>OZ012735.1:632203652-632803652 GCA_963859935.3 Lathyrus sativus
CGAAACTCAAGGCTAGATATCCGCATCTGAAAAACCCAGAAAGACAAGTCAACCCAAATGCAGTCCAATAAAATCCAGATAATCAAAGCATATCAGTCGAATCCAAAAGGGAAAGAATCCCAAATCAATCCAAAGCGGATTCAATCAAATAATTTTGAAATCAAATCAAATCAATTTGTATCAGAAATCACAAAGGCATATTTCAGCGAAAATAAAACGCAAATCCAACACCTTGAAAAGGCCCACGAAAATCAAAAGGATATAAAGAAGAGCAATACAACCTGATAAAAAAAAGACAGACAGGTGAGAACGCAAAAAACGGCCGCAAGGAGTTAAAACCCTAGACGGAGAGGGCGAAAAACTCAAAGCGCAGAAACCCTAACGGACGAGCAAGCGCAAGACTCAGAGACGAAGTCTCATCATCGTCGCCGTCCATCACCTTACGAACAAAGTCGCGATCGAAACACCAGAGGAAGGGTTCACCTTCGCCGTCTTGAGGTATTTGTTTTATGTTTTAAAAAAAAAGGCTATTATTTTTCACATTTTAATTTTATACTTACAAAAAAAAATCTTTATAAATAAAAAATAATAATAGTATAACATTTTTCTTTTAATCATAAAAAACATCTTTTTAAAATATAGTTATCAAGAATAAATTAAAACTCTTTTTCTTATAAAATTAAAACTCTTGTAAATATGAAAAAATGAAAAACTTTTTTAATAATGAAAAATAAAAATCTTTTTTACCTTAAATCATTAAATATCAAACAAAACAATCTCGAGTTGGGATCTCATTTTCTTCACAGCCTCGTAGTTCATCTGATAACTGGTTAACTGTGCCTACTAACGGGTGTTCGTTTTTGCAGTTCACATTCAGTGTATTGAGTTTTCATTTAATATTTGTATCTGTATCTCAATTGTAATCTCGCGAACCTAATAATCGCGCTTACTTTTCGCATTTAATTTCTGCATGATGTATGATTTAAATTTCTGCTGATGTATCGCGATATTTCTGTCACCTTACACCTCCGAAGGTTAGGTCTAGCTTTTGGTCGCCGCGCCAATAGTCCTCAACTTCAAACCCTTACAACCTTACAAACCCTAATTTTCCATAAATGTCTTGCCGCAGACAAAGTTACCATTTTACCCCTAGCACTAGGTCAAAGAGCCGCCGTGCTCATTTTAGGGTTTCCCGCCGCGGAATCCCTAACCTAACCCTAATTCACTTAACATTTCAACGTAGAGATTTGGAGTTTCTACACTCCACGTAAGCGTGTCCTTAAGATGTGTTTATTCCCCTTGAGACCTTGACCACAGTCAAGAAGTTTCTAACCTCCCTTTTGAGGGGAACTACGATTACTCTGATTCCACTCCCGTAAGGATACGTAGGCACAAGATGCGATGTCTTGCCGAGTAAACTTAGAATTAACCCCTTAGGTCTCCTTTCTCACTTTTAATCCTTAGTACATATACCTTAAGCAAATAAATAAAGCAAATAGTAAACATTTGAACAAAAGGTTCCTGTAGAGTACTACAGAAGTTTAGGGTGCTAATACCTTCCCTAAATTTAACCAACCCCCGAACCCTAGATCTTTCCCCGCATTGTGTTTACGATGCAAAATAGGTTTTCCCTCTTTTGACCTTTTCCTTCGGATAAATCAAAGAGCGGTTGTGAATTGAATTGCGATTCAAACTCATTAATAGTTTGTGATCCTATTTCCACCGCAACAGAAAATGGCGACTTCACTGGGGACTTTCTAAACTTTTGAGGGTTATCCCTAATCTGTTCATATTTATTGCTATTTATTTTACTATTCATTTGCATGTATATATTGTACCTTGATTTTGGGACTGTTCCTTGTGTTGTGAGATAAGTCCTACGCCCGGACTAGTGACATTATTATAGGATGGGGATATATTCGATGAGGCTTATAGGGAGTTGAATCCCGACCAAGCTGATTCGAGAATCTCCGCTCAGTTGAGACCCTTTCGAAAATGGTTCGGTTGAACGAGTAATCGCGAAAACTTTTTCCATGGTCGATTGGAGTCTGTGATATTGAGGACCGTAGTACCTTAACACCACCTTGGCCTTATTTAGGACGTAGTGCGGGAGCTATGTGGGAGTAATCTTACAATGGCTGCTACGCGATACTGCACTCAAAAGAGGTTCTCTTGAGAATATTATTAACCCCTGAGTCAGTCGGAAGGTTGATAATATCCGAAAGATGGGCTGATGACTTTGGGCACTTTGTAGAACCTTGTTCGGCAGGTACAACTAACCTATAGTACACTCCTTTTGGGATGGGTAGACCTTGACTCCGCTCACGTTCCTTTAACCTAGGACTTTGTGTGTTTTCATGCATTGCATCCATAAAGCATCTCATTGCATTGTATTTCATGGAGTCCAAATACCATTTATGGATATCGCGGGATACCATAAAATAAAAGATAAAATGAAAAAACAAGAAAAAGATTTCCTTGGTACCCCACGACATTCGTAAATGTTTGAATTCCATGAAATCTTCATCCACATTTCAGCATCATTTACTTTCTTGCATTGCATGTGTCTCCCGATTTCTCACACTCGGTTCTCTCACCTTCCAGTTTCGTCACCCTGAGTTCTCGGCACCAATACAACACCAGAGCTCAAACTCGGAAAAGAATGGAGGATCAGGCAAAAGAGATTGATCGCCTTAGCAATGAACTTGAAGACCTTCGAGGGGGTATGGGGCGTATGATGGAATTGTTACATGTCATGAATGCTAAGATGGATACCCAGTCCACTGTTGTTTCTTAGATTACCGGCGTTACTGTGGACCCTCCACCAAGCGTGACCGTAGCAAGGGACCCACCTTATGGTCTTGCTCCAGGTTTTGTGCCTCCTCAAGCCACCGTTCCGATTAATCAGCCTGTTCAGCAAGCCGTGCCTTTATTCTCTGAAGTTTCTAGGGGGGCTCCTATCTTTGCACCACCTGTTGTACACACTCGTGCGCAACCGTACTTCAATGAGACAGTTTTTGATAATCTTGATGAGAATGTTGAGGGTTATGAGAAACATGATAAGCTTCGTGAGGAAGTGAACACCATCGTCCAGAGATTGAAAAAGGTAGAGGGTGATCAAATTTTTGGGACTGCTGCAAGGGATGTTTGTTTGGTCTCAGGTTTGGTTATTCCCCCGAAGTTCAAAACTCCGAACTTCGATCGTTATGAAGGTGCCACCTGTCCTAAGAGTCATCTGATCATGTATTATCGCAAAATGGCTGCCCATGTTGAGAATGATAAACTGATGATTCATTGCTTCCAAGATAGTTTGAAGGGTGCTTCCTCCAAGTGGTATCTAACTTTAGACCAGTCTCGCATTAAGAACTTTCAAGATTTATCTGACGCCTTCATCAAACACTACAAGTACAATATGGATCTGGCTCCTGACAGAAGACAGTTGCTGAGTATGTCACAAAAGAATTCTGAGTCATTCAAAGAATATGCCCAAAGGTGGAGAGAGACTGCTTCGCAGGTAGAACCTCCTTTGACCGAGAAAGAGTTAGCCGATTGGTTTGTCGACACGGTCCGTCCAGAATTTTACGAGAGAATGGTGGGTAGTGTGACTTCAAATTTCTCCGACATCGTTGCTGTGGGTGTCAAGATTGAATTGGGTATGAAGAGTGGTAAAATGACAAATAATCATGGTGCTTCTAAGGATCAGCCGAAGAAACCTCCGTATAGCTCCCAGAAAAAGAAGGAGGGTGAGACTAATGCTATATCCTCTGGTAGACCAAGAGAACGCTTTTATCGACATCCGCAAGGTTATGCTCAACCTCAAGGGTACCCAGTCCAATATGCTCAACAACCCTATGTGGCAGCTATTACACCTTCTTTCAATCAACAGGTTCCCATGTATCAACCTATGCAACAACCTCCTGTTTATCCGCCTCCTGTCAACTACCTACAGGCGCCCAACGCTCCTGCTCCTCAACAGCCAAAGAGTCCGGCTCCTCGCCAGAATATGCCGAACAGAAGAACGTATAAACCTTGTCCGCCGATCCCGATGAATTTTACCGAGTTGTATCCCTCTTTGGTCAAGCAGGGTCTAATCACCACTCGGGCTTTGGGTCCGCCTCCTAATCCTCTACCCGCTAATTACAACGCCGCCGCTCATTGTTTATTTCATGAGGGTGCGCCTAGTCATGATCTGGAGAATTGTTATGCTCTCAAAAATATTGTCAGGGATCTATTGGAAAAGAAGATTTTGTCATTTGAAGATCCTCAACCAAATGTTAAGAAGAACCCTTTTCCTAACCATGAGAGTGTCAATGCCGTTAGTGTTGATTCGGGGGAAGGTTATGCCCTTGACGTTGAACAGATTAAGACTCCTCTCAAGATGTTCCATTCGAAACTGTTTGAAGCTGGTTTGGTAGATACTTCCCACGTTGCATGCGTAAGTTGTGAAGCCAGTACTAAGGGTTGTGTGTTGGTTCAGAATGATGTTCAGAGGTTGATTAATGAGGGTGTTTTACAAGTGACAAGCCAAGCCAAGAAGGATGTAGTCGCTGTGGTTGAGCCTGTCTTCCATCAGCCTGAATCAAAGGGTAAGGTACCAGTGTTTAATCTATCAGGGGCAGGCTCCGCCAATCTCGTGTTCGACATACCGAAGTCGTATATCCCTGAAGTGAATCAGCCTAAGCCTATAGTTATTCGAAGACCGAGTCCGTTTCCTTTTAGTGATCCTAAAGCTGTGCCTTGGAAATATGACGTGACGATGATTGACAAGGAGTCTGGGAAGGTTATTCCAAATGAAGAGGTTAAGGGCACGGTGACCAATATCGCAGAGGTAAGCAGGATGACTCGCAGTGGCCGTGTGTATACTCCCCATTCCGACGAGGTCCCACCTAAGGAAACAACTAGTACCCCAGTGCCTGCCAAAGACAAAGGTAAAGGAGCCGTCACGAATGATGAAGATGCCGAATTTTTGAGGATCATCAAGAAAAGTGACTATAAAGTTATCGATCAACTTCATCAGACTCCTTCCAAGATCTCGATTTTATCTCTGTTAATGAGTTCACCCGCTCATAGGATGGCCTTGCAGAAGGTTTTGACTCAAGCACATGTGGATCAAGATATTAGCACCAGTCGGTTTGATAGTGTGATTGCCAATTTAACCGCTTGTAACACCCTCAGTTTCAGCAATGAAGAGTTACCGAAGGAGGGTCCGAACCATAATCGTGCTTTACATATATCGGTAAAATGTCAGGAGGACAATTTAGCGAGAGTGTTAGTAGACACCGGCTCTTCTCTGAATGTTCTACCCAAGAGGGTTCTTGATAGGTTGGCTTGTAAAGAGACTGCGCTAAAACCTACGCCTTTGGTTGTCAAGGCTTTCGATGGCTCTCGTCGATCGGTAATAGGGGAGGTTGAGCTACCTATCCTGATCGGTCCGCAAGTTTTTAATATCACGTTTCAAGTCATGGACATTAATCCCAATTACAGTTGTTTACTTGGAAGGCCGTGGATCCATGCCGCTGGGGCAGTGACCTCAACGTTACATCAAAAGATGAAATTCGTGATCAATGGAAAGTTGGTTATTATACACGGTGAGGAGGATCTGATGGTCAGTAACCTGTCTTCTTTCCGTTACATCGAGGCCGATGAGAATGCTTTAGACGTTTCCTTTCAAGCACTTGAGATCGCCAATGCTGTTCTGCTGGAAGTCGAAGAGACAGTGGGTCAGGGTAATCCATCTTTTGCATCTCTGAAGAGTACCAAAGCAACAATTGACAGGGGCATTCCTGAAGGTTGGGGAGAGGTAATCGATGTCAAGACCAAGACTGATCGCTCTGGGTTGGGTTACAAACCAACTCAGAATGGAGCTGCCACAACCGTCGAAGGGCGTCCGAAGGTTATCCAAGAGGTATTTGTCAGCAGGGGTTTCCAAGTCAATGCCATCAGCGACTGTGAGAAAAATGAAGAGCTGAGCAACCTGGTGTTTAAGGGTGATGCAGTTTTGAATAACTGGGAGGCCGTAGAGATCCCTGTTATCTTTCCCTTGTCAAAGTAATTGTTTTTTAAAGTTTCATTTACATTTTCAAATAAAAATCCGTAGCTCTGCCCAAGGCTATATGGTCTTTTATTGGGCCACCTTTCATTCCTAAAAAGATATTAATAAAAGCATTTTGTTCAATTCCACTTTGTTTCATTTGCGTTTTTCGTTTTCACTTTTAAAAATGAAATTGGCAACCTTTCTCTTCCCGAAAAAAAATAATATAAAAAAAAAAACAACAGCATTTCATTCTTACATGTCTTCGAGCATTTTAATTAAGTAAGCCTTCCATCATGCAGAGATATCGTAAACCTTGTTGGATCCAATGACTTTACTGACGCTCCTGACTGGGATGCACCCATCAATCAGGCTGAGGACGAGGGTGAAGAAGATTTTGAAGTACCCGCTGAACTGACAAGATTGATTGAGTACGAGTACACGGAGCTTCAACCGCATAAAGAGCAGGTGGACCTAATTAATCTCGGTACAGATGAGAGCAAGAAAGAGGTCAAGATTGGTGCAATGCTTGGGACGGAGATTAGGCCGAGGTTGATTGAGTTGTTAAAAGAGTATATTGATGTGTTTGCGTGGTCGTATCAAGATATGCCGGGCCTGAACACAGATATTGTTGTTCACAAGTTGCCACTCAAGCCAGATTGTCCACCTATCAAGCAGAAACTCCGAAGAACGAGACCTGACATGGCTTTGAAGATTCGAGATGAGGTTAAAAAGCAGCTGGATGCAGGTTTCTTGGCAGTCGCAAAATATCCAGATTGGGTTGCCAACATCGTGCCAGTGCCTAAAAAGGACGGTAAAGTTAGGATGTGTGTAGACTACAGGGATCTGAACAAAGCGAGTCCGAAAGACGACTTCCCACTGCCACATATTGACACACTGGTAGACAATACGGCCAGTTTTGCGTTGTTCTCATTTATGGATGGTTTCTCTGGCTATAATCAGATCAAGATGGATCCCGATGATCGAGAGAAGACTACTTTCATTACTCCTTGGGGAACCTTCTGCTACAAAGTCATGCCTTTCGGTTTGAAGAATGCAGGAGCAACTTACCAACGCGCTATGACCACTCTTTTTCATGATATGATGCACAAAGAGATCGAGGTGTATGTGGACGATATGATAGCCAAATCTCAGAGTGAAGAGGAGCATTTAGACCATTTGGTGAAGCTGTTTGAACGACTCAGGAAATATCAGTTGAAATTGAATCCTGCAAAATGTACCTTCGGTGTCAGATCCGGAAAATTGCTTGGTTTCATTGTTAGCCAGCGAGGGATTGAGGTGGATCCTGACAAAGTCCGAGCCATTCGGGATATGCCAGCTCCGCGAACAGAGACGCAAGTCAGAAGTTTTCTGGGACGTCTGAATTATATTTCCAGGTTTATCTTTAATATGACCGCTACTTGTAAGCCGATATTCAAGTTGCTTTGCAAGGGGCAGACAGTTGAGTGGAACCCTGATTGTCAGAAAGCGTTTGAGAAGATTAAGGGTTATTTGCAAGATCCCCCTATTCTGATCCCGCCCGTGCCTGGAAGACCGTTGTTTATGTACCTTACTGTTCTCGAGAAGACTATGGGTTGTGTGCTTGGGCAACATGATGAGACTGGGAAAAAGGAACATGCGATTTATTACCTGAGCAAGAAGTTTACCGATTGCGAAAACAGGTACTCACCATTAGAGAAAACTTGTTGTGCATTGGCATGGGCCGCTAAGCGCCTTCGGCAATATATGGTCTGTCATACCACGTTATTGATTTCTAAAATGGATCCGATCAAGTATATTTTTGAAAAACCTGCTCAAACCGGGAGGCTAGCCCGTTGGCACATGTTGTTATCCGAATATGACATCCAGTATGTACCCCAGAAGGCGATTAAGGGTAGTATCTTATCTGATTATCTCGCAGACCAGCCAGTTGAAGATTATGAACCTCTTAAGCTCGATTTTCCTGATGAGGATATTTTGTTGATTAAAAGAGATTGTGAAGAGCCAGATCCAAGCGAAGGTCCAGAACCAGGTCTTTGGTGGAAGATGATGTTTGATGGCTCCTCGAATTTCAATGGACATGGTATAGGCGCCGTTTTGATGAACCCAAAGGGTGGATTCACTCCATTTACAGCGAGGTTGGACTTTGAGTGTACTAACAACGTCGCAGAATATGAAGCATGTATTCTTGGCCTCGAAGCAGCGATTCACCTCCGAATCAAACTTCTTAAAGTAAGTGGTGACTCAGCCTTGGTTATTTACCAGGTACAAGGCAAATGGGAAACGAAGAATGAGAAGCTGATCCCTTATAAGGACTACATTATTGAGCTGATCAAGTATTTCGACGAGATAGAGTTCGAGCATGTTCCTAGATCCGAGAATCACGTAGCTGATGCTTTAGCCATGTTAGCATCCATGTGGAAAGTTAAATTCGTTAATGAAGCACCTCTTATCCATATTGAGCGCAAGGTCGAGCCCGCTTATTGTCTGATGGTCGAAGAAGTTGAGGTGGATGAAAAGCCTTGGTTTCATGATATCAAGAACTATCTCGTCAAGCAGGCGTATCCCGATGGTGCTACCGGTCTGGACAAAAAGACATTGAGAAGACTGGCGTCCAAATTCTTTATCAGTAATGGTGTGCTATACAAGAGAAATCACGACATGGTTCTGCTCAGATGTGTTGATAAACGGGAAGCGGACATGTTACTACAGGAAATTCATGAGGGAACCTTCGGAACTCATGCCAATGGCTATGCTATGTCCAAGAAGATGTTAAGGGCTGGGTATTATTGGTTAACCATGGAAGCCGACTGCATCCAATACGCTAGAAAATGCCATAAGTGCCAAATTTATGCTGATAAGATGCACGTACCTCCGTCACCGTTGAATGTTTTGTCTTCACCATGGCCGTTCTCTATGTGGGGCATTGATATGATTGGGGCAATCGAGCCGAAAGCTTCTAATGGTCATCGTTTTATCCTTGTTGCCATTGATTATTTCACCAAATGGGTAGAGGCTGCCTCCTACACCAACGTGACCAAGCAAGTGGTTGCCCGATTCATCAGGAAAGAGATCATCTGCCGTTATGGAGTCCCAAGCCGGATAATAACTGACAATGGCACCAATCTGAATAATAAGACTATGAAAGAGCTGTGTGATAGTTTCAAGATCACTCACCACAATTCTTCTCTGTACCGCCCTAAGATGAATGGAGCCGTTGAAGCCGCAAATAAGAATATCAAGAAGATCCTGCAAAAGATGTTTGTGACTTACAAAGATTGGCATGAGATGTTACCGTTTGCTTTGCATGGATACAGAACCTCAGTGAGAACTTCGACAGGGGCAACACCTTTCTCACTGGTATATGGAATGGACGCCGTGCTCCCCATCGAAGTAGAGATACCTTCTTTAAGAGTGTTAATGGAAGCTGAACTTGAGGAAGCTGAGTGGGTTCAAGACAGATTGGATCAGTTGAATCTCATTGACGAGAAGCGTTTGACAGCCATGTGCCATGGGCAATTATATCAGAAACGGATGAAAAGAGCGTTTGATAAGAAGATTCGTATCCGCGAGTTCCGTCAAGGAGAGCTCGTACTCAAAAAGATCTTACCAGTACATAAAGATATGCGTGGAAAGTGGATGCCCAATTATGAAGGCCCATTCGTTGTAAAGACTGTCTTCTCCGGAGGGTCTCTGATACTTACGACAATGGACGGTGAAGAACTAGCACATCCCGTGAATTCTGATGCAGTCCGAAAATATTATGCCTAAAAACCCGCTAAGTCGAAAACCTGCAAAAGGCGACTTAGGCAAAAGTAAGGGTTGGAAAAAAAGAAATTATAATAAAAAGCTCGCTAAGTTGAAAACCCGAAAGGGCGGCTTAGGCAAAAAAGAGCGTCCCGGTGGATTGAAAACCCGAGAGGGCGGTCCAGGCAAAAGTTAGGGACAAAGGCATTTCATTGCATCAGAGGACACTGGTTATCTCGAGCACACTTTCCGCATAAGAGCCATGTTTCAGTTCTTTCATCCTCGCCCAAAGTAGGATTCTGGATTAGTCTTAGTTATTAGTGTCAGTAGGTGTCATTGGATTCGATGTAACTTTTTCCCATGTTGCCAATTTCAAAACATAATCATCTGTGGAGCTATGCCTTCAGCGAGCTACCGCCCTTTAAATAAAAGGAACCATCTCGTTACTTACATTCTTTGGTGCATTGCTCTTTGTTTTCTATTTGTTATGCAAAATGCGTTTATTCCTAAAATTTGAAAATGAAAGGTGCATTGTAGATTTTTCAAAACTGTTTTTCAAAAACAAAACAAATTTGAAATGTAATAAATTACTTTGACTAGTGGAAATTCCGAAAGGATCTCTTCATTCCCCGGAAATATCATTATTGCAGAAACACTTTCAAACCATTGCTCTAACACAGTCCCCAGCGAGACTATAAGCTGACAACTTCTTCTTGGGTAACTCAAAAGTATCCCTCAGGTGTTCTTCTCCCCATGTGAAGACATAACACTGGGCACCTAAGCGATTTACTTCCTCCCCAGAGAATTCAGAACTTTAAAACCAGATTTGGTTCTACCATTGATCTTTTCTTACCCATGATTGACGTATTGGTTGCAGAGAACGCAGGGAATCTCCGTCGAGATGTTTATTTCGTCTCTCGTCCTGTCTCTAGTCTGTTTCGTCAGCATACGCAGGGGCATAAGCTTCACATGCCTATTTCATTACATAATTCATTACATAATTCATTACATATTCATTACATACTCATTACATACTCATTTCATAACATCTTGCATACATAGACATTAACATACATTCATATTAACATAGACATTAACATACATTCATATTAACATACGCAGTAACATATGCATTAGCATGCGCAGGTTCAGTGTGTCTCTATCATTGGTCGTTACCGCCAAGTAACTGGGGTTGTCCATTCTCTCTAAATAGATTGTCAGCCCTAAGCATAAAATACCTATGCGTTCCCAGTTTCCCCACAGAGCTCGATCCTCGTGGATGACGGTTACTTCAGCTATCTTTCCTCGCCAGGATAAGATATTTACCCTTCGAGATCATTCCCTCGATGGAGTCTTGATTACCAGTCTTCTTTCTAGCTCGATCCTAGATTGAATCTCAGTCATGTCGGTCGTCAATCCCAACCGGACGTGCATTTATTTTGCACTATCTTTCAAGAAAATCAACTACAATCCTTTACAGATACACGCCAGTTCACGCCTGGAAAATATATCAGTACAACACTTTACAATCCTACATGTTACAACCCTTTACACCTTACATTTTACAGCATCAACATACGACATTTCTCACCTAAGAAGTCGATCCTATCCTCGTTATGACTCGCAGCAAATGGCCATCTCCATGGAGCAGTTGGGCTTCCATTTACCTGCCGTCTTGAGGTATGAACCAAATCGTATTCAGGAGAGCACGATCTTGAGTTACGGGGAGGTTTGAGCGAAATCATATTCAGGAGAGCACGATTCTGAAGTTATGAAGAAGTTCATTTATCCTTTAGTAAAAGAAGGAGCGGAATCATATTCAGGAGAGCACGATTCTGAGTTATGAGGAAGTTCAGTTGGCCGTTTTTCAGGAGTGCACGATTCTGAAAAATGAGGAAATTTCAAGAGCCGAATCATATTCAGGAGAGCACGATTCTGAGTTATGAGGAAGTTCGATTATCCATTTTCATATTCAGGAGAACACGATTCTGAAGTATGAAAAAAATTCATTTACAACCAAATCATATTCAGGAGAGCACGATTCTGAAGTATGAGTATATTCAGTCATCCAGTTTCATATTCAGGAGAGCACGATTCTGAAGTATGAGTATATTCAGTCATCCAGTTTCATATTCAGGAGAGCACGATTCTGACGTATGAGGAAGTTCAGTTTACCCTTTTCATGTTCAAGAGAGCACGATCTTGAAGCAGTTTATTTATCCTTCAGTAAGAGAAGAATCAGAATCGTATTCCAGTCGCCGACCTCAAATGCGAGAAGATTTATTTATCAGATAAGCAGCAACCTCTTTATTTGAGTGCTTATTCATTTTGGCATGTAAGTCCCTTCCAACGATAAGTGACAGTTCTCCCTCGAAAAGCTTATCAGGGCATTTCCCGTTAAAGTCCATTTATTTTGGCATACAGCCGGTCTTTATCCTGTATATTTGATACGGATTTCCTAAAAGTCCGTTTGATCCTGTCACGAGAGATAGTTTACAGAAGCTTGGATGTTATTCTTTGCTCAATGCTCCGGCATTCTGTAATCGATCTTACAATCGTACGTGATCCAGTTTTATTCCCCAGTGGAGGCCGTCCCATAGGTACCATCTCCATTTGAGGATCTCGTCCCTTTTCTAAAAGTGACTATTGGACATTCGCACCAGTTGACTATCATTTTTAGATTTCCCCAGTGTTGTACTGTTGTCTCAGCACATCATTGTCCCCAGTGAGTTCTTCTCGTGGCGTCTGTCCCGGTGTCGTCATGTTCGTCAGCATTTCCGCATTCATACGCATCATATCATATTCATGGCATCATTTGCATTAAGCTGTTCCCGTTTTGTCCACAGCATTGCATATCGTCGCATATAAGGGCAAAATTTTCGGTTATCTATATTTAAATCTCTCCACCACGATTCCTCAAGTCTCTGTCACTCAAATCGTCTGGTGTAGCTATTTAAATAGGGGCAACTGTAATACCCTAAATTTTACCCTTATATTTAGTTAGTCATTTCGCATAGCATCTCATATGTACATTTGCTAACCACTAACAAGTTATGAAGGGGTTTTGTTTTGCAGATTTGGTCCCAGGGGTATTTTGGTCATTTTGCGTAAATTCTATCAATTCCTGGAAGACGGGCTGTTATTAAAATTCTGAGGCATCTGATACGTATTGGTTTTGAGGCATTTATCTATCACCAGTTCTGATCATATTGAGATTTTAGCGGTTTGGTCAGTGGAATTTAATTACGATTAGTTTTACTGTTGATACTGAAAATGTTGTGATTACGGTGCCCCTATATGTTTGGTTATGAAATGGTTGGTTAACATTTTAATCAGATGATGAGATTAGGATTACAATTGAGACGAGTGCACCAATAAGAATACCACTTCGGAGTATTTATGTTTTATGCCTGTGTTAATGAATTTAAATGCTTGTGGATTTATTCACAATTGTTTATATTTTTTAACTAAGAATAAAATGTAAATAAATTCAAAACTTTGAGAATTTTATTTCATAAATAATGCTATCATACAAGAATGTGGAGGTTGCTTCATATTTTACAAAGTACTGTTACAAGGAAGTACATTAAAATTCTCAATCCTAAGGCATCTATCCTAAATCCTAAGAGTATCTAAAGGTCTTCATGTTGTATTTGAACTTCTCCATGAATCCTCAGCTAACCTGCACATCAAAAGAAAACAGACAGTATAGAAAAATGTTAGAAGTTTTTTTCGACACTCTCAGAACAATGTCATCATCGAGTGCCGGGAGTGGCACAACCGAAGCTGCGTCCTACCCCCGTTACCGATCCGCGCCGGGGGCGTCAGATAAGGTAATACGTGTTCTTATCCATATGGGACATCCGAGAGATAGAAAAAATAAATGAGGTGGGGCTGATTCGTTTTGCCACGATTTGGATTTCCAGACTGATACGAAAATAAGGCAACATAGGCAAAGTTCTGGCCCAGACCCGGATGCCGGCAGGTCTGAGCCTCCTTGGTTTTAAAACTTCCCACACCTGAAAAATCCACAAACACATCAATATCAGTTTCAGCATTCAAAACTCAAAATGATTCATAAGATGCCATAGGCATCAAACTGCAGCAATCCTGAACGGGACAAGAGAATTGAAATACAAGCCAAAACCGCATCAAACTGCATTAATTCTAGGCAAGTTCATGAAAAACTAAGTTCAGACAGAACAAGAAGAGTGAAATGAAGCCAAGGCTGCATCAAATCGCAGCAAAATGGTTCAGAACGAAAGCCAAGCTGCCCCAAATGAACTCATAAAGGAACTCCAAGTATCAATGGATAACCACAAACAATAGTGCTGTCAAAGGCATCATGGTGTGGCCAAGCTGCGAAAAAGTTCGAGCCAAGGGACAAAAGGCATCAAGCCTAACGTCTGCAGAAAGAGAATCAAAACAATGCATCAGAAGGCAAATTTATGCGCAAGAAGACATAAGAAAAGTCCTACAAATCTGTCATGACAGAAAAATATTCAGCAGGCTCCAAAGACGCACAACAGCATCAAACATGGTTTAGCAGCATATTCAAAAATCAGATTATAGCGAAACCATACCAGAAAAGGAACAAAGATGAGTTCAAGAAATCGCAGCGATATATCATGTTTAGGTTGGGTCCCGAATGTGCAAAGCACATCAGAAACAGAGCACCAAACAAGGGCTCAGTTATGAACATCATCGCCCCAACAAATGAGTCACCAAAACAAGTTCATGAAACGAACAAACGAACAAATACATGGCTCGGTTAATCAAACATCGTAGCTCAAATCCTCATCGCCCAAAAGTGTATCGAGGCAGCATTAAGCATTCATAGTTGGACACAATTGCCCAGAGTATCAGCTCTGAAGCCAAGAGTCAAGCGGTTCAGCCCCTATCAAGTAAATAATTATGGACTGAATCCGAATTGGAGTTCACCTGAAAAATAACAATCTAAGTCAATACCTGAAAATCAAATCAACAAACATCAGGGATTAGATCCAAATAAACACCAGAAAGATCAGAGAAATGCAAGTTTATCAGAAAAATAGGCAGCAATTAAAACTACCAGAAATTCACATCAGTTCAGATCACAATGGAACCCAGTTAATCAAAGCAAAACGGATGTCCAGAGGATCCAAATAAAATTAAATATCCAAGATTTAAATCTTGAGAAATGGTTATCCAAAGCAGATCGAAACTCAAGGCTAGATATCCGCATCTGAAAAACCCAGAAAGACAAGTCAACCCAAATGCAGTCCAATAAAATCCAGATAATCAAAGCATATCAGTCGAATCCAAAAGGGAAAGAATCCCAAATCAATCCAAAGCGGATTCAATCAAATAATTTTGAAATCAAATCAAATCAATTTGTATCAGAAATCACAAAGGCATATTTCAGCGAAAATAAAACGCAAATCCAACACCTTGAAAAGGCCCACGAAAATCAAAAGGATATAAAGAAGAGCAATACAACCTGATAAAAAAAAGACAGACAGGTGAGAAAGCAAAAAACGGCCGCAAGGAGTTAAAACCCTAGACGGAGAGGGCGAAAAACTCAAAGCGCAGAAACCCTAACGGACGAGCAAGCGCAAGACTCAGAGACGAAGTCTCATCATCGTCGCCGTCCATCACCTTACGAACAAAGTCGCGATCGAAACACCAGAGGAAGGGTTCACCTTCGCCGTTTGAACGGCGGGCAAATCGATTCCAAGCCTCAGAGGAAAACCTCATCACCGGCCGTTTCACCATAAAAGTGAGCCAAGACTGCTTATCATTATTGTTTTGCATGTGTTTTTCAGGATCACGAAGGAGAACGGTGAAGAGAAGCGAGAGAGACGAGAGAGATGAAGAGCGAACAAGACGAAGCAAGGAAATCGGCGCCGCGAACACACCCAAGGGAAACCCTAAAGTTTTGTTCCCTTAATGATAACGAATGGGTTGGGTTCGGATATGGTGACCGGCCCAACCCCCCCTCCTTCTTATTTTTTTTTTATTATTACTTTATTGTACTTTTTTAAAAAATTTATTTGTTTTATGTTTTAAAAAAAAAAGGCTATTATTTTTCACATTTTAATTTTATACTTACAAAAAAAAAAAATCTTTATAAATAAAAAATAATAATAGTATAACATTTTTCTTTTAATCATAAAAAACATCTTTTTAAAATATAGTTATCAAGAATAAATTAAAACTCTTTTTCTTATAAAATTAAAACTCTTGTAAATATGAAAAAATGAAAAACTTTTTTAATAATGAAAAATAAAAATCTTTTTTACCTTAAATCATTAAATATCAAACAAAACAATCTCGAGTTGGGATCTCATTTTCTTCACAGCCTCGTAGTTCATCTGATAACTGGTTAACTGTGCCTACTAACGGGTGTTCGTTTTTGCAGTTCACATTCAGTGTATTGAGTTTTCATTTAATATTTGTATCTGTATCTCAATTGTAATCTCGCGAACCTAATAATCGCGCTTACTTTTCGCATTTAATTTCTGCATGATGTATGATTTAAATTTCTGCTGATGTATCGCGATATTTCTGTCACCTTACACCTCCGAAGGTTAGGTCTAGCTTTTGGTCGCCGCGCCAATAGTCCTCAACTTCAAACCCTTACAACCTTACAAACCCTAATTTTCCATAAATGTCTTGCCGCAGACAAAGTTACCATTTTACCCCTAGCACTAGGTCAAAGAGCCGCCGTGCTCATTTTAGGGTTTCCCGCCGCGGAATCCCTAACCTAACCCTAATTCACTTAACATTTCAACGTAGAGATTTGGAGTTTCTACACTCCACGTAAGCGTGTCCTTAAGATGCATTTATTCCCCTTGAGACCTTGACCACAGTCAAGAAGTTTCTAACCTCCCTTTTGAGGGGAACTACGATTACTCTGATTCCACTCCCGTAAGGATACGTAGGCACAAGATGCGATGTCTTGCCGAGTAAACTTAGAATTAACCCCTTAGGTCTCCTTTCTCACTTTTAATCCTTAGTACATATACCTTAAGCAAATAAATAAAGCAAATAGTAAACATTTGAACAAAAGGTTCCTGTAGAGTACTACAGAAGTTTAGGGTGCTAATACCTTCCCTAAATTTAACCAACCCCCGAACCCTAGATCTTTCCCCGCATTGTGTTTACGATGCAAAATAGGTTTTCCCTCTTTTGACCTTTTCCTTCGGATAAATCAAAGAGCGGTTGTGAATTGAATTGCGATTCAAACTCATTAATAGTTTGTGATCCTATTTCCACCGCAACATATACATAGCTCGAAAGAGGAACAAAGAGGGGAAAATCTTTGCATTTGTGAGATATGGAAGAATAAAAGATAAGAGTTTGTTGGAGAGTAGAATTAAAGATATATGGTTTGACGCTTACGAAGTATGGTTGAACATATCAAAATTTGATAATTTGAAAATAACATATATACCCAAGAAAACATTTTTTAATGGAGAAGTAGAAAGGTCGCGACACCATGGTCAAGGAATAGAAGATAAAAATAGGATGGTTATAAGTGAGAAGAGAGAAAGTATCAGAGAAGAAGGCAAAGTTATGCAGATGTGACTAGAGCCATAGATATAACTCAATCTGCAGAGTGTAAACGAATATGGAGGCCAAAACACTCCATGAGTTTCAGAAGCCAGAAAATATATATCGGGGAGGGTTATCAGTTAATATTAGCGAAGAATAATTGAAGTAAGCTAAAATAGGTTATGTTGGAAGACTTCAAAACACGGAGGAGGTTGTCTCTATAGAATAAAGACTGGTGGATAAAGGTATTACCAATGTTCAAGTTACACCGATGGAAGGTGAGTTGGTGTTCTTAAAGGCAAATGATGATGAGGACTTCAAAACAATGGTAAAGGATTCACATGATCTTTTCAATGGATAGTTTTCAATGGTGAGAGCATGAGAACCTAGAGATGGAACGAGTGTGAGATTCATCTGGTGTGAAATGTATGGAGTTCTCATCCATGCATGGAATAGAAAGGTGTTTTCTTCCCTTATAACATCATTCGATAGATTCATAAAAATGGATTCAGAAACTAAAGAGTATAAAAGGTTGGATGTTGCACGAGTTTTGCTGAGAACACTATACATTGAGTTCATCAACAGAGTTATTAAAATCCAAATCAACAATGAAATTTTTAGTGTAAGAGTCATCAAAGACTATTGTGAATGCTTAAACTTAGAAAATATAAGAGGAAGGGGAGAAAGTAGGTAGGGGTGGATGGGATATGAAAGTGATGGTTCATACTTTTCCTTCACTCCTCCGTACATGGTGTCTGAGGAAGAGGAAGACGATGAACGCACAATTTTAAATAATTATGAGCAATTATTGTTGAAGCTCGAAACTAACTATGGTGTGGGGCTCCAGGATCAAAGTGATGGGTTTGGAAAACTGGAAAAAGTAACATCGTTCAATAAAAAAAATAAGAAGCAGAGTGAGGTAATCAAAAACGTAGGTGCGGGCGCGAGGAAGAAATTATGGAAAATGGAAATTCGAAAAAAACAATAACATTTAATGTAAAAGAAATAGAAAAGCAATGTGAGGAAAATGACAAGTTTAAGTCAAAGTTAAGTGGGGGACCAATTAGTCTGAATATTGAGAAAGAGAAAAGTCAAAAGTAAGGCTATAAAAGTGTTATAGAGGAGAAAGAAGTAGATGAGACAGTTCATGAAAAGTCCAGCCCAAATAAGGAAAAGGTGTAAGTAACAGTGAGCCCAATTAAAAGCGATAGTACAATTAAGGAGAGTAGATATATAGCAAAAATATCTACGACAGATATCATTAAAAACCCAAATATACTTTTGATGAGAGAAAATTTGGGAGAAGAGAGTCAGAAGGATAAGATTGAAGAAAACAGTGATGGAAGGTTGGGGGAAACAATAGAGAGATCACATCCACAGGTCAAAACGATGAGAAATTATTAAATACAAAAGCAAGTAAAGCTGATGATACAATTGTAGTTTAAAAAGGAGAATATTTGAAGAGAAAGAAGAAGTCGATGTCAAGAAGAACAAGAAATACGAAGAAGAAAAATTCAGATCAAGGAGGGTTAGAACCACAAGAGTACAAGGATAAAAGGCTAAGAAGATACACAATTCTGAAATAAAAGAAGAAAGCTTGGAGGAAGAGGACTAAAGAAGCCCTGAGATGCACATGTAGCTAACATAATCAGACCAGGAAAAAGTAACATCTAATCATCATATAAATTGGGTAGCTAATGATTTAGATAGAAGAAACTGGACAATATTACATGGGAATGCAAGAGAAGTTGCAAAGGATATGTGGACCTAGGTAAAGATTTTGGGTTAATTCATAAGGGAGATGAGGGAGAAATCATTCAAAAATTATAGAGGGAAGTGAATGGAATTCCGGAGCTAAAGAGATAAATGGTTTGAATCAAGGAGAAAGGTGGAGTAAAAATTCTAATATCAATGAAGCTGATTTCATACAATATAAGGGGTTTAGGGGGCTGGCAAATAAAAAGGAGATCAAGAGGTCAATTCAAAGACATAGACCTACAATGATTTGTATCCAAGAAAAAAATGGAAAATTTTGATAGGAACATATGCTTAAAGCTGTGGGGGCTCAGATGAATTCGAATTTTCCTTTAAAGCAGCATTAGGGAGATCCAGGGGATTGTTGGTGATGTGGGACTACAACTATTTGAAGATACATCGAATATCATCGACGATTTTTTCATTGAGTATGGAGGATGAGCGGGGTGAAGATAAGAAGAGAGTCAATTTGGTAAACGTATATGCTCTTTATGATGGTAGAAGAAATGTGGCATTGTGGTCTAAATTACAACATCAAATTGAAGCAAAAAGTGACAAAAAATGGTATTTGATGGGGGATTTTAATGCTTTTAGGGAAGAAGTAGAAAGAAAAGGGAGTAGCGAAAGCTTAAGAAGGGATGAAATCAGACCATTCGATGAGTTCATTCTGGAGTCAGAACTTATTGACCTTATGTTGCACGGTAGAAAGATTACGAGGGCTAGGACAGGAGGATTTTCGATGAACATGTTAGACAGGTTTTTCATTTCAGAAGCATGGAATAGGAGTTGGATGTCATGTTACACAGTGGTTTATGGATAAAGAACTTTATAACCACTTCTCGATTTTATTAAGTGAATCGCGTCTAAACTAGGGTCTGAAACCGTTTAGGATGCTGAACAGTTGGAAAGATATAGAGGGGTATCATAGTTTTGTCAATGAAAATTGGAAGGAATTTCTTGTTGAGGGTTGGGGAATGTATGTGTTAAAAGGAAAGTTAAAGATGATCAAAGAAAAACTCAAAAGATGGCACAAAGAACACACTCAAATTTTAGGAGAAAAAAATATTGGAAGTAAAAAAGGAGCTAAAAAAATTGGAAACTAAAAGTGAAACATCAAATCTATCGAAAGATGAGGTGAGAAACACTCAAATTAATTTATGTAAGACTTGATCAACTCAACCAACATCTCAACTGCTTCAACTTTCATCATTGTGGTGTGGTCAAATAGATGATCCTAGATGGAGAAATGCAGCTGAAAAGACACGTTGTCTAGTGTCAATGCTATAACCCCAATTACTAAATTAAATATGCCCGTCTACTCATGCCACCTATCAAAAAAAGTATTTCACTAGACCATGACCAACCATGTTGTAGTATGTGATAGTAAGCTTTGACAATCCATAATCTCTAATGACATGAATAATCCACCATTCATCTAGAGTAATCAAATGAATGATACTTTCAATGTTACCGATACATAAATAAAAAGGAATATATTTAAAGCAATATAAAACAAGAAAGAAAAAAATTGTAAAATAATTAAATGGAAAGACATATTAAACATTTTCATCCTCTATATGTCTGACCACATGGTCCCTATAAAATGTTATTCCCCTCGTTTCAAATTATAAGACGTTTTTGGTTTTTCACGCAAATTAAGAAACATAATTATTATTGTATGAGAAAGAAAAGTTATGTATAATTTACAATATTACTCTTCATTTTTTTAAAGATGAAATAGAAATTTAAAGAATTAGAAGAACAAATAGTAATAAATGGTAGATGGTAAATTGTGAAAAAAAAGTCATTAATGTTGCATTGGGATTGTAAAATGACTTATAATTTGAGATAAATATTTTTGACAAAGTGATTTATAATTTGGGATAGAGGGAGCAATACCGACATGTTGTACCTGTTTCTAGAATGTAACTCACCCTGAACTTCAGGTTCTGCACCTCAAGCTCTTAAGGATTTGGCTCATATTCAGGTTGTCACTTATATGAATCACTAGACTGAGGTGAGTTACATTCTAGAAGCTGGTACAATACGTCGATATTGCTCCCTGAATACCAAATTATAAATCCCTTTGTCTAAAAAAAATCATCCTAAATTATAAGTCATTTTACAATCCCAATGCAACACTAATGAATTTCCCCCCAATTTACCCTCTGTCATACCCCGATTTTGACCTGACTTTTTAAAACTTTCATTTTCGTTCATGTTCCCACTTTGCATCATCTGCATAGTATAACATGTTTTTCATTACATATACTGCTTAAATTATCAGCCATAATAAACTTGTCGGATTTACAGTCAAATCAGTCAGGCTAAAAGTCAACTGCGTTTAAAATCAGTGGATGAAATATTTTAAAATCGAGGCTGAAGAAGCCAGTATTCTTGATTTATGTTTCATGTAGTTCTACCTAGTGTGCTCATTTTATTTATTCAAAAACTTTTCAGTCACATTTTTATCACTCTGAGCCTTTTAACCGGTCCATATTTATTTCAAAATCGGACAAACCGCTGTATTTTTCTAAGTCGTTTATTTTGCGCTGATAATTTTGGTGTAGTCTTTTTTATTTTTCGAGAACTTTGATACTTGACCTTTTATTCGATTTTATCATTTTATTATTAATTTTTAGGTAAATATTTATTTAGTTTATTAATTAATTAGATGATTATTTAAGTTTAATTTATTTTTACCCTTTATTATTTCTTTCTATTATATAATTCAAAAAATATTTTGTTTTGATCATGTTTTTAGTAACTTGTACATTAAGTTTTGTAAAGTTTTTTGTTTGTTTCAAAAAAATAAGGGAAACCCCTAGTTGGTTGGTACACTACATTTGTGTGTTATGTTTTTTAGAGAGGGATCATAGGCATGCGAGACCCTTCCTCTATTTCATTTTCCACTTCCTCCCTCACTTTATTTCAACAAAACCACTACCCTCATTCTTAAATACACAAAACCTGTAAGCACCTTCTTTCCATCACATAACTATATGTTCACCACTCTTCTTAAAAACCAACCATAGCTTTGAAACTCCATAAAAACTCATCCATATAAACTCCTATTCACATCAAACTAATTTTTACGTAACTCTCCTTCCCTATTCTCTTTTCATTTTTCAAAAAATAACATTAAGAGAACTCTTCATTTCCGTTGCTAACAACAACAACTAAAAACCTCATACACTTTTTATTTCTTTTTCTCCACTGTTACATAAACTCCAAGACATATACATCTTTAATTCCACTTCATACACCACAACTTCCTTCAAACCACCTTTAAAACTATCTTTCTTTTAAACTTACATAAAAATACACATACAAAAACCACCATGTGAAACATCATACAGACATCACAATAGTAACACAACTCAACCACCTCTATAAAACACTTTGATACCTCACTCAAATCTTCTACCATCAACATCACCATCACTTCTACCAACAACATCAACACACATATATCATCATAATCAGTTTCAACACTACTCAACTCAACTTGGTTTCTTCCACAACACTGCCCTTCTTCCTTTACCTTCTCTTCAACAACTTCCTTTGACTCCTCCTTTCCCTCAAAATCAATCCATCAAATTAAGAACCTATTTGCAGAAACTTCCATACTTTTCCTTCATCAGATTACAATATCTCTCAAATTTCACTTGCTTCTGCTACAAACGAACTTCATAACCAAAATGAATCAACTTTTAAAGAAGATGGTTGAAAAAATCTCATTTCAACAAAGAGGAACACGGGTAGCAGACTGAAAAAAGAAAAAGCATTGTTGATCTTCTTTTGTTGTGCATAACTCCTCCACACAAAAACCATAAAAACACATACCATGATACTTGAAATAGACACCACACAAACACACATAAATATCTCCACCAACATATTCATAATAAAGATTCAAAGAATCTTCCATCCAAAACACAAGGTGACCACTCGCCCAACCATATATCTTTTTCACCCGCCTACTATTCATCTGCCATTTCCCTTAACACACCATTATTGACATTTCAAAAGAAACATCACACCACCCTTTTAATCTCATATACCATCATCCTTCAACACCCTCTATACAACAACTTCTAAAGCCTGCACAAGTCCATTTTTCGACGAGACACCACCGCGAAATCCATTACGACGTTCGCAATAACTATCTTGCCATTATCAAGATCGATTGTGTTGCGGTGGAAATATGATATCAAATTATTAATTAATTTGAATCACAATTCTTAATTCACAACCGCTCTTTGATTTATCCGAAGGAAAAGGTCAAAAGAGGGAAAACCTATTTTTGCATCGTAAACATAATGCGGGGAGAGACCTAGGTAAGGGGTTGGTTAAGCTTAGGGAAGGTACTAGCACCCTAAAATTCTGTAGTACTCTACAAGAACCTTTTGTTTATTGTATGCTTTTTTTATTTTATCATTTGTTTGATGTATATATTGAGCTAAGGGATAGAGTGACCTAAAAGACCTAAGGGTTAGTCCTAAGTTTACTCGGCAAGACGTCGCATCTTGTGCCTACGTATCCTGGATAGGGAATGGACTCAGAGTAATCGTAGTTCCCCTCGAAAGGGAGGTTAGAAACGTCTTGACTATGATCAAGATTTCAATGGGGAATAAACATATCTTAAGGACATGCTTACGTGGAGTCTTAAACTCCTATTTCTACGTTGAATTTGTTAATTAAATTATTGTTAAATTAGGGACTCCACGGCGGGAAACCCTAAACAGAGCACGACGGCTCTTTGACCTAAAAGCTAGGGTAAAAGGCGTTTTTGTCCACAGCGGGACACCTAGGCTATTAGGGTTTAAAATGGTTGAAACTAGGGTTATTGACTCGGCGGTCAAACTGTTAATCCTAATTCCTTCAGAGAGATTCTAACGGCTAAACGTGCAAAATACGGCAAATTATTATACGGCAAGATTAAAGTGCGGAAAGTAAATAAAACGGTAAAGAAAGCGTCGCGAAGATCACTCGCGTAAATTATAAATCCCCAAAAAATGCAAAATAAAATAAACTGCGACCATGGCCTCACGTAAATTACATCCATGGAACAAAATAAACTGAATAAATATTAATCGGAATTTAAGGATAATCTGAGGAGAGAAACAAAGAACATTAGTGAAAAGTTAGACGGAATTCAATGGCAAATAACAAAATAGTGAAAAAGAAAAAATTACGAATTTGGACATTGTTATTGTTCTTAATACTTTTTTGAAAAAAGATCTTAATTTTAATTTTTGAAAAAAAGAAAAAAAGACGAATTTTAATGATAATATCAAAAGGTTTTTAGTTTTCATTATTTTTTTAAAAAATAGTTAGTGTTAATTATAAAAAAAAAAAAACTCTTTTAATTTTAATTAAAAGAAGTTAATTGTGGCCAATAATGTTAAAGGATTTTTTGGTTTTTCATTTTTAAAAGAAATCTTTAGTTTTTTCTATTTTAAAGAGAGTTTTAATCCATATTAAAAAAAATTTAATTCGTATTTTAAAAGGTTTTAAATTATATTTTTTTTAAAAAAAAAGTTTTAAGTTATATTTTTTAAGAAAAAAACGTTTTGAATTATATTTAAAGAAAGCAGAGTTTTAATTAAAAAGTTAGGATAACAAACATAATAGTAATAAATAAAATAAAATAAAAATAAGAAAAAGAAGTTGGGTTTTAACTTTAAAAGTTGCTTAGTTTAATTTTGAAAAAAAAAAAAGAATTTTATTCTTAAATTTAAAAAGGGATTTAGTTTTAGATTCAAAAAAAAATGTTTTGGTTTTTAAATTTAAAAGAAAACTCTTTAGTTTAAAAAGTGTTTTAGTTTAATTTAAAATGTTTTTGTTATTTTATTTTTAAAAAGGGTTATATTAATTTATAAAAAAAAGTTAAATGAATAAAAAAGGTTATTATTATTATTATTATTATTATTATTATTATTTATTTTTAAGGAAATATTAAGAAAAGGAAAAATTATTATTTACAGTTTTTATATTTTTATTATAATTACATTAACAAAATTTAAACAATTAAGTAAATTAAAAAAAAAACAGTAAAGTAATAAAAAAAAGGGTTTGCCTTTAATTCCCTTTTGTCTTCTCTCTTCCTACCTCATGCTGTCCACCGATGGCACCATGGAAATGGCTCCAAACTCCTTCTTTTCTTAATGCATGTCTCAATCTTCTTCCTGAAACACAAATCACCAAACAAAAACCATGAGATTTCATAAACCCATACCTTTCGGCCGATTGGCGGTGATGAAATTCGATGGAGATATTGATGCTCGTCCTTTGGCAATGATGAAGCTATCTTCCCTCTTCTGATAAATCGTGAGAACGGCCGCCATTTTTCTCTTTTGTCTCCTTCCCCCTTTTCTCAAATATAACTTATCTTTATATAGGTATTAAATTAGGGTTAACTCTAACCTAATCCCCATTTTAAAGCCCAACTTAATATTAGTTATAATTACAAAATTTAAATAATTAAAATAAAACTAAAATAAAATTGAAATTAATAATTCTATTTATTTATTTATTTATTTATTATTTTTTGTAAAGAATTCTTATTATTTCTAATAAAAATCCTTTATTTTTTTTAAAACATTATTATTATTATTTTTTTTTTATTTTTTTGATATGCAAATAATAATAAAAATTGAAACTTAGCATAAAAATGTATAGAATGAAAATAATATTAAAGAAAAATGAAATTAATTAAAAATGAAAAATAGAAATGAAATGAAATTATTTAAAAATGAAATGAGACTAAAATTAAAAATGAAATAGAAATGAAATAGATTTTTCTTTAAACAATGAGACAATGATTGATTTAAAAATGCAATGAAATTAATTTAAAAAATGAAATATGAACCAAAAAGCGTGTCACATGATATTTTTCTGTAAAAAGCAAACAACTACACGAACTTGTTAGTGTCTGGTTAAATGCAAAAATGCAACAGAATGCGAGATGATTCGACTAATCCTAGGACAAAATTTGGGGTATTACAGTTGCCCCTATTTAAATAGCTTCACCGGATGATTTGAGCGACGTAGGCTCGAGAAATCATGGTGAAAGGGATTTAAATATAGATAACCGAAAGCAGACCTACTTTATCTCCTTCCAAGTCCACATTAGAGCATCTACTCCAACTCGACGACCTTCTATACCATCAAATGAGCTCAATATATTTTTTTCTTCAGTTAAGATTTCTTCGAACCACGAGCCAGCTACTGTGTCGTCAAGGCAGCCAACTCCTGTGACTGGAAGGCAGCAAACTCCAATGACCACTTAATAGAAACAAATATCATCATGCGGCACATCGCCAATAGTGAGGTCAAGAACGTGGAAGTCATCTGAGATGCCAGGGTTTTATGATCCTTGGGATTTTTTGAGGCCATCACCGTTCCCAAATATATATTTATCCATCCATTTTTATCTTATCACCCCCTTTATTTTCTTCAATTATTTTTTTTATACTTTAGAATTAATTTATGTTAATTAATTGTTTTTGTTTAGATTATAATATTTTGCTAATTAATAATATTTAAAATTTCTTTTCTCTAATTATGTTTTAATATTTTTAGGATTGTTAATTATTATTTAGACTAATTAGTTTAAATGTTTTCAATTAATTAAAAATCTCAAAAAAAAATATTTTCTTAATTAGATTGTGAGTTAATCCTTTTCAATTTTGATTTTTGGTGGTTTAGGTTTTGTTATTGTTGATCACTTAGATTTTAATTAGTTTCTTTGTCGATTTGATTTCTAACATTGTGGATTTGTGACTTGGCTTTATTTGATCGATTATCTTGACTATTTCGTTACTTGTATTTTATGCTCATGTTCTAATAACATTGTATTGATCTTTGTTTCTCGTTTGTATATTCAAATCGTTTTTCAAAATAAACTCTCGATTCACATCGAGCCACCTTTTACACCTTGTAAGTCGATTGCTTTTTTAAGCATCACCATCAACCTTTTGGTCACCATACACAACATTCATAGCTTACTCCTGGACTTTCTTACAATGAGACATATTTGATCAATTAATTTTAGTTGGTCGTTTAGAAGACTAGCCCACTTTGCTAGTGCACACGATTAAAATTCAAATTAATTCATTTCCTTTACTTGTTTATTTATATTTTGTCTTTGCATGATGAATGGATTCCAAACCCAAATGTACTTGGGCTATATATCAAGCCCCACCCTAACTCTTGTAAGCCGACTGCCTTGTGCCTCGCCATCAACCTTACCCTAGCACAATTAGATCCTCCTTACCATTTAGTTCAAACACTTAATCGTTTCGAATACAAATAAAAACCTCGATCCATATCAAGTATTTTCTCCAAATCAAACTAAAACACTTAATAACTATGAAAGACTTTTTCAATAAAAGATGAAAAGAGAGTTGGACTGGAGTCTTCGAGTTCTCTCTTCGATTGTTTAAGTGTGAGGAGTCTTCTTCATACTTGAACAATTGTCTTCTCTAAAAGACTTATAATCTGCTTCAACATCAAATGTTTTCATAATAAAACAAATCAAATCTATTTTCTCGATCACTTAGATGAAAAAGAGAGAGATTTGAGTCTTAGATTCACTCTCCCGATTATTTGGGCCCAAGGGGTCTTTCTTAAGCTTTGAAGTAATTGTCATTCGCTTAAAATACTTTAACTATATCAAAACCCTTTCACAGTTAAGGTTAAAAAAGAGAAAGATCCGAGTCTTCGATTCACTCTCCCGATTATTTGGGCCCAAGGTACCTTTCTTAAGCATTCAAGAATTCGTCATCCAAATAAACAATCAACACATTAACTCAACTTCTCTCTTCCGCGCGATTAAAACCTTTTCTCAAAAGGAACGATGTTTACTTCTGTTCTACTGCAATATAAACAACGCTTAAGCCTCCCATGTACAAGCATACAAGCTATGTTTGACTGCTAGAATGTGATCCAAGCGCATCCATTCTACCGCAACACAAATAATGCTTAAGCCTCCCATGCGCGAGCATACAAGCTATGTTTAAATGCTAGAATGTGATCCAAGCCCATCCATTTTACAGTAACAAAAACAACGCTTAAGCCTCCCATGCGTGAGCATACATGCAAACGTTTAACTGCTAGAATGCGATCCAAGCGCATCCATTCTACCTCAAAAAAACAAATGCTTAAATCTCTCATGCGCAAGCATACAAGCAAGGTTTAACTGCTAGAACACAAACGTTAACATCGTCCATAAAAAATAAACTAACCAACCGTAGAATGAACTACGGACACTCTGATTTCTCATACCTGTTGAGAATACGTAGGCATAGGATTGCGAGATCCTAACAAGCAAACTTCCCATTTTTCAACCGTACTCTGAACTACGGAGACTCTGATTTCTCATACCTATTGAGAATACGTAGGCATAGGATTGCGAGATCCTGGCGAGAAAACTTCCCATTTTTCAGTTGTAGTCTGAACTACGAACGCTCTGATTCTTCACTTCATTCAAGCGAAGATACGTAGACGCAAGGGTCCAAATCCTTGGCGAGCACCCTAATAAAAAAACCACCTCTTTTCTCCTTAGAAAACAAAATCCTTTTACCTTACCTTTTCACTTTATTCCCTTAGAAGAAAGAAAACAACCTTAGCTAACTTTATCACTAATTAAATTAAGAGGTTTCTGTTGAGTACAACAAATGTAAGGAGTGCTAATACCTTCCCCTCACGTAACTGACTCCCAAACCCAGAATGTGGTTGTGACGACCATGTTATTTTCCTTTAGGTTTTATCGATATTTTTCTTTCCCTCTTTTGGATAAATAAAATTCAGTGACGACTTTGTGTTTTCCGCGTCCATCGCGAAGGTTGTATCATTTTTTGAGGTGCGATAGTTGGTGACTCTCTTGGGGATTCGCATTTCCCTATACAAGAGAGAGTCAAGCCTAACTTGATTCAATTCTTGAGCGTAAGTTTCATTTGTTTGCTTTCTTCTTCTTTATTTTCTTGCTTGCTTGTTGATTGTTTATTATCTACTTGCTTGCTTGTTTTTATTTTATCTTATTATTATTATTATCTTATAGTACTGTTGGGTTCCTCTGGTAATTGGCTTTGTGAGACGGCTTCTTACCCGAGTTTGAGAAAAAAAAATAGAATTAGGATGATGGTTGTGTAGTGGAGGCCCACGAGGAGTCTTCCTCGTTGTGTAGTAGAGACTCACGAGGAGGCTTCTTTGTTGAGACGATACGAAAACCTCACCTAGAAGAGATCTTTTCGAGGATGTTGTTGTCTTGATAAGCCTTCGTCATGGCAATGATATCTTTGAGAAGATCCACGACTCTAGGCACCCACCTATTTTAGATCCTACCCATGGGGTTCCGATAATTAGAGATACCCGTTGTCTGAACTTCAGAATTATACCTGTGATCTTGAGCATTGCATCTCATTTCCTTGCATATCAAAATTGAAAAACTCATTGCATCCGTTCTATTGCATTTGTATTTAATCAGCATGCATGTATACCATCTTCCAAATCTAACAAGAAACTCATTCCATCCTTTTCCCATTGCCAACTAGTTGATTTCCCGACACTCACATTGAACCTGTGGTAGCTATAAAGCATTTGGAGTGGGATCAAGCATAGATAAGAGAAGATAGACACCTTGAAAGGGCGATCAAACACGTCAAGTTGGAAGTTCCGGTAGCTATGTCAGACAAGAACTGTCAGCATGTTGAGGCAAAGAATCTTGATCGCCCACCCGACTTTACTATGATGACTAACCCATCGTGCAAAAGTTGATTGATAAAAAGTACATATCCTTTCCAGAAGGAAGCTTAGTTGTGCATGTCAACCTCTCGTCTGATTGAGTTCTAAGACTTCAAGAGGCATCTCGGCAAGTCAGTGCTTCAGACAGGAAGACATCCTCAGAGCTAGCAATCCTTGGGAATTTTTATCATTTGCATTTGTAGTTTCTTTCCTGTTAAATGCTGCTTGTTTTTAAACATTGTTATTTTGAATGGTAATATTAATAAAGTGATTATGCTTTTTTTGAATTAATCATATCGCATTCGCTCATTTTTCTTCACTTATACCATAAATCAAAAACAAAAAATACATCCATATACCTCTCGTCCACTTTCTTTATCAAACTGTTGTTTTAACAAAGATTGGAGGGAGGATGATGAAAACAAAATACCCATAATTGTTGATGATATGCTTTCAGATAAAATTCTGCTAATGATGTACATGCATTGTTTCAAATCCCTAAACATCAGAGAGATAAGAAGTTAGTCCCTAGTTAACCACTTTGAGTCTAGAAGTAGGAGTTTCCTTCAAATTTATAAACCTTTACGCTTAACCTGGGGCATGGGTAGTGTTCAGTTAACCTGACTACACATTCAAAATTTCAAAGGTTATGTCAGTTGTTTTCAATGACCAATGACTTGGAAGTCACAACAAGCCTTCCCAAAATAGGAAAAATCAAAAAGAAAAAGAAAAATCCTGCTAAGTCGAACACCTAAAGAGGGTACTTAGGAAAATTAGGGCAATCCTGATGGACTTGAAAAGCAAAATAAGTCCATGCAAAAGTTAGGGATCAGAATAAAAATCAAAAGAGGTCTTTAAATCCTTAAGCAAAAGCAAAATAAGGTGACTGCCATTTCAAGTGAATCTTATATCATCACTTCACTCTTACACTATCAAACTCTAGATGCGTGTGTCAAATTTAACTGAACGTAGGACTGGAGGTCATCATGATGAAGGGGGTGGGTACCAATCAAAATTTGAGCCTTATATCCTTTGTTTCTATAACCGTGAGCTAGACCACGTTACAACCCTCAAAAGACTTAATTGAAGCAGGGTTTGTTTTGAAAGCATACTACAACAAGGTTGTGTAAACTGACTCCTACAAATTCGCTAATTTTCTTCTTGCTATATCTTTCACATTAGCTAATTCAGCATTACAAATTTTTCTGCATGAGAATCACATTAAAATTACCATTTATGAATGAACAATTTTGACTGCAAGTTGGTACTTTACATCAAGGAAACTCCAAGAAGGAGCAAGCGACGAGGACTGGATCATTCAACAAAGTTGGTCAGAATTAAGAACACCTTGTAGTCCTACGAATCAGTGGCATTGTCATCCAATGATTATGTTGGCCAAGGAATCATCTAGTCTAAAGCAAATCCCCAAGCATCAATGAAATATGGGGTAAATCATTCAAGAATAGGTTGATTAGAGATAATCATTTCAAAATTTCATCAACCAGGGGTAGGCCACCCCGAGCTTCTTTTGATTAAGGGAAAGACCCTCCAATACTCAGTCAGTACAAGTTAAGTCGCTTCAACGCTCATTCTGAGGCAAGTTACTTCAAGGGTACACCAAAGCCAACCACTTCAAGAGTCGGTTAATTAACGACTAAATCCTTGCATGACGCAAAATTCTGGGGCAAATCATCTCGAGGTCATTTCATGGCAAGCACTTCCAACCTCCTTTCAGGGTGAACCTTTCCAAGGACCAAACTAAGGCGAGTTGAACTACACCGGGGCAAGGCCTCTCCATGATTTCAAGATGCTCAAGCAAATTCTACTTCGTCAGCAACATTGTTCTGGACGAGTTTCGGGGAACCATGTAATCACCTCATCCATTAACCTTTTCCTTCTAACAAATAAGGAACCTTACTTCCAAAAGACTATTCCATCCTTTATCCACGTATGAGCATCTTAGAAACCTTCATATCTTTGCATAAATCATCCTCATGCTTCATTCATGTCGCTTCACTCACGCATAAAGCCATACATATCATCTCATTCATCGAGCCTAACCTTATACCATGAATCTGACATCAAAAAGTTTTGTAACCCAAATCATCTCAAAGGCCATCTTCTATATGGAAAATCATTTACAAAGATACTAGTTCCCGTCTGGTAGACAACTTTTAAACCAATTCCCGTTTGGTCACATATTCTTAAACCTATTTCAAAAATCATTTCCTATCTGGTAAACCCCATTTCAAATTCAGTCCTCGTCTAACAAATAAAATAAGAAGTCAGTTCTTGTTTGATGACTTAACCTTTTCCCACCTAAAGACTCTAAGATTTGAGCAAATTTTGGTAAAACATGATGTTTCACAAGATGTTCTAACAAGAAGAAATCTGTAAAGAACAACATGTCAAACAAGATGTCCTAGCATGAGGGCTCAACATCTTGGTCTGATGTAGCAGGTTTGTTGCAGATCTTTTCCAAGATTTAAGGTGCAATCAAAACGTGGATTAAGTAAATATTGGATAGAGACTTCGAAGCCCAAGGACCGTTGAAGGCTATAAAAGGAAGACCAAGACCTAGGGCAAATAGAGAGTGTAGACCTTGAAAATAATTCTTGTAAATTAATTATAAGGGTTTAGGGTTTTAAGAGTCATGTACTTGCTTGTGTTTAAAGTCACCCTTTGTATCAGGTTTTATACATTGTGGTAGACATAGTTTTACATATTCGAAAACCTGTAGGTAATGAATTGTATATTATTCTTGAATGAAGCTTTTAAGCAAATACAAGTATTATTTTTAGTCAAGAGTCTTGACTGAATTTTGTATTGAAAGGGGTGTCTTTCAATTGAACAACTTGATACAGTCACTAGAGGTTATGACTGTTAGATATTACTGAGGTGATTTAGGAATTGAGATGGGTTTCTCTTATCTAGATGGTTATTTCTAGGTAGAAGTTGCACTAGGTAGGTGTAACATCCCAAATTTTGCCTCATCATTTCTTAATCTCTTGGCTTATGTTTCATATCATTTTCATCATCATTTGTGCATAACATTGGTTATAAGCATGAGATCAAGGTATCTTAGTTGGCTCTCAATTGAAGAGTATGTTTCTCTGAGGATCAAGCAAGGGGTTGTTCTCAACCTTATGGTATTCTCAAGCCCCAAATTCACTTCATCATCAAGGCATTCTCAACTATCTTAGACAATCATCTGAATCAAGATTATAAGCATTGGGCATATCCTCCTATCTTTGGAACATTTGGATTGGGGTTTAGGTCAAAGGGCATATTTGGATAGCTTCTTAGGAAATGCATTTTCCTATGGATCATCATACATACCAAGGGTTCCCTACATGTATTATGTCTCATCATAAGTCATAACGTGAGCCTCAGTCAGTGGAAAGGGGGATAAGGTTTCATCTGGTCAAGAAAAGTCAGTTGTGGCCCCATGAAATCAAAGTCTTGGATTCCAAGGTCAACCAAGGGCATGCTATGTCATCTTAAGTGTTTTCATATGATTGAAGCTAGAATAATTAAAGAGAAGCATAAAATCAGAAGAATTGACAAATTAGGGTTTTAGTGGAATTTTTTTAAGTGTGGAAAACCCTAATTTCTAGCCATCTTGCATCATTCATAACTTTTTCATCCTTTACCTAAATGGGGAAAACTTGTTATCAAATTAAAGAGGGCATCATGAAATATAAGTTTGTAGAAGAGAGAAAGTCCAAAAGATTCATAGATTAAGAGTTATGGAGAGTTAAAGTTGGGAAAAAGGAGAGATATAGGTTTCAACACTTAGAATTTTTTCAAAGTATGGAAATTCAGCTTGAGGAGCATGTTTCCAAACCCATTTTTCATGGTGATCTAAGATTCACATCAATTTTCCTCCAACATGAAAGTTGTTCTTCATCCTCCAAGATTTCTTTTGAGTACAAGAACTCCTCCATTGGATGTGTAGAACTCAAGTTATGATGCCCCCAAGATAGGATTTCAAAGATGCCAAACTTGACATTTTTCTAGGCAGATTTTGAAACTAACTTCCAAGGCACTTTTTATCAAGATCAAAGCTCCAATTCAATTTCATTCAAAAATTAAAGTTATAAATCATTATTCAAGCTTTCCAACCATAACTAGAACTTGTCATTTGACCCATTGTAGCTCAAGTTGTGATGCTCCAAAGACAAGGTGTTCAAGTTGTTAAAATTGGTAAAGTCATGAAATTTCACTAAGTACCATGAACCACTTATGAGGACACAACCTCCAAGCTATTTTCCACATGTTTCCAAGCTCTTTTTCATGATGATTCTAACATGGAATTTATTCGTTACATTCTTTAGTTTCTCTTGAGCACAATTTGGTTTGAATTGGAGCAAAATACATAAAGCTAGAGCCATTCAAAGTGAGATATGTGGATTGGTGTTTAGGCATGTATTCTTGTTATATTTTCATGCACACTCTAATTTGCTTCATATAGCAACCATATGGCCTCAATTTCATGCGCATAATGTCTTCTTTTCCACTCCAAACTTTGCCAAGATAAGCCAAACCATCCTTGTACCATTTGTATGCTTTATGTACAAACCTTGCCAAGTTTGAAAAATGACAAAAATACCAAAAAAAAACTTGCAAGATACAAGGGTTGTTCCACTCCACCATTATTCTGACATCTTGCAGCCACCAAAATATCATCACCAAACCACCTACAAGCAAGGATTCGTACCACACCATCACCTCACTCCATTTTTTTCAAATTTCTACAAACCTTGGCTCACACTTATTTTCTCACGTGCCACTCATTTCATACCTCTCTCATGACACTTTTATTACTCATCAAACCACCCGAAACAAGTGGATGCACACCATCACTCGTACCTCATTCTCATGATATCTTTTTTTTTGTGGTAAAACTCCAAAATGATTTTTTCCCTTTGTTTCAGGCCCATAAACAACATCTACCCATGATATATAAGTAAAACCAAACCCTAAAGAGAGAGACTACCTTATTCAGATAAAAAAAAGCTTCTCTACTCAAGAATTCATCACTTTCGAATCTCTCTTTTCACTAGGATTTCCTCCATTTCCCTGCTTAATCTACACTCTATAAAGCTCAATGAAGATTTCCAATTGGTTTTTTGAAGGTCTTGATCAAGAACAAGAAGCAATGGACTTATTCTGTTGAGTAAGTTTTCATCCACTATATTCTCTCTGTTCTTGTGTATTCTTGGCTCATTGTTGTTGCATTTAAAGTTGTGTACCATAGTAGATCATGGTTGCCTTGTTGTTGTTTCGTTTGGTTGAGGTTTCAGTTTGAGTATGAAATGTCTGTGGCAAGTTTTATTGTTTTTTAAGTCTGTTAAAGTGAAAACTAAGGTCAGATTTGAAATCCTCATGGTTTTCCCTTCAATTTGATGTACGGGTTAGTCCATTTTTGTGAGGTATGCAGCTGGCTCTGGGGATGCACGTCGGAGAAGATGATCGGAGCTGGGGTTTTGCAATCTGCGTATCCCAGCTCACGTGGCAAACATGATCGTTTGACCCTGCTAATTTGTTGGTAAGTCATCGCATGCATATGCGCTTTTTGCTGATGTGATTGCCACATAAATTAATGAAACAATGTGTTTCACTATTTGCCTTTTTGTTTTATTGTTTTCTGAGTCTGTTGTACACATGGGCCTGTGGATTTTTCTTTTCGCACACCCCTGTTTGTGGCCCATTAACATTTGAATTGGATTCTTTTGTAGTCAGAATTACTACTACACCCTACGTTCTTGTTCTCATATTTTTATTTTTGTTTTGTTTTCTATTTTTGTTTTCATTTTATTTTTAATAGATAAAAATATACTAAAATTCCACAAAAATATGTTTCTGAATATTTAACATGTTGAGATATTTTTCATGTTTTTTATTTTATGTTTCAATTTATTTTCCTATTTTATTTTGAATTAAAATGTGAAGTGGTTTGACATGTTTACCCTTGGATTAATGGTTGATCTTTTGATGCCTTTGATGTGCCTTCTTGAACCAATTTTTCTCACATGTTTGGACACTTGATTAATGAATATTTGAATGTCATTTTTATACCTTGATGATCATTTCTTTAATATTTCTCATTTGGTTTTTTTTAGTCCTTGATTCATGCTCGATTCATAACATGTGTGGACTTGTGGATTTCTTTTAATGATGTATTCATGCAACTCTTGTTGAGATCTCTTCTTTTCTCATTCTTGATTGTTTTAACATGAGTTTAAGCTTTGGTTTCATTTGTGTATGATCATCTAAGTGTTTCAAATTGATTTTTCAATGTGATGATGTTTGAACATGAACTTACTTATTTTTTGACCTAGTTTTAGGACTTGGTTCTTGAGTGGATTTCCCTTGTGGTTCATGATTCTTGTGTGATTCAAATGACTTGGTTAAGATGCTGATCTTCATGTTATGTTTCCATTTTATGATCATTTCCCACTCCTTTATTCACATGTTCTCCTGTATGGATGATTTGAGTTTTTCCTTGAGCATGATTTGAACTTGATCTTTCTTGAACTTGCTTGATGTCTTGTTTTTGAATGTGAATTGAATCAATTGAGTTTGCTTCTGACCTTCATGATATGGTGTGCATTACCTGATCAATTTTTCACTTTGTATCTTACTTGAATACATGTTTTCATTTGAAGATGATCATGGTATGGACTTACCTAGTTTTGATGCATGTTTTGAAGTTGATCCTTGTTGATTCTTCTTAGGTTTCTTGAGTTGATATTTGGAATGATGTTCATGATATTTCTACTGCTCTAACTTGATATTCATCTTGTTGAATTCATTTTGAGTGGGTATGTTGCTTTATGGTATTCAATTGTTGTTCTAAAACAAGTTTGCTTGTGCACTTCTTTGAATGTCTTCATCTTCTCTTTTGAATTTGAAAGTATGAATACTTTGCTCATGATGATATGATGTTTGAGTGTATCTGATTGATTGTGTATTTTATCCATCTTTGATTTCTTGATTCATTTGATAAACATGCTTTAATCTTGGTGTGACACTTGTGCATTGATGTTGAATTCTTTTCATTTTGTGATGCTTTGACACTTTCTTACTCTTCATCTCTTTATTTCTTATTTGATTCTTGAGTTTGCTTTTACTTCTTGTGATTGATTAGTATATTATTTACTTGTGTTTGTTCACATGATCCCTTAGGATTCCTAGTTTCACTTAATTTTTGATAAAATTGGGGGTAGGAGAGACATTAGGCTTTCAATCCTTTTCCTGATAAAAGTTAGGATATTCCCTTTCAAACGTTAACCTTAGGTCCATATCTTTGCATGCTAATATTAAGTAGAATTCCCTTTCTATCCCAACTTTAGGACCATTGTGCATGACAACATTAGGAGTCAGTTTCCCTTAGTTGTTTTCTTTTCTACCTTTGAGTTCTCTTTCTTCTCATCTCAAAAAAAATCATTAACACATTTAATAAAGACGATGAACATTGTGCTCCACGAGTCTTAAGTATGTGGGAAATGATGAGTGAGGGGTCTCTTCTTGCTTGTCTAGAGTGTTTAGTGTACATCCCGTTTGGGGATGATATGCGACACATTTGCTCCTATATCATAGACTTTAGTGCAATGTGAATCTCAAATCCAATCAATTCACTTCTCTAAAACTCATAAAAAAATTCAAACCTTTTTATCCTTCAGGAATGTTTTTTCAAACTCATTTTTATAAAATAGTACGTTACTTTTTTGTTCTATCGCAAATAGGCATCGACCCTAACTGCTGGAATGGGAACTTAACACCGCTCATAAAAAACACTTAATCAATCTGTGGTTTTGTTAGCCGAACTACGACTGCTCTGATTTCTCATACCAGATGAGGATACATAGGCACATGAGGATGATGTCTTGGCGAGCAACCTTCCCCCATCACCCGTAGTTTTTCGAATTATGTTGACTCTGAATTTCCCTTTCACGAGGGAATACGTAGCCATAGGGCGGCGATGTCCTATCGAGACTCCTTTTTCTTTTTCCTTTTCCATTTCTGTTTAGAAGTAGGCCTTAGATGACACACCTTTTTGATTAGACAACAAGTGTGGATCCCGTTGAGTACAATGGATGCGAGAGGGTCCTAATACCTCCCTCTCGCGTAACTGACTCTCGAATCCAAGATTTAGTTGTGATGACCTTGTCGTATCCCTTTCTTCAGGTTTTCTTTGATCGTTTCCTTTCCCTATGTTGGGATAAATAATATTCGGTGGCGAATCTTCTGTTTTTCCCGCCAGGTGTTTTTCGCAGTTGTGATAGTAAGGATTAAGTGAGAGGTTGTAAACTGGGGAGTTTAGCTCTGAATTAATAATACTATCTAGTGAATTCATTCTTGGCTTGGTAGCCCCCAGATGTAGGTGTTGTTGTTCACCGAACTGGGTCGTCATATCTTGGTGTTCTTTATCTTTCTGTTATGTTAAATTCAATCTGCTCTTATGTTCTGAAATATATGTCTTAGCAGATGTTGAAACATCTGTCATGACACTGTAATGTATTTTCAGTATTTGGATGTTCTTGTTTTTGGCTTTATTTAGTTATGCAGAGATCAATGTCTCGACATCTCTTGGAACATTTGTAATCTACACACCAGAATTTCACCACTAGTTCTCATATGGTAGTTTGCCCCTTAAAAACCAGTTCTTGTCTGGTAGTTCACCTTAAAAGTCCACTTTCATTGGCAACCAAGATTAAAATCCCTTTAAAAAAATGCAATCACCATCAATCTGGTCCCATTCCAGAAACCCAAAGCCCAACCTTGCTTAGCACCAGAAAACCAAATCGCAACCATACTTGGTGCAACCATTACTCCAGACTCTCATATCCTCATATCCTCAGCATCTTGCATACACTCTGCATCATTACATGCACACTTTTCTAGTCGAAGACGCGAATTTCTTGTGGACATCATATCAAGATTCTTTTAGGGTGTTTATCCTTTCACTAAATATTTGTAACTCCTTCCGTACCTTTTGCACAAGGTCTCTTCAACTTACCTTTTGTAACTCCTTCAGTGCCTTTTGCACATGGTCTCTTCAACTTACCTTTTGTAAGTCTATCCATGCCTTTCGCATAAAGTATCTCCTCCTTTCCTTTCGCAATGGATTCTGCTTACCTTTTGTGAGTATCCTTTCTGCCTTTTGCTGAAGAAAATACGATCGTCTTCTTCCGAGGGAGTCTCCTCTACCTTTTGTAGATGGAGTTATCATATCTTTCTCCAAACCTTTTGTTCTTAAGCCCTTTCTGCCTTTTGCAGAAGAAATTATATTTCTCCAAACTTTTTTTCTAGAGTCCTTCCTACCTTTTGTAGAAGAAATTATGTCTCTCCTAACCTTTTGTTCAGAAGTCCTTTCTGCCTTTTACAGAAGGAAATACGATCGTCTTCTCTCGAGGGAGTCTCCTCTACCTTTTATAGATCGAGTTATTATATCTTTCTCCAAACCTTTTGTTCTGGAGTCCTTTCTGCCTTTTGTAGAAGAAATTATCTTTCTCCAAACCTTTTGTTCTAGAGTCCTTTCTACCTTTTGTAGAAGAAATATTTTTTCTCCTAACCTTTTGTTAGGGAGTCCTCTCTGCCTTTTGCAGAAGGAATATCTTTTCTCCAAACCTTTTGTTCTGGAGTCCTTTTTACCTTTTGTAGAAGGAATCATGTCTCTTCTAACCTTTTGTTCATGAGTCATTTCTTTCTTTTGTAGAAGGAAATACGATCGTCTGCTCCTGATGGAGTCTCCTCTACCTTTTGTAGATGGAGTTATCATCTTTTTCTCCTAACCTTTTGTTCAGGAGTCCTCTCTGCCTTTTGCAGAAGGAATATCTTTTCTCCTAACCTTTTGTTAAGGAGTCCTTCATGCCTTTTGCAAGAGGAATATATCTATTTCCTTGCCTTTTGCGAGTGTCTTATACCTTTTGTAGCGAAAAACCTTATCATCTCCCAATCAGGTTATATTTTCCTATCGCAAGGCATCTCTCTGCCTCCTGCAGAAGAGGTTTCAGATATACCACTATACCATATCCTTTTGGAATTCTGCAGGGATGTCTCCCCTTTTAAGACTAGCAAATTTGCATCTCAAGCATATCACTAGATTCATTTATATCTTTTCGGCATGGCCAAAATTCTGGGTATTCTAATATTTAATCCTATTCTACCTCAAATGTTTGAAATTCTTCGCTATTCATACCTTCAGGTTCAAGAAGATTAAATAGGGGTAACTGTCATACCTCGATTTGACCTGGCATTTTGAAACTTTCATTTCCGTTCATATTTTCACTTCGTATCATCTGTGTAGCATAACATGCTTTTCATCACGCATACTGCTTAAATTATCAGGCAGAATAAACCTGTCAGATTTACAGTTAAATCAGTCAAGTTGAAAGCCAATTGTGTGTAAAATTAATGGACGACAAAATTTTAAAATCGAGCCTGAAGAAGCCAGTATTCTTGATCTACGTTTCATGTAGTTCTACCTAGTGTGCTCATTTTATTTTTTGACAACTTTTCAGTCACATTTTTATCAGTATGAGCCTTTTAACCGGTCCATATTTATTTCAAAATCAGACAAACCGCTGTATTTTTCTGAGTCGTTTATTCTGCGTTGATAATTTTGGTGCAACCTTTTTTATTTTTTCGAGAACTTCGATACTCGGCCTTTTATTCATTTTTTATCATTTTATTTTTATTTTTTAGTTTAATATTTTTTAGTTTATTAATTAATTAGATAATTATTTTAGGATAAGTTTAATTTATTTTTACCTTTTTTTTATTTCTTTTTAATATATAATTCAAAAAATATTTTGTTTTTATCATATTTTTAGTAAAACTTGTACATTAGATTTTGTAAAGTTTTTTATTTGTTTCAAAAAAAGGAAAACCCCTAGTTGGGTGGTACACTACATTTGTGTGTTATGTTGTTGAAAGAGGGAATAAGAAAAAGGACATCGCAGGCACGCAAGACCCTTTCACTATTTCATTTTCCACTTCCTCTCTCACTTTATTTCAACAAAACCACTACCCTCCTTCTTCAATACGCAAAACCTGTAAGCACTTACTTTCCACCACATAACTATATGTTCATCACTCTTCTCAAAAACCAGCCATAGCTTTGAAACTCCATAAAAACTCATCCATACAAACTGTTATTCACGTCAATCTCATTTTTACGTAACTCTCATTCCCTCTTCTCTTTTCATTTTTCAAAAAATAACATTAAGAGAACTCTTCATTTCCTTTGCTAACAACAACAACTAAAAACCTCATACACTTTTTTATTTCTTTTTCTCCACTATAACATAAACTCCAACACATATACATCTTCAACTCCATTTCATACACCACAACTTCTTTCAAATCACCTTTAAAACCATCTTCCTTCCAAACTTACATAAAATAAACACATACAAAAACCACCATGTGAAACATCATACAGACATCACAATAGTAACACAACCCAACTACATCTATAAACCACCTTGATACTCTCTCAAATCTTCTACCATCAACATCACCATCACTTCTACCAACAACATCAACACATATATCATCAGAATCAGTTTAACACTACTCAGCTTAACTTAGTTTCTTCAACAACACTTCTCTTCTTCCTTTATCTTATCTTCAATAACTTCCTTTGATTCCTTTATTCCCTCAAAATCAATCCATCAAATTAAGAACCCATTAGCAGAAACTTCCATACTTCTCCTTCATCAGATTACAATCTCTCTCAACTTTCACTTGCCCCTGCTACAAACGAACTTCATAAGCAAAATGAATCAACTTTTAAAGAAGATGTTTGAAAAAAGCTCATTTCAACAAAGAGGAACATATGTAGTAAACTGAAAAAAGAAAAAGCATTGTTGATCTTCTTTTGTTGTGCATAACTCCTCCACACAAAAGCCATAAAAACACATACCATGATATTTGAAATGGACACCACACGAACGCACATAAATATCTCCACCGACATATTCATAATAAAGATTCAAACATCCTTCCATCCAAAACATAAGGTGACCACTCGCCCAACCATATACCTTTTTCACTCGCCTAGTGTTCATCCACCATTTCCCTTAACACACCATTATTGACATTTCAACACAAATATCACACCACCATTTTAATCTCATATACCCTCATACATCAACACCCTATATCCAACAACTTCTAAAGCCTGCACAACTCCATTTTTCGGTGATACACCACCGCGAAATCCATTACAACGCCGACAATAACTATCTCACCATTAACAAGATCGACTGCAAGATCCTCAACACCAACAAACATACCTACTTGATCTCCTTCCAGGTCCATATCAGAGCATCTACTCTAACTCGGCGACCTTCTATACCATCAAATGAGCTCAATATATCTTCTTCTTCAGTTAATATTTCATCGAACCTCGAGTCAGCTACTGTGTCGTCAAGGCAGCCAACTCTTGTGACCGGAAGGCAGCAACCTCCACTGACCACTAGACAACAACAAGTACCATCGTGCGACACATCGCCAACAGTGAGGTCAAGACTTTGGAAGCCAATTGAGATGCCAGGGTTTTCACTTGATGCACCGCTGTAATTTGTGACAACACTCGCCCCCTTTCATAATCAATGTTATCATTAACCTCAACCTCCACCGTTACTGAACAATAACACTCAACACCATTAACAACCCACAAACAAACTCAGTCGCCGCGACTCAAGTTATGAAATTTCACTATTGAGGAAAACGGAAAAGATTAAGGGTGACCCGCAGATGAGAGGAGCAACGGAGGGAGCACAAGATCAAGGGAGAGACTGACGAAGAGGAAAGGGAAAGCACAGTGCGAAAGAAGGAAATAACTATTTGAAAAGAAGCGGGAAACAGGGGAGAAAATGGTGAGATATAAACCTTCTACACGTGAGTTCTTTCCCTTGTCATTTTTTTCTTTCTTTTAATTATTCCTTTTTTTCTTCTGAATTTTTTATGATCCTTGGGCTTTTTTTAGCCCATCACCGTTCCCAAATATATATTTATCCACCCATTTTTATATTATCACCCCCTTATTTTCTTCAATTTAAAAAAAAAATAGAACTAATTTACGTTAATTAATTGTTTTTTGTTTAGATTATAATATTTTGCTAATTAATAATATTTGATATTTATTTTTTCTAATTATGTTTTAACTTTTTTAGGATTGTTAATTATTATTTAGATTAATTAATTTAAATTTTTTCAATTAATTAAAATTCTCAAAAAAGATATTTTCATAATTAAATTGTGAGTTAATCATTTTCAATTTTGGTTTTTGGTTTTTGGTTGTTTAGGTTTTGTTATTGATGATCACTTAGATTTTAATTAGTTTCTTTATCGATTTGATTTCTAACTTTGTGGATTTGTAACTTGGCTTTATTTGATCGATTATCTTGACTATGCCATTACTTGTATCTTGTGCTCATGTTGTAATAACATTGTATTGATCTTTGTTTCTCATTTGTATATTCAAATCATTTTTCAAAATAAACTCTCGATTCACATCGAGCCACGTTTTACACCTTGTAAGTCGATTGCTTTTTTAAGCATCACCATCAACCTTTTGGTCACCATACACAACATTCATAGCTTACTCCTAGGCTTTCTTACAGTGAGACCTATTTGATCAATTACTTTTAGTTGGTCGTTTAGAAGACTAGCCCATTTTGCTAGTGCACACGATTAAAATTTAATTTGACTCATTTCCTTTACTTGTTTATTTATATTTTTTCTTTGCATGATGAATGGATTCCAAACCCAAAAGTACTTGATCTATATATCAAGCCCCACCCCCAACTCTTGTAAGCCGACTGCCTTGTGCATTGTCGTTGATCTTACCCTAGCACAATTAGACCCTCCTTACCATTTAGTTCAAACCCTTAATCGTTTCGAATACAAATAAAAACCTCGATCCATATCGAGTATTTTCTCCAAATCAAACTAAAACACTTAATAACCATGAAACTCTTTTTTAGTAAAAGATTAAAAGAGATTTTGACTGGAGTCTTCGAGTTCTCTCTTTGATTGTTTAAGTGTGAGGAGTCTTCTTCATAAATCGAATAATTGTCTTCTCTAAAAGACTTATAATTCGCTTCAACATCAAATGTTTTAACGAAAAACCAAATCAAATATATTTCTCGATCACTTAGATAAAGAAGAGAGAGAGAGAGAGAGAGAGAGAGAGAGAGAGAGAGAGAGAGAGAGAGAGAGAGAGAGAGAGAGAGAGAGAGAGAGAGAGAGAGAGAGAGAGAGAGAGAGAGAGAAAGAGAGAGAGAGAGAGAGAGAGAGAGAGAGAGAGAGAGAGTCGAGTCTTTGATTCACTCTCCCGATTATTTAGGCTCGGGGAGCCTTTCTTAAGCTTTCAAGTAATTATCATTCGCTTAAAATACTTTAAATATATCAAAACCCTTTCACAATTAAAGTTGAAAAAGAGAAAGAGTCGAGTCTTTGATTCACTCTTTCGATTATTTGGGCCCGAGAAGCCTTTCTTAAGCATTCAGTTAATCATCATCCAAATAAATAATCAACATATTAACTCAACTTCTCGCTTCTGTGTGATTAAATTGTTTTCTCAAAAGGAATGATGTTTACTTTTGTTCTACTGCAATACAAACAACTCTTAAGCCTCCCATGCGCGAGCATACAAGCTATGTTTAACTTATAGAATGCGATCCAAGCGCATCCATTCTACCGCAGCACAAACAACGCTTAAGCCTCCCATGCGCGAGAATACAAGCTAACTTTAACGGCTATAATACGATCTAAGCGCATCCGTTCTACCATAAACAAACAAATGCTTGAACCTATCATGCGCAAGCATACAAGCAACGTTTAATTGCTAGAACGTGAACATTAGCATCATCCATAAAAAATGAACCAACCAATCATAGTCCAAACTACGGACGCTCTGATTTCTCATACCTGTTGAGAATACGTAGGAATATGATTGCGAGATCTTAGCGAGAAAACTTCCCATTTTTCAACCGTAGTCCGAACTACGGATGTTATGATTTCTCATACCTATTGAGAATACGTAGGCATAGGATTATGGATCCTAGCAAGAAAACTTCCCATTTTTCAATCGTAGTCTGAACTACGGACGCTATGATTCTTCACTTTGTTCAAGTGAAGATACGTAGGCACAAGGGTCCCAATCCTTGGCGAGCACACTAATAAAAAAACCACTCATTTTCTCCTTAGAAAACAAAATTCTTTTACCTTACCTTTTCACTTTATTCCCTTAGAAGAAAGAAAACAACCTTAGCTAACTTTATCACAAATCAATTTAAAAGGTTCCCGTTGAGTACAACAGACGTGAGAGGGTGCTAATACCTTCCCCTCACTTAACCGACTCCCGAATCCAGAATGTGGTTGCGATGAACATGTTCTTTCTCTTAATGTTTTATCGATATTTTCCTTTCCCTCTTTGAGATAAATAAAATTCGGTGGTGACTCTGTGTTTTTGCGTCCATCACGAAGGTCGTATCATATTTCGAGGTGTGACACCCTCTGTCATTTATTACTATTTGTACTTCTAATTATTTGAATTTCTCTTTATAGTCGGAAAAATGGAATTTTATGAGATAAAAAAGGAGAGTGAGTAGACTAGAACAAAGCAAGAATGATAAGAATAACACATACACGGAGGTGACTACGATGTGTTACGTAAGTAACCTCCCAGAAGATGTTAGCTCAAAAGAGATGGGAAGAGTGTTTGAAAAATGGGGAAAAGTGTGCGATGTATACATAACTCGAAAGAGGAATAAGGAGGGGGAAATCTTTGAATTTGTGATATATGAAGGAATAAAAGATAAGAGTTAGTTGGAGAGTAGACTTAAAGATATTTGGTTTAGCACTTACAAAATATGGGTGAACATATCGAAATTTGGTCGTCTGAAAAGAACATATATACCCACAAAAATCATTTTTTAACAGAGAAGTAAAAAGGTCGCGACACCATGGTCAAGGAATAGAAGATAATAATAGGATGGTTAGAAATGAGAAGAGAGAAAGTATCAGACAAGAGGGAAAAAGTTATGCAGATGTGACTAGAGCCATATATAGAACTCAATCTACAAAGTGTAAATGAATATGGAGACCAAAACATTCGCATGAGTTCCAGAAGTCGGAGAATATATATCAGGGAGGGTTGTCAGTTAATATTAGCAAAGAATAATTGAAGTCGGCTAAAACAAGTTGTGTTGGAAGACTTTAAAACATGGAAGAGGTTGTCTCTATACAACAAAGAATGGTGGATGAAGGTATTGCCAGTGTTCAAGTTATATTGATGAGGGTGAGTTGGTGTTCTTAAAGGAAGATGATGACGAAGACTTCAAAAAAATGTTAAAGGATTCACATGATCTTTTCAATATATAGTTTTCAATGGTGAGAGCATGGGAACCTAGAGATGGAATGGGCGTGAGATTAATCTGGTGAAAAATGTATGGAGTTCCCATCCATGCGTTAAAAAGAAAAGTGTTTGTTGCCCTTACAACACCATTCGGTAGATTCATAAAAATGGATTCGGAAACTGAATAGTACAAAAGGTTGGATGTTGCGCGAGTTTTAGTGACAACACCATACGTTAAGTTTATCAACAGAGTTATTAAAATCCAAATCAACAATGAAATGTTTAATGTAAGAGTCACAAAGGACAATTGTGAATGCTTAAACTCAAAAAATATAAGAGGAAAGGGAGAACAAAGGCAGGTTCGATGGGCATGAATGTGATGGTTCAAACTCCTCTTTTATTCCTCGTCCATGGTGTCTGAGGAAGAGGAAAATGATGAACATAAAATTTTGAATAATTATGAGCAACTATCGTTGGTGCTTGAAACTAACGACGGCGTGGGGCTTGATAATGAAAATGATGGGTTTGGAAAATTGGAAAAGGTAACATTGTTTAATGAAAAGAAAATGGGAATTAGAGTGAGCTAATCGAAAACGTAGGTGTGGGTCACGAGGAAGAAATTGTGGAAAAAGGAAATTTGAAAAAGGCAATAACATTTAATGTAAAAGAAATAGAAAAGCAATGTGGGGAAAACGAGAGGTTTGAGTCAAAGTTAAGTGGGGGACCAATTATTCAGAATATTGAGAAAGTGGAAAGTTAAAAGCAAGGCTATAAAAGTGTTATAGAGGAGAAAGAAATAGATGGGGCAGTTCATGAAAAGTCCAGCCCAAATAAGGAACTGGTGGAAGTAATAGTGGGCCCAATTAAAAGTAATAGTCCAATTAAGGAGAGTAGATCTATAACAAAACTATCTACCGCAAATATACTTTTGATGAGATAAAATTCGGGGGAAGAAATTCAAAAGGATAAGATTGATGAAAACCATGATAGGACATTAGAGGAAAATAATGGAGAGAGCACATCCACAAGTCAAAACGATGAGAAATTATTTAATGCAGAAGCAAGTAAAGCTGATAATACAATTGTAGTTCAAAAAGGTGAAGATTTATAGACAAAGAAGATGTCGATGTCAAGAAGAACAGGAAATAGGTAGAAGGAAAATTCATATCAATGAGGGCTAGAACCACAAGAGTACAAGGATGGAAGGCTAAGAAGATACACAATTCTGAAATAAAAGAAGAAAGATTGGAGGAAGAGGAGTAACGAAGCCCTGAGGTGCCCGTGTAGCTAACGTAATCAGACCGGAAAAAAGGTAACATTTGATCATGATATAATTTGGGTAGCTAATGATTTAGATAAAAGAAACTAGACAATACTACATGGGAATGCAAGAGAAGTTGCAAAGAATATGTGGGACCTAAGTAAAGAGTTTGGGTTAATTCATAAGGGAGATAAGGGTGAAATCATTCAAGAATTAGAGAGGGAGGTGAATGTAATTCATGAGCTAAGGAGATAAATGGTTTGAATCACGAAGAAAGGTGGAGTAAAAATTCTGATACCAATGAAGCTGATTTCATACAATATAAGGGGTTTAGGGGGACTCGCAAAGAAAAAGCAGATCAGGAGGTTAATTCAAAGACATAGACCTACAATGATTTGTATCCAAGAAACAAAAATGGAAAATTTTGATAGAAACATATGCTTAAAGTTGTGGGGCTCGAATGAATTTGAATTTGCCTTTATAGCAACAGTAGGGAGATCCGGGGGATTGTTAACGATGTGGGACTACAACTATTTGAAGTTACATCAAATATCATTGACGAATTTTGCATTAAGTAAAAAGGATGAGTGGGGTGAAGATAAGAAGAGAGTAAATTTGGTAAACTTATATGCTCCTTATGATGGTAGAAGAAAAGTGGTGTTATAGTCAGAATTACAACATTAAATCAAAGTGAAAAGTGACGAAAGATGGTGTTTGATGGGGAGATTTTAATGCTGTTAGGGAAGAAGTGGAAACAAAAGGGAGTAGCAAAAACTTAAGAAGGGATTGAAGGTGAGAAAAACACAAGAAAAAGGGGATTTAAATTAGGTCTTAAAACAAAAGCTTTTTGACCAACTCAAAAACTCAAAACAATAAATATATTGAAAGGAGAAAGACACAAGGAATTTTATTTTAGTTCACTTGAAAATTAAATTTATTCCAGTCTACCCTCCAAGGTGATTTCACCTTATACACAAGGACTTAATCATTATAATCAACTGATTGCAAATGCACGAGCAATAGCTGGTGACTAACAAACCATAATGACAAACTATCAAAGTCTTCTTAAAGAATTCTGACCCAAGTGGTTCCTTAAGGAAATACAAAAAACAAGTTTTAATAAAGATTTTGTGTTACAAGTTGCTTCTACACAAGAAGATTTTACACAAATGAAATACAAACACTTAAAGAAAAGAAAACACGAAGTTAAAAGCTTTTCACGTAGAAATATTCTTGTAAAGTTGGCCTCTTCTCTTTTTTCTTCAAGTCTCCAAGTCCTCTTTATATAGCATGAAAAAGGAACGGTTGGAGGGAAAATCAAGAATACGCAAAAATGCAGTTGTCCACTAACGAATTAGTGACAAGTGTGAAGAATAGTACAATCCTTCACCCACAATTTCAGGTTAGTAGAAGGAATATTTTCATTTTTTACCATGTACTATTTGATCATGTAGCCTTTTGATCTTATCTTCAAACGCATTGGCTTCTGATGAAAAGTTAATGAAGCATGAAAAGAAGAATCACAAAGTTGATTTCAGAATCTTCAGAATATTCAGCCAGAACCTTGACATCATCAGCGTCTGGCTTGAGATCTTCAGATTCTTCATCTAAGTACCAAAACTTCAGAAGCTTGCCATTCTTCAGAAGCTTAATGATTAGAGTCACATCTAGAAGCAGAAACGGAAAGAACATTGCAAAGACAACATATCGTCTTTCCAGAAGCTTCTTGTCGCTACTGCGAAAATCGGCGCCGGCTGAACAGAAGAGTCGCCATCGTGCGTTATTTATCCCACGGGAGGGAAAGGAAACGCTCAGAGTAAACCTCGCACAACACGGGAAAGGTATGGTCGTCGGAACCAAAACCTGGGTTCGGGAGTCGGTTACGCAAGGGGAAGGTATTAGCACCCCTCACGTCCGTCGTACTCGACGGGATCCACGCTTGTTTTCGGGTATGGATTGTTGTTCTATCTAAACTATGGGTCAAGGGTTAAAAAGAAAATAAACGAAAATAAAAATGACTCGGCAAAGTATCGCACTTTATGCCTACGTATTCCCGCCTGGAACGAGAAATCAGAGTCAACGTAGTTCGCCTACCTACGGGAAAGGAGGGGAAGGTTGCTCGCTAGGATATCGCATCCTATGCCTACGTACTTTCACACGGCATGAAAGATCAGAGCAAACGTAGTTCGGGCCACGTACGACACAAGTCTGTTTTGATTGTTTTTATTCCTTCTGAAAAAGGTTTTCTTGATTAACAGTCCCGGCGGACAAAAATGACGCTTTGATGAGTTCACATTCTTTTACGAAAGAAGTGTCTTTTATTGAGTTTGAAATCTTTATGTGTTTTTCTGTTTGTTTTTGAGGAAGAAGAGATAGAACTCTAACCTATGGTTGCGAAGGGAAACGAACTAACCTAATGTTATCATGCATGGGTTAAGACCTAGTGTCTATCATGCTCCTCTCTTGCACAGAGAGAAACAGAGATCCTAAGGGATAGGCAGAAACAGAAACAATAACAGATATAATAATAAAACAGTAAAATGCATGGATGCAACAGTACAAGCGAGGCAAGGGAGTCCCACTCAACCTCGAACCTAGAAAACAATAGGCAAAAGTGAACAGGCTTCACTTTCAACCCAGCAGGGTAAACAGCAAACAATACAGTCCAGAAAACCAATCAATACATCAACAATGAAATACAACAGCAAAAGAAACAGCATCAACAGCTCTGAATCAACATCTGGCTTCAAGTAATCTCCAATCAGCTACAGGCTTCAACAAGCATCAATCTCCATCTTCATGGCCTTTAGGTAAGGGCTTTGATCATCAGTCTTCTATCTGCAATGGCTTTTCTTCAAGTTCAAACCTCCAGGATGAGGAATCAGTCACAAGAGTGAAGTGAATGAATGTTAGACAGTTAATTACCTACCAAGGGTGGTTCATCAACTGTTAACATTAAACAGAAAGTTTCCTCTCAAAAGTTCTATCTTTCAAATATATTCACTGATCCTTCCAAAGGAAGGAGGTGGATATTTGAAAGAGACTTTGAATCATAGAGAAAGGATGGATGCAGACAAGGCATTCCATGTTTGAGAAACAAGCTTTCTAATCTAGAGCTCTGCCTAGCTCCTAAACCCTAGTCTCCTCAGCAGCTGCTAGCAAGAATCTCTTATCCAACTCTGGCAGTTGATCTTCAATCTCTGGATCTCCAATGGTCTTCATCTCCTCAAGTCTTCAGCTCTCCCAAGTCCCCAGACAATCCCAATACCCAAGCAAGCAAGCAATAATCCCCAGAGGGCACACCACACCAGTCAATCAGACATACACAGAGTATTAATAGCAGTAGGGGAATCCTGACTTTTTCTAAGGGATCTAATAACTACCCATAGCCCCTATAGTCCCATAACTAAACTAGTTAAATCCTAAGTCCTAAGGGAAATGAATTGATTCTCCTAAGTCATCACCTAAAACCCTAATTTGTTCATGTTGTTCAAGCCTACATTAAGCACCTAAAATTAACTTCTAAAAATGGGAATTAAATTGTTTCTATAAGTTCAATATCTCATCTAAACAACCTAAAAAAGAATGAACAAAAAATATGAAAGCATCTAATAGAACAAAAATTAATAAAATCATGCATGAAATGAAACTATTAAAATGTCATTTATTTAGAAAATATGGGAAAAATATCCAATAAAAATAAAAATGCAATTTTATTTAATGACAATTTTCTAGACAGAACCAAGAAAATATAGAAAAAACAACCACTAAAAAAGAGTTAATTTCCTATTTTATATGATTTTTTAAAGTTGGTAAAAATTAAAATGAATTAAAAAAACTAAATCAATTAAAATGATAAGAGGGGGTACTAATAGCAATTCGCTCCAGTTGTAATCAGGATGGGCCAGCAATGGTGGGGTGCGCGTAGCAAGCTTGCATTAAGCCCAAAACAAGTCAGAATTAATAAAAATGAAAAAACAAGCAGGGGGTGCATTCAGTAAGGTTATCACGTTCAAATCATAATGGGCTCAGCACTGGGGGGTGGGGATATCAAAACACACTTAGGCCCGCCCGTTTCATTAAATGAAACGGTGCGTTTAGGGCACCTCTCTCCCTCCAAAATTCTGAATTAAACGTGAACCACACGATTGGCTATTGGTCAAAGGTCCAACAAGCAATGGACGGACCTGATTGCTTCTTCTTCCTTGCGCCATGAAAGCTAGGGTTTACACTCCATGGAAGCCATGCACGCACCACTTTCAACCTCTCGGTTCTCCCTCTCCAGTCCACGGTTCAACTCGATCCAAATATGAAAATCATTCAGAATTTCTCCCTCTACAAGCCTATGGTGGTAATTTGTTCTAACTCTCAATAAATCATTCAAACCGATCGAGACAAGTCTTGACTCCATGAAAATACTCTGCAACTCATCCTCAAGATTCTCAACCAAACCTATACTAATCTCTTCTATACTTAATGGTGATCATTCTAAACTAACAAGCTAAGGTTATTATGTACTATGCTATGAGTTCTACATCCTAACAGTTTCAAGCACCTGTCAACAATCATCACTAAACAGCACCAAACTCATCCTAATCGTTCTACTAACAACCTAGATCACATCTAAACTAATAAAACTATGCTAAACTAACTAAATCAAGCAGTGGCAGAGAAAATGCACCTGATGCAAAAGCTTGGAGATGCTGATGGAACTCGTGGATCTGAGGCCTTTGATGCTTGGATCTTGATCAGCTAACTCAGTGCTTAATTCTGTTTGCAAAACCTCGATGATTCTTGCCTTGGATCTTGCTGTCCACTTGAAATTGCAATTTGGATATTGATGATTATGGTGCTCGAAAATGGATCAATTTCAATCAGATCCTTGTTGATCTTTAGTCCATGATGATGATTGAATATGGTAGAATCAATATTGGTGATGATTGATGAAGATTTTGTGAGATTGAAGTGAACTTGCAATGAGAAAGAATGAGAAAACTTTGGGAAATTTTTGGTGAAGAATGAATCCAACCCTTGCTCAATTCTGATTTCATGAATATATAGTGCTCAAATGAACTTTCTAGAACCATCTTGCAACTTCCCTTGCATTCCAAATTGGTTATGTTTCTTCAAATGCAAGTAACCATAAATAACTTTGATTTTTTCCACTAAGCTCAAAAATGTACTTGAACCATTGTTCTTAGAATGTGTTTTGGACCCAAAATCATATATTGGAAGTCTCCATTTGGACTTATAAATCTCTCAAACCATTTTTCACTTTGACTTGATTTAAGTTATAAGCCATTTTAGTTCAAATTTGACCAATCATGCAACTTCATGTTATGAGCTTTTCCAACAATTTGTGACCTTCTTTCTAGACTCAAAATGTCATTTGGAGCAAGTTTGATGTTGTAAGTTTTTCCATTTGAGGCCTCCTTGTATGAGTTTTGGACATAGGTTAAAATGACCTGTAATTCACAAATGACCAAAATACCCTTTGCTTGCCAAGACCATAAGTTGAGTTCCACACATCATATGAAGGCATGCCATACCATTCTAGAAATCTAAGACAATGAGGAACAATTCTTATGTTGACCAGAAATTCATTTGAAATATCCTTGAGGGGTAAAAATTGCTTGGAAGTCAAGTCACTTTCACAGACAAAATTTCAGATACCTCAGATGACCTGTAACTTGCAAGGACCATAACTTGAGTTCTATAAATCTCCTTGATGTCTTCCACCACTAAAATTAAAGGTCTTGAGATCCTCTACAAGTTTCATGTTGGCCAAGGATCCATTTGAAGCTAGAATTTTGACTTATCTTGCTTGGAAATTTGACCTAAACTAGGGGATTTTACACAGAAACCCTAATTTAGAAGCTCCTCTTCTCCTTGATTTCTCTTGAATTCTTCTTGGCATATCTCCATATCCTTCTTTATATGTCCAATGATGAACCCCACATCTCTCCACTAGACTTGAATGCCCCCTTAAATCAGTCAATTGACCTAGGGTTGACCTAGGGTTGACCCAGATGAAACCCTAGTTGACTGCCTTCAGCTATAGCTCTTGTGCTCTCATCAATGACTTGTCTCCTTCTTTAAATGACTTTCTAAGCCTCTTATGATGTCTAGATACTCCCCATACCTTCAACTCACAGCTCACAACCCTCTTGTTGACCCTCAGATACCCTCAGCTAGGAGATGGACTCAAGGCTTGATCTGCTGAACTCTTTGCTTTCAAATTCTTTCCTGATGACTTGAATGAGATTGAATTTGAATAATAACCTCTTGATAGGCTTCTAGAGATGAGAATAATGATTGGTCCCCCTGTTGTATGACTTGCTATGCTTATGCTATGCAGATGATTAGACTATGCACATGACTCTATATGCAAATGCTAATGATATTGAAACCAAGTGAATAAGGTTGGGCAAATTTTAGGGTGCAACAGCTGCCCCTATTCAAGCGACTTGGACCCGATTGGGTGAAGAGCCCGGAGCCTTCAGACATTCGCGGTACGAGACGGTTGAATACTAGGAACCCAGAAATTTGCCAACCGCAGAAATAAACTGCGCCACTACTTGGGGAACGACATTCATCAGCTGAATTTAACTGTTACGGCAACCCACTGATCTCGTGCGACCGTGCTGGGGATTGTCTTCATCATTCTGAAGAGGATTCTGTCATAACAGATTGCTTGCTTGTCTAAGTGAGGACTCTGTCTGTCATCAATACGAAGAAATCTCAACTAAAACCTGTCCACGTTAGGACTCCACTTGTCGTTAACCCAGAAAAAATCTCGGCAACTCCGCTAGGAATAATTCGTCTGCATTGCCATAAACTGAATCGTCCACGCTAGGAATAAACTCTTCCACGTTAGGAGTAACATCTGTCCACGTTAGGAATCATTTCTTCTGTATCTGTCCACGTCAGGACTAACCCTTTCATCTTTCCACGTCAGGAAGCAATCTTCTTTCCACATAAGGAGAACTATATCAATCTGTCCACGTAAGGACTCCAATACCACTTGACATGTCCGCGTCAGGACTCCAATCTTTCCACGTAATGAATTCAACTTTGGTTCTGAACCTGTCCCCGTCAGGACTCAACTTTCCACGTAAGGAGCACATCATTCTTCCACGTCAGGAATCAACTTTTCTGGAATCTGTCCACGTAAGGACCCCAATCTTTCCACGTAAGGAATAAATCTTCTTTTGAGTCTGTCCACATCAGAACTAAACCCCTTCCACGTCAGGAATACACTCTTTCTTTCCATGTCAGGAATACAAGCCTTTTTCCACGTAAGGAATGCTATCCGTTTTCCACGCAAGAAGACATAATTTTTCCACATAAGGCAACCAATTCCTTCCGATTTGTCCGCTTCAGGACTACATTTTTCCACGTAAGGAATGCCATCTTAATCTGTCCACGTAAGGACTCCACTCTTTCCACGTTAGGAATCACCTCTTAATCTGTCCACGTAAGGACTCCAATCTTTCCACGTCAGGAATGCTGTCATTTCCACGTAAGGAAACTATCTTTTTCCACGTAAGGAATCCTCTTCTGATATGTCCGCGTAAGGACTACATCGTCCACGTTGGGACCCACTTCTCCACGTTAGGAATAATAATCTCTTTGATTTGTCCACGTCAGGACACTGATCTCGTCTTGATTTGTCCATGTTAGGACTCAAGCATCTTCGACCCGCTGAGGAAATAAGACTTGTCCACGTAAGGACTCCCACCCTTGTCTGATCTGTCCACGTCAGGGCACCAACACAAAGAGTAATCACTTTTGTCAACGTCATGACCTCCCATTCCACTAATTTCGAGAACCCGAATCTGCCCACGTTAGGACTAACACACCTCACCAATCCGGGGAAATAAACCTGTCCACGTTAGGACGCCCACTTCTGAAGAAATCCCGTCAATATATGAATAAATTGTCCACGTCAGGACTTAGTTCTCCAATGATCCTCACCCACAAACTCCTCAGCACCAACGTGACAGCGACTTTGAGGCGGACTCTACTGGGGATGTCTGGAAACCACACTATCGGACGCCTGCTCTGATAACCGGCGGTGGCCTCTGAAATTCTGATTCATGGAACCCCTGATGACAACTAATTCTGCCTGGGAATAAAGAGAAACTTATCCTGGTAACTCTGTGGGGAATACTGCCGAAACTGACATTATCATTGAATATCTTATGCCGAGATCTTGAATGTTTGGTTGTTCATTTGAGCAAGAGCTCCCTCTACATGAATTGCTAAAGTACAGGAACTGTTTCAGCAAAATAAATGCTGAAGATAATGCCGACTCCGCCGGGGATAGCCAGGTGCTACAGAATTATTCCAGCAAAGTAAATGCTGAAAAGGTGAAGTCAACCCTGCTGGGAAATTGGGAGCTCCAACCAAACGCCTTGTTGAGGTAACCCCCTGCTGGGGAATAGCAGATGTGCATAGTACGATCGGACTTTTTGCTGGAACGTGAACTGATATTACACAGTATCTCTGACAAAATAAATGACAGGACCCACCATCAACTCTGCTTGGGAGAGTCATAATCTTCGAGTTCCACTGGAAGGAATGAAAACACTTGCAAAGAGAATTCCGCTGGGGATAGGATGATTCTCTCGGGGAAAATCCACTGACTCCGCTGGGGGAGAGTGCATGACCCTGCGGGGAAAGATGAACCTGTCTGAATACAGCCTTACGATCTTGGAATCGTCAAACTCTATTGAGGACAAATAACTTTTCTGCTCCCTTTGGGTAAGCTACGGCTAGCTGGGGAATTCTATCCTTCTTCAGGAAGACCATGCATGACCTGCGTGGGGATTAAGTCTTTCGTTATCGCAATCTTTTGATCATCTTCCTCGTATGGTTATGAAACCTGCACCAACACAAACAAGACACGACAGGCCTATGCAATCAAATCAATTCAGGTTAGTGACGTTATACTCAGTTAATTCAAAGCTTTAACAATTGTTGGCAAGGGTCAGTGATGTTATACTCATGCTAGCTTCACTAAACTTAGGCGTTTTATCATGCACAAAACAGTAAAGAACCAGCATCAAGTACTGAATAACATATTTTATTGATCGGGCCCCTGAATGGGCGGAGTTTTATACATGGGATGTAACTCCTGAAAAGAGGAAGCTACGCAAAGCAAATATACAAGTATGCAAGTATGCACAAGAAGCATGAATATTGACAACTTAAATTTGTACACATGTCGGCAACGGGATGCAGATGAACACCACGAACTGATCCTCCCATGACTCGCCCGACTCTAATGCTTTTCCCGGTATCCTCACTTCTGAAGAGATTGTATCCGATAACTGGCTCCTCAAATATATTCTCCCGCATTGATGCTCATTGAATTCGGACCGCAGTCATTTGCTTTTCAAATCCCTAACTTTTGCGTGAACCGCCCTTTACGGGTTTTCAGTTCACCGGGATACCCTTTTTTGCCGAAGCCGCCCAGTGTAGGTTTTCAACTTCGCGGGTGTACATTTTTTCAATTTTATCCCTAACTTTTGCCCGAACCTTTCATTCTGTTTTTGGTTCGCCAGGATGCCCCATTTTTGCCTGGACTCTCTTTTTCTGTCCAGCGGGTCTATTTTAAGCAAAGTATTTTTTAACTGCGTCCGAATTCACAGGCGACGTGAAGTCTTCTCCGTCCATGGTGGACAACAATAAAGCTCCTCCTGAAAAGACTTTTCTGACAACGTATGGCCCTTCGTAGTTGGGGGTCCACTTGCCCCTGTGATCTGCTTGCGGCGGGAGAATCCTTTTCAGCACAAGGTCGCCCGTCTGAAAGCTTCGCGGATGTATCTTCTTGTCGTACGCTTTCTTCATTCGGCTCTGGTACAAACGACCGTATGCTAGGGAAGCTAGCCTCTTCTCGTCCATTAAGCTCAGTTGGTTCAATCTATTCGTTACCCATTCTGCCTCGTCCAGCTGAACGTCTCGCAATACCCTCAGAGAAGGGATCTCAACTTCCAATGGTAATACCGCTTCCATTCCGTATACCAACGAGAACGGAGTTGCCCCGGTTGATGTGCGTACCGTCGTACGATAACCGTGCAAAGCAAAAGGTAGCATTTCATGCCAATCCTTATAGGTCACTACCATTTTCTGAACGATTTTCTTGATATTCTTATTGGCCGCCTCGACAGCGCCATTCATCTTGGGTCGGTAAGGAGAGGAGTTGTGATGTTCGATCTTGAAATTCTGACAGAGCTCCTTCATCATTTTGTTGTTCAGATTTGAACCATTATCCGTGATTATCCGCTCGGGGATCCCATATCGGCAAATGATATCTCTCTTGATGAATCTGGCCACCACTTGCTTCGTTACGTTTGCGTAAGACGCCGCTTCCACCCATTTGGTGAAATAATCGATTGCTACTAAGATGAACCGATGCCCGTTAGAAGCCGTCGGCTCGATCTTTCCAATCATATCAATTCCCCACATCGAGAATGGCCATGGAGATGACATCACATTTAGAGGACTCGGAGGCACGTGTATCTTGTCAGCATAGATTTGGCACTTGTGGCACTTCCTCGCGAACTTGAAACAATCAGTTTCCATTGTCAGCCAAAAGTAACCTGCCCTCAGCAGCTTTCTCGTCATAGCATGCCCACCAGTATGCGTACCAAAGGTACCTTCGTGAATTTCCTCCATGAGAAGCTTTGCCTCCTTCTCGTCTACACAACGCAACAACACCAAATCGTGGTTCCTTCTGTATAAGACGCCATCCGGGTTCAAATAGAAATTACCCGCTAATCTCCTGAGAGTCTTCTGATCTTGACTGGATGCCCCAGCCGGATACTCTTTATTCTTCAGGAAATTAAGGATATCGAAATACCACGGTTTGTCATCAGATGCTTCATCAATAGCAAATACATAAGCTGGCCTGTCCAACCGAGAGATAGTGATTTGGGGAGCTTCGTTCCAGAAGTTGACCTTGTACATGGAGGACAAAGTGGCAAGGGCGTCAGCCATTTGATTTTCTGCCCGCGGTACGTGATGCAATTCAACCTTGTCAAAGAAAGGCAACAATCTCCTTGCATAATTCATGTAATGTATCAAATTGGGCTGCCGTGTCTCCCATTCCCCTTTGATCTGATTCACCACCAGAGCTGAGTCTCCGTATACGTCTAGATGTTTGATTCGCAAATCAATGGCTTCTTCAAGCCCCATTATACAAGCTTCGTACTCGGCCTCATTGTTGGTGACAGCAAAGGTCAATCAGGCAGTAAACGGGATGTGCGACCCGTGTGGCGTCGTGATGATTGCCCCTATCCCGCTACCGTAAGCATTCACAGCTCCGTCAAATATCATCTTCCATTTAGAACCCAACTCTGGTCCTTCGTCTGGCAACGGTTCTTCACAATCTTTCATCTTTAGGTACATGATATCCTCGTCAGGAAAATCAAACCTCATCGATTGGTATTCTTCAATAGGCTGCTCCGCCAGATACTCAGACAGCACACTCCCCTTTATAGCCTTTTGCGAGACGTATTGGATATCATATTCAGTCAAGACCATCTGCCAACGGGCAATTCTACCTGACAACGCCTGCTTTTCGAATACATATTTGATAGGATCCATCTTCGAGATGAGCATGGTTGTATGATTCAGCATGTACTGCCTCAAACGCTTGGCGGCCCAGGCTAGCGCGCAACAAGTTTTCTCCAGCATTGAGTATCGAGATTCACAGTCTGTAAATTTCTTACTCAGGTAATAGATCGCATGCTCTTTTCTCCCTGTCTCGTCGTGTTGACCGAGAACACAACCCATGCTTCCCTCAAGAACCGTCAAATACATTATCAAGGGTCTCCCTGCCACTGGGGGTATCAAAATAGGAGGCTCCTGCAGATACTTCTTTATTTTATCGAACGCCTTTTGACAATTTTCGTTCCACGTTACAGCTTGATCTTTCTTTAGCAACTTGAATAACGGTTCACACGTAGCAGTTAGGTGAGATATGAACCGAGCGATGTAGTTCAACCTCCCTAAAAACCCGCGCACCTCTTTCTCTGTTTTAGGCGTCGGCATTTCTTGAATCGCTTTTATTTTAGCAGGATCGACCTCTATTCCTCTTTCGCTTACGATAAACCCCAACAGTTTACCCGATCTCACCCCGAAGGTGCATTTATTAGGGTTCAGCCTCAGCCTGAACTTCCTAAGTCTTTTAAACAACTTCAGCAGATTCACCAGATGCTCTTCCTCCGTCTAGGATTTGGCAATCATATCGTCAACATAAACTTCGATCTCTTTATGCATCATGTCATGGAAAAGAGTCGTCATCGCACGCTGATATGTTGCCCCAGCATTTTTCAAACCAAAGGGCATCACTTTGTAGCAAAATGTTCCCCAAGGCGTTATGAAAGTAGTCTTCTCCATATCCTCTGGCGCCATTTTAATTTGATTGTAGCCTGAAAAGCCATCCATGAAGGAGAATACGGAGTACTGAGCAGTATTATCAACTAACACGTCAATGTGAGGAAGTGGAAAATCGTCTTTTGGGCTTGCTTTGTTCAAATCTCGATAATCCACGCACATCCGAACCTTGCCATCTTTCTTTGGCACTGGTACGATGTTGGCAACCCATGAAGGATACTTCGTCACAGCCAGGAAACCAGCGTCCCACTGTTTCTGAACCTCCTCTTTGATCTTCATTGCCATATCTGGTCGAGTTCTGCGAAGCTTTTGTTTGACCGGCGGGCAATCTTCTTTCAGTGGCAGGCGATGCACAACCATGTCTGTATCGAGCCCCGGCATATCTTCATATGACCAAGCGAATACATCATTATACTCTTGAAGCATTTCAACCAGTCTTCGCTTGATATCACTCTGCAGTGCGGCTCCGATACGAATATTCTTCTCAACCCCTTCCGACCCCAAGTTGATAATTTCGATGACCTCGTCGTGAGGCAGAATGGTTCTTTCCTCTTGCTTCACCAACCAAGACAGTTCCTCAGGAACGTCGCTATCTTCGACAACCTCTTCTTCAGCCTGAAACACTGGGTGCTCAAAGTCGGGACGAGTCATAGGTGGTTCAAGGATGTCATCTGAAAATGTTATCCTGCAAAAGGAATGGTTAAGTGCTTCAAAATGCGTATAAAACGAATAACCCCGTTGCCATTTTATACAAAACAAGAAAGACAGGGATTACGGTATTTGCACATGAAAAAAACGCCATTTATTTAATGATTAACACGCAATGTTTATAACAACACAGCCCTGAGCAAATCCTGATGCCCCGGGTAAGACATCAGATTATTCAACAATTAATAAAGCAAAGCATTACTGTTTAAAAGTCACAGGAACAAGCTCCTGAATAGACCAGTTGCACAGTCCTTGTCCTGGCGTGCTTGGCTGAATCCAGGCATCCATATCACAGTCGCTGTCTCCTTCATCGGACTCTGAAGCAGCATTGATAGTTTCATGACATACTCCACTGGCAGAGATGATAATCGGCTTTCTGAAACGGGGGGCCCCCACGGAAGGAGTTGATGACGACGGTTGGTACCCCAGCCCGAACCGGTCCATCTTCACAGGAATGTCCAGCACTTTGCCCCAGCCCTTTGCTTCTCCTGCCTCCACTAGAGCTTGAGCTTCTTTATACGATGAGACGGCTATCTCTGGCACTTTGCTCGGCCCGGGACCTTTGTCCTTGATGCGCAAACCTTCGAATGCCTGGCATGGTGTCTCGTGGATCTCTCCGTCTACTTCCACATATTTAAACGACGATAAATGGCTGACCAGGATGTCTTCTTCTCCGCACACGGTGACTACGCTGTCTCCGACCATATATTTTAACTTCTGATGCAGGGTGGACGTGACTGCCCCTGCTCCATGAATCCAGGGTCTTCCAAGCAAGCAGCTATACGCAGGCTGTATATCCATGATATAAAACTCCGTTGCAAACACTTCCGGCCCCACTTGCAGAGGCAAGGTAATCGATCCGAAGACTGTTCTCCGCGTGCCGTCAAATGCTCTGACTACCAAATCACTGGGTGTACACAAAATTCCTCTAACATCCAGCTTCATCATCGCCTTCTTGGGCAGCACATTCAAAGACGATCCGGTGTCAACCAATACGTGCGACATTACTGATCCTCTACACTCGACAGATACGTGCAGCGCCATATTGTGATCTCTTCCTTTCGGAGTCAAGTCAAAATCAGTAAATCCCAGAGTGTGGCCTGCATTCACATGTGCCAACACTCCTTCTAGCTGATTTACGGAGACGTCTTGGGGTACAAAAGAAGTATCCAGGACTTTCAGCAACGCATTTCTGTGAGCTTCCGAACACAACAGCAATGACATGATAGATATTTTGGACGGCGTCTGCTGCAGATGCTCCACAATCTTATAATCACTTTTTCGAATCAAGCGCATGAACTCTTCTACGTCTTTCGATGCCGATTCTTTTTCACTCGCTTGCGCTGGGACATTCTCAACTGCTTTCCCTTTTCCTTTCGCTAGTCTTTCAGCCTCCACTTCAGGAGATATAAAGATCCTGCCACTCCTTGTCATGCCTCCTGAGCCGACAACATTATCCACAGTCTCGGCTGGCTGCTTATTAACATCAATTTTTATCCCGTCACAATACACCTCTAACCCATATGACCATGGGACTGCTTTTGTGTTCTCGTACGGGATCAGCCCGGCCTTAGTTATGGTGATCGGTGGTCGCTGAGCTGGTGCTGCAATAGTGATCGTCTTCTGAGGAATCGTTACCGTGGCCACATCAGTCTGATCATATGCTACTGCCCCTGCGGGCTCTTCAGTTGCTGCTTGCTCAAACTGCAATATACCTTCATCAATTAAAGCCTGAATGCCCTTCTTCAAATCATCACACCCTCCAGCTAGGGTCCAACAGTCTAAGCAATACTCGTTACATCCTGGGTAAACACCTCCTTGTAACAGCCGGCTCTTTATCTCACTCAGCGGCGTCTTCAAATCTTCAACATTCATAATAAGATTCAGACCCTCCTCAGTCAGAATGGCGTTAGCCCCATGATTGGGCATGGGTTTCTGGACTATATTCGGACCTGCCGTTCCGAAATTGATAGTCTTATTGTCCAAAAGATCCTGCACAACGTGCTTAAAAGCATGGCAACCTTCTATATCGTGACCCGGGGCCCCAGAATGAAACTCGCAATGCCTGCTTGCATCGTAACCAAACGGGGGAGCTCCCGTTATTGGTGCCAGAGTTCTTTTCTCTACCAGATTCAATCCCAACAATGTCTGCAACAAATCGGCATATGTTGAGGGAGGCTTCTCAAACACTCTTCTCGGTTTACTACCCTGGAATCTTCGTTGAGCCTGCTGTGCCCCCTGCTGAGGCTGCTGCTGCTGTGGCATTGGCTGTTGCTGAACCGGTTGTTGTTGCTGGAGTGGTTGTTGCTGATAGGGAATAGTAACACTCGCCACCTGCTGCGGCTGACGATATTGACCTCGTCCCCTGCCTCGGCCCCGGCCTCGGCCTCCAAATACTGCGCTTGTCTCGCCCTGACGGCGCCCACCAAAATCCTTCCTATTACTGCCAGATGCAGTTGATTCCTCGACTTGGAACTTTCCTTGCTTAATGTTACGTTCAATCTTTTCTCCCATTAGAATCAGGTCTGAAAAACTGGCCAGAGACGTATGAAACAGCATATCATGAAACAGACCTGTGAATGTGCCGACAAACATATCATTCATTTCCTTATCTTCCACCGGAGGACGGACCCTGGCAGCCATATCGCGCCACCTTTGCGCGTACTCTTTAAAACTCTCCCCCTTCTTCTGCGACAGCCCGGCCAACTGGACCCGATTGGGTGCCAAGTCGCTGTTATACTTGTAGTGAGCTACGAACGCCTCCGCCAATTGCTTCCATGTCTTGATATCAGTCGGCTCCAACCCCATGTACCACTCTAGGGAAGGGCCCGATAGACTATCCTGAAAGAAATGCATTAGCATTCTTTCATCAGTTGAGTATGCAGACATTTTTCTGTAATAAGCTCGTACATGCACTTTCGGACATGTGTCTCCTTTGTACTTGTCGAACGCAGGAGCTTTGAATTTAATTGGCACCCTCAAGCCAGGTACCAAGCCCATTGTTGCCATGTCCAATCCCACAACACTTTGATTTAAGACTCCCTTCATCTGCTCTTCCAGCATTCTAATCTTTTGGGAATCATCCATCGGCCCCTCAAAACCCCCTCCGGAGAAGGCGTCCTCCTGCTGATCTTCTTGCCACATACCGTTTCCAGCTCCGTACCCATCATATCCATTATTACGTCCAGCTCTGATCTGATTCATCCCCGGACCTCGGCCTCTGTTGCCGTACCCTTGAACACCTCCAGCAGGACCAAAAGCCATAAATCCAGTACCGTTTCCGTTTCCAAAGCCTCCGTAACCCTGATTGACCATACCATAACCATCTTGCCCAAAGCCTTGAGCATTAAAGCCATATTTCCCAGTGTTATCGGATCCCTGATCGTTGAATCCGAATCCAGTATTGACAAAGCCATTGCCTCCTAGATTATCTCCCAAATTGACATCACCCAGCCCAACATTATGGACAGCGGTCTCATTCCCCACTCCAACGTTACCATTCACAGCAGCGGTAGCGTTGTTGACATTAGCAGCAGGTGTATTGATTACAGGCGGCGCCACTGGCGTGGGAGTACCGTCTCCATGAGCAGTATCAACCCGGACAGACTGATGATCTTCATTACCATGACCAGCGTTTCGGGCCAACAGAGGCTGAACCATGGCCTGCAAATTCTCCTGCCCTTTTGCTATAGCTTCCATAGTCTGCATGAAGAGGGCGAGCTTCTCGCGCACATCTTGCATCTCGTTCTGCATTTGGTCCATGATTTTTCGACAGTTGGTGCGGGTAGAATAGCGGTGCGGGTGTTGATCTGCAATCCTGGAAAGTACCTGGTACAGAGCAGGAAATAAGACACTATTCAAAGATTACCTGTAATGCAATATGAGTATGAATGCAATGCAATGTGTCTGTGCATTAGGGAAATTCATTCCCCCAGTTCTAGTGTGAAGGTGCCTGTGCAGTGACAGTGCTGACAATAGGAATATCGGAGCTGAATCATAGAAAGCCTCATATATTGCAGGGAAAATCAATAAGCCGAGAGTACAAAATCACTGAGAGTACAAAGAAGGCATTGTTGGTGTAAGCCCTAGAGGCCAATACTTTTTGGTACTTGTATCGGATTATTCGTTTAATAATAAAAGGTATTTCTTTATTATGTTTGTCTTTCAGAATAATAAAGTCCCTAGAATAGTTAGTCTGTTTAATGAAATGTTAAGTGTGACTTAATCATGAGATCCCATTAAACATAAAGACATTATTCTTAAAATATCCGTAGTCAAGCTTTATTGCAAAGTGGGATAACATTAAAAGCATTGAGACTATTATGAAGATAGACTGATGATCACATCTCATGGATCATGGATAAAGAGTTATCAAGTCTTGACATAGGTATAAATATTAGGAGTAATATTTATACCGGATTGACCCGCTATGAGAATACTACATAGTATGTTATGCAAAGTGTCATAAGTTATTCTCATGGTGATAATGGTGTATTACCACCCTTCGACCTGAAACCACTATGGACCCTAGATGTAGAGTCGGGTGCTTTATTGCTGATCAAACATTATTCGTAACTGGATGATCATAAAGACAGTTGATGGGCACTCCACGAAGCATGCTGAGGGACATGAGTGTCCTAGATGGAATTTGCCAATCCTGCATAACAGGAGAAATGTCTAAGGGCCCAATATTGAACTGGACAAGGATGACACAGAGTATGCCTTGTGTTCAATATAGACATAGGGGCAAAAGGGTAATTGTACAAACATATATTATCACGAAAAAGGTTTTGTCAGATCACATGACATTTTCGTGACTTGGGTAGCAGTGATGTGTTGCTAGATACCGCTTACTGTTTATTATGTTAAATATATAATTTAATATAATTACCAACGTTACGAAATCCTACAGGGTCACACACATAAGGACAGTTTGATGAGAGATAGAGAAATCAAAGGAACACCGTAAGGTACGGTGCACTTAAGTGAAAATAGAAATTCGGATAATATAATAATAATTATTGTTATTTTATAATGGTTATAAAATAATAATAAAATAAATATATTTATTATAATAATAGTTATTATAATAATATATAATATTATTATGGATCATGTGAATTAGGGTTTTAGCCCGCAGCCCACAAGAGAGTCTATAAAAGGAACCCTTGTGATGAAGCTTTCACTTGATGCAATTTCGTTTTTGATTCTCTTTTCTCACTCAAATAATTCCGTTCGTAAGCAGCTAGCACTGTGACCGGAAGCTGTTCGTGTGGACTGAGTAGAGGCGTTGCACCTCATCAACGCTTGTGATCGCTGCATCAAAGATCTGAATCGCCACAAAGAGGTAACGATTCTATCACTGACCATGCTCATTCGTGAGGATCACTAAAGGAAAATTTTTGTTTTCCGCTGCGTTTAGATCGCAATTTTCCTTCAGGCATGACCTCAACCAACAATCCTGGTGATGGTCAGCACTATGCAAATAAAGCATACAAGTTACTACATGAAATGATCAAATCCTCCCAAAAGTCTGGTACTCCTCTATTAACTTCTTGGTCTCCGGATGGCTTGATCGATCAAGCAGCCCTTCAACAAGCTGGTTTCTCCTTTTAAGGACACGGCGTACGTCTTCAGCAGTTTCTTCCCAAGTTGCTTCTCCGAAGCAATCTTCTAACTTTCGCTTCTGAGACACTGCTTCATCTCTGGATTTAATTGCCTTGTTCAGTGCATGCTGGACACTATACCGGGTCATCACTTCCTCCTCACACTTCTTAATGCTAGACCTCAACTTCTCTTCGAGGTCGGAAATTTGCTGCTTCAGCTTATCTTCCCTCTTCTTATTGTTGGTGAGTGTGGCATTCCAAGTTTTATTGCAAGAGGAGATTTCTCGGTGTGCTGCGTCGAGCGCCTTCTTTTTGGCTTCCAGCATGTCATGGGAGCTTCTGAACTCTTGCCCCAGACGTTCACGCTTTTTCCTTTCCTCAGTCAACTCAGCCCCTAACCTGTTTAACAGCTCGATCTGTTGTTGGAAAGCATATACGGCCTTGTTTTTCTCGCTGCGTACTTGAGCTAGCTCTTGCTCTAACCCTTCATTAATCTTCATCAAGGCTTCTTTTTCTCTCACAACTTGTTCATAGACTTCTCTAGAAACAGTAGTTGGCTCCGCTACCGGAACGGGAACAAGGATTGGTGCATCTGGAAATGGCATTCTCAACTGACTAGCCCTCTCCTGAATCCAAACTCTATAAGGTGCATAGGCCTGGCAATCGTTCTTACCTAACAGTGGCTTCCCTCTGCGGTTAATACGCGTCCAGGCATGTTGCAACTTGGCTAATAACTCCCCCTTCACGTCACCTGTGAAGTACAGAGATTCCTGTACTTCTTCCTCCTGAGGTGGATTCTTCAGTGCATATCCGAACTGGCGAATGAATAGAGAAGGGTTGTAATTGATGCACCCTTTTCTTCCGATCAACGGCACATTAGGGTACCCAGAACAACTAAAGATGAGCTCAGACCCCAACAAATCTCGATCAAACCATACAACGTCTTCGGAAGATAGCCTCATCAGGCGTTCTGACCAACTGGCTGAGGTTGCACTGTCCACAAATGGTCCCTTCATGGGGAGATGACTTTTGAACCACATATTCAATAGAGGAGTACAGCAGTAAACAACTTTTCCCCTTCGGTTTTCGTTCTTGTAGTGCAACGAATGATAGAAGTCTCCAATCAAAGTTGGCACTGGGTTGCCTGCAGCAAACAGATAGAAAGCGTCCAGGTCCACAAAGTTGGGCAAGTTAGGAAACAGCACAATTCCATAGATGCATAAAGCCAAAATAGCATTGAAAACCACCCAACAACCGTTCTTGGCGTACTCTCGAGCTTTGACAACTAAGAAATCAAGAGAGAAACCTGAAACCCCAAGCCAAGAAGTCAATAACAGTTCTGCAGCGTCCATATGTAAGGCTTTGGCTAAGTCCTCCAACTTGGGCTCAGCAGCAGAGTGAATAAAGGGAACCTTGTTCTGCACGGGAAGCTCAGTAAACTCCACATACTCCTCAATAGTAGGTCCTAGAATGAAGTCAGCAAAAGTAAAGCATCTCAATGCGGGGTCATAGAACTGCATCAAGGTGTATAGCCCGTTCATCTCATCAGCAGTGGGCTTACAGACTAATCTCAGTAATCTCCCATGACTCATTCTAAAGCTTCTTCTAACCTCCTCATCAGCGAGAGATATCAGACCAAGAAAAGAAGTAATATCAGGTGAAGGCAGCTTGTACGCAACTGTTTTCCTCAAACCAGCCATAATCAATACTCAGAAGTCTGGGCACTAGAACTAGGGAAATGCAAATGCACCTGCAGCACAGACACACGTTAGTGAAATGCAAATGGTAATGGATATGCAGGCAATGCAATGCAAGTAACATGCAACAGGGACCAAAGCTGTAGCTGAATAGCCTGAACCCAATCAAGAAAGGTCTCAGATAGACCATCCAGAAGTCATCAAACCCTGGTCTCAGATAGGCCTAAAACAAAGCTCCAATACTGGTCTCTGACAGACCTCAAACCATAACTCCCATTGGTCTCTGGTAGACCTCAAATTACATCTCTAATTGGTCTCTGACAGACCTCAGAACACATCTCCAAATGGTCTCTGACAGACCTCATAACTCTCCATAAATACCCAGGATCTCTGATCGAGAACAAACCGGTATCTGAAGGTCTGGTTACCTGCATAACCCCAAATCCCCTCACAGGTGGGTGGCCCTATAACTGGCACAAAGTATGGCATCCTATGCGGTCGTCGGCGTCACAGACTTCCAAGGTTGATGATACGATTCCCAGAAGGAGTGGCATCATCAAATCCTGAAGAGGCCTCACTCAGCCAACTTCCAAATGATCGGTCCCCGGAGTCGACAATTCAGCTGACCAACAACCCCTTCGACCCAAAGGGTAGAAAAAGAAGCCAACCAGAAGAACCTCGTCCGAGTGTAGATTTCATGAGACACTAATGCAAGCAAAGCCGGCACGCGCCCACTACTTTCTACGCTAATTCTAGGTGCACTCAAGCCCAGGTCCGGCTTATCACTCAATATCAGAACACCCGTCACACCCCAATACAACAATAATAATCAATATACATAATGCTGAAAATAAAGGTCAGAAATATAAATCCATACAAAATCCTCGACGGGAAAACAAGCGCTAGGGTTGACTCTCTTAAGGGACGTTGGATCCCAAATGCATAAGAACCATCGCAGTTCTTAGCAGCCAGGGGACGTTGGATCCCCAGCAGAGTCGCCAGCTGTCGCTACTGCGAAAATCGGCGCCGTCTGAACAGAAGAGTCGCCACCGTGCGTTATTTATCCCACGGGAGGGAAAGGAAACGCTCAGAGTAAACCTCGCACAGCACGGGAAAGGTATGGTCGTCGGAACCAAAACCTGGGTTCGGGAGTCGGTTACGCAAGGGGAAGGTATTAGCACCCCTCACGTCCGTCGTACTCGACGGGATCCACGCTTGTTTTCGGGTATGGATTGTTGTTCTATCTAAACTATGGGTCAAGGGTTAAAAAGAAAATAAACGAAAATAAAAATGACTCGGCAAAGTATCGCACTTTATGCCTACGTATTCCCGCCTGGAACGAGAAATCAGAGTCAACGTAGTTCGCCTACCTACGGGAAAGGAGGGGAAGGTTGCTCGCTAGGATATCGCATCCTATGCCTACGTACTTTCACACGGCATGAAAGATCAGAGCAAACGTAGTTCGGGCCACGTACGACACAAGTCTGTTTTGATTGTTTTTATTCCTTCTGAAAAAGGTTTTCTTGATTAACAGTCCCGGCGGACAAAAATGACGCTTTGATGAGTTCACATTCTTTTACGAAAGAAGTGTCTTTTATTGAGTTTGAAATCTTTATGTGTTTTTCTGTTTGTTTTTGAGGAAGAAGAGATAGAACTCTAACCTATGGTTGCGAAGGGAAACGAACTAACCTAATGTTATCATGCATGGGTTAAGACCTAGTGTCTATCATGCTCCTCTCTTGCACAGAGAGAAACAGAGATCCTAAGGGATAGGCAGAAACAGAAACAATAACAGATATAATAATAAAACAGTAAAATGCATGGATGCAACAGTACAAGCGAGGCAAGGGAGTCCCACTCAACCTCGAACCTAGAAAACAATAGGCAAAAGTGAACAGGCTTCACTTTCAACCCAGCAGGGTAAACAGCAAACAATACAGTCCAGAAAACCAATCAATACATCAACAATGAAATACAACAGCAAAAGAAACAACATCAACAGCTCTGAATCAACATCTGGCTTCAAGTAATCTCCAATCAGCTACAGGCTTCAACAAGCATCAATCTCCATCTTCATGGCCTTTAGGTAAGGGCTTTGATCATCAGTCTTCTATCTGCAATGGCTTTTCTTCAAGTTCAAACCTCCAGGATGAGGAATCAGTCACAAGAGTGAAGTGAATGAATGTTAGACAGTTAATTACCTACCAAGGGTGGTTCATCAACTGTTAACATTAAACAGAAAGTTTCCTCTCAAAAGTTCTATCTTTCAAATATATTCACTGATCCTTCCAAAGGAAGGAGGTGGATATTTGAAAGAGACTTTGAATCATAGAGAAAGGATGGATGCAGACAAGGCATTCCATGTTTGAGAAACAAGCTTTCTAATCTAGAGCTCTGCCTAGCTCCTAAACCCTAGTCTCCTCAGCAGCTGCTAGCAAGAATCTCTTATCCAACTCTGGCAGTTGATCTTCAATCTCTGGATCTCCAATGGTCTTCATCTCCTCAAGTCTTCAGCTCTCCCAAGTCCCCAGACAATCCCAATACCCAAGCAAGCAAGCAATAATCCCCAGAGGGCACACCACACCAGTCAATCAGACATACACAAAGTATTAATAGCAGTAGGGGAATCCTGACTTTTTCTAAGGGATCTAATAACTACCCATAGCCCCTATAGTCCCATAACTAAACTAGTTAAATCCTAAGTCCTAAGGGAAATGAATTGATTCTCCTAAGTCATCACCTAAAACCCTAATTTGTTCATGTTGTTCAAGCCTACATTAAGCACCTAAAATTAACTTCTAAAAATGGGAATTAAATTGTTTCTATAAGTTCAATATCTCATCTAAACAACCTAAAAAAGAATGAACAAAAAATATGAAAGCATCTAATAGAACAAAAATTAATAAAATCATGCATGAAATGAAACTATTAAAATGTCATTTATTTAGAAAATATGGGAAAAATATCCAATAAAAATAAAAATGCAATTTTATTTAATGACAATTTTCTAGACAGAACCAAGAAAATATAGAAAAAACAACCACTAAAAAAGAGTTAATTTCCTATTTTATATGATTTTTTAAAGTTGGTAAAAATTAAAATGAATTAAAAAAACTAAATCAATTAAAATGATAAGAGGGGGTACTAATAGCAATTCGCTCCAGTTGTAATCAGGATGGGCCAGCAATGGTGGGGTGCGCGTAGCAAGCTTGCATTAAGCCCAAAACAAGTCAGAATTAATAAAAATGAAAAAACAAGCAGGGGGTGCATTCAGTAAGGTTATCACGTTCAAATCATAATGGGCTCAGCACTGGGGGGTGGGGATATCAAAACACACTTAGGCCCGCCCGTTTCATTAAATGAAACGGTGCGTTTAGTGCACCTCTCTCCCTCCAAAATTCTGAATTAAACGTGAACCACACGATTGGCTATTGGTCAAAGGTCCAACAAGCAATGGACGGACCTGATTGCTTCTTCTTCCTTGCGCCATGAAAGCTAGGGTTTACACTCCATGGAAGCCATGCACGCACCACTTTCAACCTCTCGGTTCTCCCTCTCCAGTCCACGGTTCAACTCGATCCAAATATGAAAATCATTCAGAATTTCTCCCTCTACAAGCCTATGGTGGTAATTTGTTCTAACTCTCAATAAATCATTCAAACCGATCGAGACAAGTCTTGACTCCATGAAAATACTCTGCAACTCATCCTCAAGATTCTCAACCAAACCTATACTAATCTCTTCTATACTTAATGGTGATCATTCTAAACTAACAAGCTAAGGTTATTATGTACTATGCTATGAGTTCTACATCCTAACAGTTTCAAGCACCTGTCAACAATCATCACTAAACAGCACCAAACTCATCCTAATCGTTCTACTAACAACCTAGATCACATCTAAACTAATAAAACTATGCTAAACTAACTAAATCAAGCAGTGGCAGAGAAAATGCACCTGATGCAAAAGCTTGGAGATGCTGATGGAACTCGTGGATCTGAGGCCTTTGATGCTTGGATCTTGATCAGCTAACTCAGTGCTTAATTCTGTTTGCAAAACCTCGATGATTCTTGCCTTGGATCTTGCTGTCCACTTGAAATTGCAATTTGGATATTGATGATTATGGTGCTCGAAAATGGATCAATTTCAATCAGATCCTTGTTGATCTTTAGTCCATGATGATGATTGAATATGGTAGAATCAATATTGGTGATGATTGATGAAGATTTTGTGAGATTGAAGTGAACTTGCAATGAGAAAGAATGAGAAAACTTTGGGAAATTTTTGGTGAAGAATGAATCCAACCCTTGCTCAATTCTGATTTCATGAATATATAGTGCTCAAATGAACTTTCTAGAACCATCTTGCAACTTCCCTTGCATTCCAAATTGGTTATGTTTCTTCAAATGCAAGTAACCATAAATAACTTTGATTTTTTCCACTAAGCTCAAAAATGTACTTGAACCATTGTTCTTAGAATGTGTTTTGGACCCAAAATCATATATTGGAAGTCTCCATTTGGACTTATAAATCTCTCAAACCATTTTTCACTTTGACTTGATTTAAGTTATAAGCCATTTTAGTTCAAATTTGACCAATCATGCAACTTCATGTTATGAGCTTTTCCAACAATTTGTGACCTTCTTTCTAGACTCAAAATGTCATTTGGAGCAAGTTTGATGTTGTAAGTTTTTCCATTTGAGGCCTCCTTGTATGAGTTTTGGACATAGGTTAAAATGACCTGTAATTCACAAATGACCAAAATACCCTTTGCTTGCCAAGACCATAAGTTGAGTTCCACACATCATATGAAGGCATGCCATACCATTCTAGAAAGCTAAGACAATGAGGAACAATTCTTATGTTGACCAGAAATTCATTTGAAATCTCCTTGAGGGGTAAAAATTGCTTGGAAGTCAAGTCACTTTCACAGACAAAATTTCAGATACCTCAGATGACCTGTAACTTGCAAGGACCATAACTTGAGTTCTATAAATCTCCTTGATGTCTTCCACCACTCAAATTAAAGGTCTTGAGATCCTCTACAAGTTTCATGTTGGCCAAGGATCCATTTGAAGCTAGCATTTTGACTTATCTTGCTTGGAAATTTGACCTAAACTAGGGGATTTTACACAGAAACCCTAATTTAGAAGCTCCTCTTCTCCTTGATTTCTCTTGAATTCTTCTTGGCATATCTCCATATCCTTCTTTATATGTCCAATGATGAACCCCACATCTCTCCACTAGACTTGAATGCCCCCTTAAATCAGTCAATTGACCTAGGGTTGACCTAGGGTTGACCCAGATGAAACCCTAGTTGACTGCCTTCAGCTATAGCTCTTGTGCTCTCATAAATGACTTGTCTCCTTCTTTAAATGACTTTCTAAGCCTCTTATGATGTCTAGATACTCCCCATACCTTCAACTCACAGCTCACAACCCTCTTGTTGACCCTCAGATACCCTCAGCTAGGAGATGGACTCAAGGCTTGATCTGCTGAACTCTTTGCTTTCAAATTCTTTCCTGATGACTTGAATGAGATTGAATTTGAATAATAACCTCTTGATAGGCTTCTAGAGATGAGAATAATGATTGGTCCCCCTGTTGTATGACTTGCTATGCTTATGCTATGCAGATGATTAGACTATGCACATGACTCTATATGCAAATGCTAATGATATTGAAACCAAGTGAATAAGGTTGGGCAAATTTTAGGGTGCAACACTTCTTAGGAGTGAATTGGCGCAGCAACAAATTTCAAACACAAAGTTTTGAAATTGATAACATTGTATCTCATATACTTAAAATCAGAACTAGTTGTTAAAGCTACACAATAACAAACCGTTAGGGTACCAAAATTGTTCTCACACAAACACTATATTGTCATCATCAAAACTCAAAGGTATAGATGCATAACCAAATCTTGTTCTAGCAGGGATGAAATCAAACATTCGATGAGTTCATTAGGGATTCATAACTCATTAACCTTCCGTTGCACGATAGAAAGTTTATGTGGGCTAGGACAAGAGGATTGTCGGTGAGCAGGTTAGACAGGTTTTTCATTTCAGAATCATGGAATAGGACTTAGTTGTCATGTACACATCGGTGTTTAGATAAAGAACTTTCTGACCACTGAAGTTTGAAAACGTTTAGGATGTTGAACTGTTGGAAAGAGATGGAGGGGTATCATAGTTTTGTCAAGGAAAATTGGAAGGAATTTCAAGTGGAGGGTTGGGGAATGTATGTGTTAAAAGAAAAGTTAAAGATGATCAAAGAAAAACTCAAAAGGTGGCACAAATAAACACTCAAAATTTAGGAGAAAAAATATCGAAGCAAAAAAGGAGCTAAACAAATTGGAAACTAAAAGTGAAACATAGAGTCTATCGGAAGATGGGGTGAGAACAAAAAGAGATTTAGTGGTAAAATTGCATAAGTTATCAAGGTTGAATTGCAACATGCAATGGCTGAAGTCGAGAGTTAAATGGTTAAAAGATGGTGACGTATACTCGAAGTATTTTCACGGGTGCATTAATAAAAGGAGGATGGATAATGAGATTCTAACAGTGGAAGAGAATGGTAAGAAACTAAGTGGAGTATAAGGTATAAAAGAAGTTATTGTTAATCATTTTCATAATCAATTATCTGCTAGAAGCCCGAGACCAATTCCAGTGAATATGAGCCTTAAAAAAATTGAAGGTGAGCCAAAATAAGTCATGATCCGAGAATTTTTAGAAGAAGAAATTTGAGTTGCGGTTTAGGAATGTGATAAATATAGAAGTCTAGGTCTTGATGGTGTATCTTTTGGTTTTATCAAAGAGTTTGGGGAAAATATCAAACATGATCTGTTTAGGGTGATGTCTGAATTTCATGAAAACAGGAGGATAGTTAAAGGGGGGAATAACTCATTCATTATTTTGATTACAAAAAAAAATCCAACCAAAACATCAGAATTCTGCCCTATTTCATTGGTAGGATATATATAGAAAGTAACTTCAAAGATGTTGGCTAATAGGTTGAAAAAAGTGATTGGATCAGTCACTTTAGAATCCCAATCGGCTTTCATTTCTGGAACACAAATTCTGGATAGAATATTAGTCGCAAGTGAAATAGTGGATGAGGCTAAAAGGAAGAAAAAAAGAAGTTATCATGTTTAAGGTGTATTTTGAGAAGGCATATGATTTGGTAGATTAGATTTTTTTTGAAGTATGTAATGACAAAGATGGGATTCCATGAAAATGGATAAGATGGAACTCATAATGCCTAATATCATCTCGATTTCGGTTCTTGTAAATGGAAGTCCTTCCAAGGAATTCAAGATGACCCATGGTTTTAGGCAAGGAGGTCCATTGTTTCCATTTATATTCTTGATTGTGGCAGAAGGTTTCAATATGTTAATAAAAGGAGCTATAGAGGCGGGGTTGTTTTTTGGATTCAAATTCGAACATAAAGAAGAACGATTCAGTTACTTACAATATGTAGATGACATATTGATAATAGGTGAAAAAGTTGGTCTACCGTCAGGATAATCAAGACAAACCTGCTACTGTTCGAATTAATGTCAGGTTTAAAGGTTAATTATCATAAAAGTGTTTTGGTGGGGGTTAATATAACACAAAGGTGGATGGAACAGGCTGCAAATATTCTTTAATGAAAAATAGGAAGTATTCCCTTTATTTATCTTGGATTACCGATCAGCGTAAATCCAAACAGAATTGAAACTTGGCAACTGGTTGTAGAAGTGACGAGATCAAGATTATCAAGTTGGAAAAGGAAATTTATTTCGGTAGGAGGGCTAGTGGTGATTATTAAATCAGTCTAGCAAGCGCTTCCAGTCTATTTTCTCTCCTTTTATAAGGCTCCGAATGGTATTATTTCTAACCTCGAATCTCTTTTCAAACAATTCCTTTGGGTGGGAGTGAGGATGAGATAAAAATAAATTGGGTTCAATGGGATAAAGTTTGCAGGCTAGCTAATGAGGGGGTTTAGGTATTAGAAACTTGAGGGATTTCAATATGGCATTATTAGGGAAATGAGAGTGGAAAATTACCTTTGAGAGGAAAGGTTTATGGTACAAGGCCTTAGTTAATTGATATGGGGTGAGAGATGATGGAACAATGGGCGTAGGTAGAGATAACTTTGTGGTGTTTGAATCCAAGAGTATCTCTAGATGTCAAAGTTTATAGCTTATTGAATTTAGTATGTTTCATTTTGAAGGGTCCTACAGGTCTTCAGCTTTCTTCTTCTTCTTTTTCCAGTCCGTGGAGTTGTTTGGAGAATTCATTAGTTTATTTATGGCGAGGGCTGGTCTAGTTTGTGCATTTCAGATGTGTTTATTTCGTTAGAGGTTTGCACTCTTTTAGTGTTGTATTGGTTTTGTAACTGGTATTGGCTCCAATACACATTTCTTGAAGCCAATGTCTGTTAGGAAACCATTAGTTCTTCTATTCCAAGCTTTTGGAGCTTACTTCAAACTATATAACACTTTCTTCAACTTGTAAAACTTCAACTCTTGATCTTTTACTACAAAATTAGGGGATGTCCTGCATATACCTCCTCCTCAAGCGATCCATTCAAAAACGCGGATTTGACATCCATTTGGTAGATAGACTAATTGTGGTTATTTGCAATACCAACAATAAGCCTAATGGTTTTAATCCTAGAAATCAGTGCAAAAACCTCTTCAAAGTCTATGTCTTCTCTTTGCAAAAATCCCTTAGCCACCAATTAAGCCATATGCTTGATTATCTCACCCTATGGATTTGCCTTCACTTTGAACACCCACTTCACACCAATTGTCTTCTTCCCTTTTGGTAGATCAACTAGCTCCCAAGTAATATTTTTCTCAATGGATTCTAGCTCCTCTTTCATAGAGCAAATCTATTTTGGATCACTTAAAGCCTCTTTCATATTGACAGGTTCAGATTCGGCCATAAGTGCAAAGTGGATAAAATCCCCATCGTCATTTACCTTATTGTCAAGAAATAGCTCATAATCTTGGAGTCTTTGAGGCAAACCGCTTTTCCTTGTTGACCTCTTGACATTTCCTTCATTATGGGCTTAGACAGCTTGTTGTTTTGTACTTCCTGCTGCCTCAGAATAAAAAGTTTCTATCCTATAACCGGTCATAGGATTCTGGTAACCGGTTATAGCCTGCATGTAACCGGTTACAGGATTCTGGTAACTGATTACTCTCTTATGTAGCTGATTCATTTCGTCGACTACAATATCACGACTGATTATGATCCTCCTATTTACAACATCGAATAGTTTGTAATCACCGGTAGAGTGATATCCAACAAGAATCATTACCTCACCCTTATCACCCAACTTCTTTCTATGTTGACTCGGAACATGTTGATATGCAATGGAACCAAAGACTCTCAAATGGTTCAGATTTAGCTTAAACCCCTGTCATGCTTCCTCCGATGTTACATTTTCCAGCTTCTTTATAGAGCACCTACTAAAAAAATAGGCAGTTGTGGATACCGCTTCTCCCCATAGCTATTTCGACAAGTCCTTCCCCTTCAATTATCAATTGATTTTTCCTTTTGGCTACACCATTCTGTTGTGGTGTATATAGTGGTACTACCTCATGTACAATCCCTTCTTGTTCATAAAACCTCCCAAAGTCATTTGAGACATATTCGCCTTCACCGTCCATTTTGAGCACTTTAAACTTGTGACCACTTTGCCTCTCAATCGTGGACTTGAACTTCTTGAACACATCGAATACCTTATCCTTTCTCTTAATAAGGTATGTCCATAGCTTTTTACTATGATCATCAATAAAAGTGACAAAATACCTATTGTCACCAATGGAATCTACTTGCATAGGCCCACACACATCCAAATATACCACCTCAAGATAATTCTTGGTTCTCCGGTTTGCATCGTTGCTAAATTTTCCTCAATGTTGCTTTGCTTGCATACATTCTTCACTAATTTTAGCTGGAATATTGATTGTTGGAAGCCCCGTTACCATTCCGTTCTTTTGCCACTCCTTGAGATCTCTAAAATTGAGATGCCCAAGATGATAGTGCCACACCCACTCTTCATGAATTACTGCAGCAGCAAGACATCTATGCTCCATAACCTTTAACTCAACCTTAAAGGCTCTATTGGCAGCCATAGGCGATTTAAGGACCAAAGCTCTTTTTGCATCCATAACGCGCAACCCCTTGTTTTCCATATGAATCTTGTAATCCTTCTCAAGTAATTGGCCAATACTTGGAAGATTACATTTGATTCTCATAATATACAATACGTCTTTGATCAAGGCATTCCCCCTCATTATCAAAACATCATCGATCTCATCGGCCATTAGAGTAGTGTCATCCGCGAACTTTACTTTGTTCTTCATGGCACAATTGATTTTGACAAACCAATCATTTCTTCCCGTCAAATGAGTTGAATAACCCGAGTCCAAATACCCCTCCATAATAGATTGAACTCCTTTCACTCTCATCATGGCGTCTTCATCTTTGTTCAACCGGTCAATCGTATCATTCAACCGGCTTCAACCTGATTTTTCTGCATTCTTTGAGTTGATGCAGCTATTGTCCCGCGGATGTTTGCTACTATAATTCGCTTCCATGATCATGACCAAGAGTATATTATCTTCACCAAACTCTTGTCTTGCAACCTTGGATTCATCCCTTTGAAATTCCTCCTTCTTCGCATTGCATTCCTTCGCATAATGACCAAACCATTGACACTTGTAGCACTGCTCCTTGTTCTTGCCAAATCTCTTTATTTCACCTCTATAGTTTCCTTGACCACCCTGTTTATTGTAGATTCTCTCACCCCTTTGACAAGTCAAATTTTTTGAATTTTGGGACACTTTTCCACCAAAATTCTGAAAATTCCCTTTGTTCTTCATGGACCGTTTTCCTTTCAATCTCTTGTCCTTCTCATTTAATCGAGCTTGCAAAGCGATTTGCACATTTTCCTTATCAATATTCCTTTGCTCATTTGCCTCAAGAGAACTTTGCAGCTCCTCTTTGCTCATCGTCACAAGGTTCTTCGACTCTTTAATCACCACAACTATGTTGTCGAATCTTGGTGTTAAAGAACACAAGATTTTGGCGACAACATACTGCTCCATAATGTTTCTCCACATGCTCACTCGGTTATTCTCCTCGTGAAATTGTTGATTGTCTCCTTTTCTTCCATTTGAATTAATTCAAACTTTTATTTGTGAGTTTGTAATCTCACCACATTCGTCTTGTCATCCCCTGCATAAGCTTTCTCTAAGATCTCCCACTCTTGCTTTGACGAATCGCAATCACTAACTTTCTGTAAATTGTCGCCACTAACACATTGATGGATCAAGAACAACAATTTGAAATGTTTATTTTTTTCTTCCTTAAGTGATGCCTGCTAGGCCTCTATTGCATTATCTTAGAGAGGAGTAATACCATTCTTGGTCACCTCAAGAACTTCTTGGTGGCCAAACAATACCTTCATTTTCTTGCACCATTTGTCGTGTTTCTTTGCATCAAGGATGGGTAAATTTGTAGGGATTCTTTCATCGAAGACAGAATTCATGTTGCACACAAGGTGTTTGTGGATCTGAACCAGGCTCTTGATGCCAAATTTTGGAACAAGCAACCACAAGATTGGTGAAACTTAGTTGAGAAAATTTGGAAATGGAAAGTTAAAGAGGATAATAGAGAGAGAGAGAGAGAGAGAGAGAGAGAGAGAGAGAGAGAGAGAGAGAGAGAGAGAGAATTTAGAGTGAGAATGAAAAATTTCATTAGATTGGGTGAGAGTGCACCCAACACACTTATATAGAGGTTACACTACAAGTAAGATACAAAATGATCAAATACAACAATAGAAAACACAAAAACTCAGGCTTGTAACCGGTTACGCCAAAGTGGGTAACCGATTACACCTGACATGAATTAATTCCAGAATTAAATCACCTATAATGGTAACTGGTTACACTAAATATGGTGACCGGTTACGCCTTCGAAAACTTCAATTTTCTGCTAATGGACAACATGACAGCACTTGCAATTACACATCAAAACTATAAAAAAAAATTACGCTAGAAATTTTAGAATTCAGATTTTCTTTTGACAATTCAAACAAGAATTTAATTGATATGTGTTAAAAGATGTAATTAAATGTCTTAGTAGGTAAGATGTATTCGACATTGTTATGTTCGACAGATTTGAATACAACATGTATGTCGAAGTGTGTACGTCAGTATTCGACTCGACAAAGTTGAACAAGTCGAATACTGCAGTTTGTAAATTGTTTGTTTGTTGCCTATATATAGGTAATGTTGTGAATCAAAATACATAACAACTTCACTTTAATAAAACCATTTTCACATAAGTTTCTCTCTCTTACTCTCTTCTTCTTCTTCTTCTTCTTCTTCTTCTTCTTCTTCTTCTTCTTCTTCTTCATTCTTCTTAAAAATCCTAGTTATTCCAAAAAATTGGTATCAGTGAGCCCAGTTGCAAAAAATTGGTATCACAACATCAACGCAATTTCCAACAAATCTACTGTTTTTCAAAGGCGAGAACTACGAGAGATAGGTTGCAAAAATGAAGGTCATATTCAGGTTTTAAGATGTGGCTAAAATTGTGAGTGATGGAGCACCTGTATTGGAAGCGAACACAAATGAAGTTCACAATGCTATGCACAAGGAACAAAGGAAGAAAGTTAGAAAAACACTTTTCTTGATTCATCAATGTGTGGATCCTAACGTGTTCGAGAATATCATTGAAGAAGACATTCAAAGGAGCGTGGACAAGTTGAAGAACTTGTACAGCGGAGATGAAAAATTGAAAAGGGTGAAAAAGATGTTTGAGATAACACAAATGAAAGAAGATGAATTGGTTGCTAATTTCTTCTCAAGATTGGTGTTACTCATGAACCAGATGAAGGTGTGCGGTGAATCAATCAATGATTTGCAAAAGATTAAGAAAGTGCTGAGATCTCTAACTGCAAATTTTAATTACATTGTTGTGTCTATTGAAAAGTCCAAGAACCTAGCTGAGATAAAGTTAAAAGAACTTCAAGATTCATTAGAGGCTCATGAGATGAGGTTGAAGAAGAGGAACTCAGAAAGGGAGAAGGTGGCTAAACAGGTATTACAAGCAAGATTCATCAGAAATCTGAAAAAGAAAATGTGAAGTAGAGAAACAATCTTGCTAATGATGAGAAGTCAAGAAAGAATTCAAAGAATCACTATGATTCAACCAAGAAAATCATGGGCAACAAGTATTCGGGGGAAGAAAGTTGACATGAAGAAGGTGCAATGTTACAATTGTCAAGGATTTGATCATTATGATTGATATTGTCGAAGTAAGAAGAAGTCAATAGGGTTTTTGCAAAAACCTAGTGTTGACTTTGACGAAGCGTATGCACCTGTTGCAAGGCTGAAAACCATCAGAATTATTGTGTCATCCGCAACATACAAAGGATGGAAGATACATCAATTAGATGTAAATTCAGAATTTCTAAATGAACCATTGAAAGAAGAGCTCTATGTGAGTCAACCACCAGGATTCGAAATCAAAGGGCAGAAGCATAAGGTGTACATATTGAGGAAGGCTCTGTATGCTTTAAAGTAAGCCCCGAGGGCTTGGAATAAGATAATAGATAACTTCCTAATCGAGGAAGGTTTCACAAAATGTGTCTTAGAATATGGAGTGTATGTCAACAATGCAAGTAGGCTCAGTCGAGTCATTATATGCTTGTATGTGGATAACTTGCTGGTTACAAGTGCAAATGTACTATAATAAAAGCGGTCAAGTAGAAACTAATGTAGGAATTTGAAATGTCCGGCCTAGGGAACCTGTATTATTTCTTATGAATAGAGTTTAAAGACACAAGTGAATGAATGTTTCTGCACTAGAAGAAGTATGCCAATGATATCTTAAAAAGGTTCAAGATGAGTAAATGTAATGTGGTTGTCACACCATTGGAGACTGGAGCGAAATTGAGAAAAGATACAAATGATGAGTTTTCAAGTACAACACTGTACAAGCAAATCATTGGATCCTTAAGTTATCTATGCAACATCAGTCCATATATTTGTCAAAGTGTCGGGTTGCTGAGCAAATTCATGGAGAAGCAACAAGAATGTCATCTCAGTGCAATCAAGAGAGTGTTGTGATACATAAAAGGTACAATTGATCATGGTGTGTTAACAGCAAAGAAAAAGAATACCAGCACAGATGCAAAAGTACATGGCTACGCTGACTCAGACTTCAGTGGAAATCAAGATGAGAAAACGAGTACTTCAGGTCACATATTCATGATTGTATGTGCTCCGCTCTCTTGGAGATCAAGAAAACAAAGCATTATGGCTTTTTAATCGTGTGAAGTTGAATATGTGGTTACATCATATGCAGCGTGTCAAGCAGTATGGATAGAAATGTTGCTCGAAGAGCTCAAGATTATAGAACCTAAGAAAATGAAGTTGTTTTTCAATAACATGGTAACTACCTACCTGGAAAATAATCCTTTGTGTCATGGTTGAAGTAAGAACATAGAGAGAATGTATCATTTTCTTATGGATCAAGTAAATAAGTGAAAGGTTGAACTTGAGCATCACAAGTCAGAACATCAACTAGTTGACATACTCACAAGCCCCTTAAGAAAGTTAAGTTTGATGAGTTGAAAAGAAGCATTGGGATAATAAGCCTCGAAAATAAGAACTACGAGGTGTGTTATAAGATGTAATTCAGTGTTTTAGTAGGCAAGATATATTCGACAAAGTCAAATACAACTTGTGTGTAAAAGTGTGTAAGCAAGTATTTGACAGAGTCAAATACTGCAATTTGTAAATTGTATGTTTTTTTGTCTATATATAAGCAACATTGTAAATAAAAACCCACAACCACTTCACTTTAATAAAATTATTTTCATATAATATAGTTTCTCTCTCTTATTCTCTCTCTTTCTTTTTTATTCTTCTTAAAAACTCTAATTATTCCATCAATATGCACCGACAATGTAATGATATTTTACATTATCGGTGAATTTTAATTGTTAGAAATATATATGTTTGACTTTTACTTTAATCATATTTAAAGTACAACCTATAAATAATTGTGATATATATATATATATATATATATATATATATATATATATATATATATATATATATATATATATATATATATATATATATATATATATATATATATATATATATATATATATATATATATATATATATATATATATATATATATATATATATATATATATATATATATATATAAAATAAAACTACCTAACAGTTTAATTATTGAAAATGTAGGTAACAATCAATTTAATTCATCTAATTATTAATTTTTTTAATTTCATAAATTAATTTAAAAGTTGTATAATTAATTCTTACAAGCATTTGCATGTTCTTCATTACAAATATTTCTTTCTTATTATAATTAAAAAAATAAAGTTTCTCTAAAATAGATTTGAAATTATTAAAATTATGAGATTTTGTCTCTACAATTAAATTTTAGCTTCTAAAATATTATTCAATCTACTTTTACTAACATGTATTCAAAGATAAATATTTTACATGTAATTCCTTTTTTACTAAAATTATTAATTTAAAATCAATCATTTAATTTTAAAACCAATTATTATATAGATAAACTTCATGAGTGGTTTATAGTAGATGTATATGTAAAAGAGATTAATTGTAATACGTATATCTAATTAAAATTAATCTTTTTAACACATAAGCATCAGAATAAAAAAATTATAATTAAATTATTCTAATAACTACTTCTTTCATATTTCTCTGTCATCTTTTATAGTTATAGGTCAAAATAATTAATTTTAATTGCATAACAGTGTAAAATAATTTTACACTAACAATTATTCTAATTAATCTATATTTAAATATTGTTTAAATTTTCAATAATAAGTGACGACATCTCTTTAACCTACTTACATGATCCTTACTTCCTCTTAGTTTGTTGTCTTTAGATTGATTACTTTATGTTGTGACCCTCTTAGGTAATTATCCTTAGTTGATTTACTACTAGGTTCCCACTTTCAAACTCAAACTCTTTCAATAGAAACCTTGACATTAGGCCATTGACTTTTTCAAACCTTTTTCTTAATAAATGCTTCAAGACATTTTAAGCATATTAAAAAAAAAATTCATAAGACTAAAACACACAAACCTCATTCAAACTTTTTGCCACTTGGCTTTTCAATTTAAAACCTTTTCAAATAGATTAGACATTAGTCATCCTTAGTAGAGATATAAATCTCCTATCCCATGACGTTGTTGAGAAAGATGTTGATTCTTTTCCACTTGATAGAGGTATGTGGCATACTTGTTAATTCTATATTCAAGTTGGAGTCCTTCTCTCATTGTGAAGCAAATATCCATCTTTCACATGTGTGTGGTAAATTAGTTGAGTGTTCTACTCAAGATGACAACTTGTCTTTTCTCCTAAAACCAGCCAACAAACATGCTTTCACCCGTAATTAGTCAAACTACGATTGCTCTGACTTCCTATATAGGATATGTAGGCACAAAATTGTGAGATTCTGACGAGCTGCCTTTTTCTTTTCTCCCATTTTCATAAAAAAACATTTCTCTTCTCATCTCTCCAATCAATCCAATAGCAAACAACTTTTAACATAACATAAATAGTACAACAGGTTTCTATAGTATACTATAGATACTTAGGATGCTAATACATTTCCTTAGTATAACCAACCCTCGAGCCTTATATCTCTTTATTGCATTGTTTTACATTGCATATTTACAGATTATTCTTTCTTTTCCCCTTCTCTTAGATAAATTAAAGATCAGTGGTGATATCTTAAGTTTTGTGAAGCCAAGGTAATCATTAGCTATGATCTCCGATTCTTCACCGCGGCAGCTACATATTCATGATTATATATGCTTCAATCTCTTGGAGATCAAGAAAACAAAATATTATGGCTTTGCAATCTTGTGAAGTTGAATATGTGGTTGCATCATATGCAATGTGTCAAGCAGTATGGATAGAAATGTTGCTCGAAGAGTTCAAGATTATAGAACCTAAGAAAATGAAGTTGTTTGTCGATAACAAGTCAACTATCGCCCTGGAAAATCATCCTTTGTGTCATAGTTGAAGTAAGCACATAGAGAAAAGATGTCATTTTCTTTTGAATCAAGTAAATAAGTGAAAGCTTGAACTTGAGCATTGCAAGTCAGAACGACAACTAGCTAGCTGACATACTCACCAAGCCCCTGAAGAAAGTTAAGTTTGATGAGTTGAAAAGAAGCATTGGGATAATAAGCCTCGAAAACATGAATTACGAGGTGTGTTAGAAGATGTAATTAAGTGTTTTAGTAGAAAAGACATATTCGACATTGTAGTATTTGACAAAGTCAAATACAACGTGTTTGTCGAAGTGTGTAAGCAAGTATTTGACAGAGTCGAATACTGCAGCTTGTAAATTGATGTTTTGTTGCTTATATATAGACGACGTTGTAAATAAAAACACATAGCAACTTCACTTTAGTAAAATTATTTTCACATAATATAGTTTATCTCTCTTATTCTCTCTTGTTCTTCTTTATTCTTCTTAAAAACTCTAATTGTTCTAACAATATGCAACGAGAATGTAATGATATTTTACACTCACTACTACAAAAATTACCTTTCATAACGTCACCGAATTTTATTTCACCATCACCAAAGGATACACGGTAGTATAATCAATTGGGCGCTTTCCTTTTATTTTCATTTTTAAGCTCACTTTTCACCACGGTTGAAAGTTCCAACCGTGGTGAAAAGTGGCGCCTGGTCATGAGTTCGAATCCTAGCACATACAATTTTGTTTTTTATTTATTTTTAAGCCACTTTTTTTTTACCACAATTGGAATTTCCAACAGGGGTAAAAAGTGGCGCATGGTCATGAATTCGAATCTTACTATTGTTGTTGTTGTTTTACTGCTGCATTTTTTTATTTTATTAAAAGACATAAAAAAACAGTTATTTAATACAACCGTTGTTTTTCTAATATATATATATATATATATATATATATATATATATATATATATATATATTTGTCGTCTATTTAGTGATTATCAACACTCAAAACACTACCATTAGTGATTTGCGTGAAACCACCTTAGACGAACTTCCAACCTATACAAGCTTTATCTTCTACCTATAAACATCATCTTTCATTTACGACGCTATATTTCTCCATTAAACCAAGCTCAAAAATATTATCTCTTCCATAAACAAGACTCGAAAACATCATTTCTTTCTTCAACAAATTTCAGAACTCCATCATTTCTTCTCCAACATGAATGAGACAAAGAAAGTATAGATTCAAGTTAGCAATGTTAGTTGTTGTTGTTCTTTTTTTTTTTTGTTATGTTTTTTTTTTTTATTCTTGTTGTTATTATGGTTGTTCATGTTGTTGTTCATGTTATTATTGTTGTTATTCTTATTGATCTTTTTGTTATTATTCTTGTTGTTATTGTTGTTCTTCTTCTTGTTTTTGTTGTTCTTATTGTTCTTGTTCTTGCTCCTGTTGTTGTTTTACTGCTGTATTTTTTATTTATTAAAAGACATAAAATAACAGTTGTTTAATACAACCATGGTTGTATGTAGCGCGCTATCCAGTTTACTACCATAGACAATAGACCGTAATTGTACATATATAACCCACTTATAACCACACCCTACTTAACAACGATTGTTTCACCGTTATTATATATCTTTCACAACCGTTGTTATATGAGATTTTTTATAGAAATGACTGTCAGTTAATCATAATCGTTAAAAATATATATGTTTAATTTTTATTTTAATCATATTTAAAGTACAACCTATAAATAATTGTGATATATTGATAGTATAAAACTTTTTAAACTGATTATTTATATATATATATATATATATATATATATATATATATATATATATATATATATATATATATATATATATATATATATATATATATATATATATATATATATATATATATATATATATACTAAAATTTTTTTGAAAAAATTGTAGTGAAGAATGGCAAACATCAAAAGACAATATCTATGTGAAAGGGGCAGGATACTCACATAATAGAGACTGATGATTTGACTTGAAGCTTGATAAAATGACCCAAAATAACAAGGCCGGTAATTGCATATATAGTAAGTGAAATTCTTCACTACAATTTTTTCAAAAAATTTTTAGTATATATATATATATATATATATATATATATATATATATATATATATATATATATATATATATATATATATATATATATATATATATATATATATATATATATATATATATATATATATATATATATATATATATATATATATATATATATATATATATATATATATATATATATATATATATATATATATATATATATATATATATATATATATATATATATATATATATATATATATATATATATATATATATATATATATATATATATATATATATATATATATATATATATATATATATATATATATATATATATATATATATATATATATATATATATATATATATATATATATATATATATATATATATATATATATATATATATATATATATATATATATATATATATATATATATATATATAATAAAACTACCTAACAGTTTAATTATTGAAAATGTAGGTAACAATCAATTTAATTAATCTAATTATTAATTTTTTAATTTCATAAATTAATTTAAAAATTGTATAACTAATTCTTACAAGCATTTGTATGTTCTTCATTACAAATATTTCTGTCTAATTTCAAAAAATAAAGTTTCTCTAAAATAGATTTGAAATTATTTTAAAATTATGAGATTTTGTCTCTACAATTAAATTTAGCCTCAAATATATTATTCAATCTACTTTTACTTACATGTATTCAAAGATAAATATTTTACATGTAATTCATTTTTATCTAAAATTATTAATTTAAAATCAATCATTTAATTTAAAACAAATTATTATATATATAAATTTCATGAGTGGTTTATAGTAGATGAATATTTAAAAGAGATTATTTGGAATACTATAAAACCACTTTACACTATCATTTAATTAAAATTAATCATTTTAACATATAATTATCAAAATTTAAAAAAATTATAATTAAATTATTCTAATAACTACTTCTTCCATATTTTTCTTTATCATCTTTTATGTTATGTGTTAAAATAATTAATTTTAATTGAATGACAATATACAATAATTTCACACTAACAATTATTCTAATTAAAATCTATATTTAAAAATTGTTTAAGTTTTCAATAATAAGTGACGACATCTCTTTAAAATAGACATTAATGATATATATTTTTTTATTTATATAATAGTTTAGTGATAAAAATTTTTTTTTAAAAATGAATAAGTGACATATTACATGTTTTATTTCTACAACTGAAATAGTGATTTAATAATATAAATTCAATAATAAAATGACAAATATAATTCTTGTATTAAATTAATTAACATCAACCAATATTAGAATTTATAATATTTTAGATAGTGACCCATTGTCATAAGTGGTCACCTTATAATTCAGATTGTTGTCATTGCAAACCCAACATATGTAATCTTACAATTGAATGAACAATTCATCTTTATATAAGTTATCTCAATACATATATCTTTGTGGGACATAGTTAGACATGAATATCCATGAGTTTAGTCTAAGGCTTGGTTTGATGGATAAGATGTGTGGATCCATATGTTTTATTTTTCTTATTTGGAATCCATTTTTTTAGTAAAAGTTGGTTTCTTTATCATAAACAGCATTTAACAGCTATATAGCTACAACTAACTTTTTCTCTATAGAGTAACATGAAAAAGAAGGCCTAACTTCTTTTTCTCAACATAAAGCTGGCTATATAGAATCATGTTTTAATCTTTATACATAGTTACATTCATCATTTTTATGAATTTAATTTGTTTTAGGCATCACATGAAAAATCCTTGATGGAAGTAAAGAACCTTGATGGCTTTTCTCTAGGTTTCATCTTTTACATGAACATCATTAAAAGGGGAGTTCTAAGTAACTAGATGCACAAAAAAGGATAGCTTCATTGTCACAAATCATTTGCATCATTACTTATCTTTAGTGATACAACTTTTTGCAAATGGCAGCATATGGAACTTTTGATTTTTATATTTCCATAAATTTATATGTTATACTTCACACAATTAGGTACCTCAACTTGGGCACCCTGCAACAATCATAACATAACATTAACAATATAAAAAAAATCCTTTTCAAACATTCAAGTGAACACTTAAAATAATATATTATGTTATAGTTTGCTTAAAATCAAAATTATTAATTTCAAAATATTAGAGATTATGTGTATTAGAAATACAGAAAATGAATATACAATGTGATTCATATATCACATGTCTTAAAGATTTTTAAATATAAACGTAACATACTTATTCTCAAACAAATATTAAAGGTGACAAACGGACATAATTGTCATATTTAAGTCCGTTCTATAAAACTTATAGAAAAAGAAATAGAGTGGAACAAACATAATTAAGAATGTGAATTTAAAATTTTGATCTGGGAAAAAATAAGGGTAGGTGGACTTTGTGCCCTTAAAATCTAAAAGTTATAATTTTTTTTTTTGTTAATGCTCACATCCAAAAGTACATAAGAAAACATAGGACGAGACGAACATATTAGAATGTGCAATCATAAAACTTTGACGCACTAAAAAGAACAAAATGGAAATATCCGACTGATCGGTTCATTTCGCCACCCTTAAACCTTAGAAAATAATGTCTAAAAGTGATGCAAACACTCTTCAATATTTCAAGCCTTAAACAACATTCAAACTCTCAAGAATAATCACATCATAACATCTTGAAATGGCCTAAAGGAGAAGAACATATTTATGAAGGGAAAGAACGTAAAATGAAACTACACTATTGTTGTCATGTAACCATATAGTTTTGCAAGAAAGGAAATTGTAAGCCATCTTTGTTTTATTTAAAATAGAAAATAAAAAGTATACACTATAAATTGATCATACACAATTTCACCCTTCTATATGCTTGATCTTGTCTCATATATGATCAAACAAACCCAAACTTAGCTATACAACAAAAAAAAAAACTAATTATAAACAAATCACACATAGAACACACAACTCAAACATTAATCCTAAGTATCTATGTTAAATGTCAAAACAAATTATTGAACTAGAAACAACACATGGAACATCTTATTAGTCCATTTTCATTGCAATAAGAACACCTTTGAAATCCAAACTCACCATCCTCACAATCATCTTCATAGTAAATTTTACAACTTCCATTACATGTTTCACAAGGCACAAACTTTATATCACCACAAAGTTCACATCCACCATTATCACCTCCTTCAATCTCATCAATCTTTTGACAACAATCAAGCAATTTCTCAAGCTTCTTATCATCATGAAGTTTTTGAATTTCCTCAACTCCACCAATGTATTTCCTTCCAATAAACACCTTTGGTAATCCTCCTTTACCATACTCTTCACCAAGTAACTCCTTGAGCTCTTCTTTGAATTCTAAATGCATTGAAACATCTCTCTCATCAACCTTTATGCCTAATCCTTTCAAAATCATCTTAACATTGCAACAATCTTCATAAGTTTTTCTCACCATACGTAGGCTTGTGAAATACAAGACAACTTTTTCCTTCTTCCCATATGAGGAAAGCTTGAAATCTACAAAAACATCATCATTGATTTTCTTTTCCTCAAAAAAGGATAACTTTTCATCCATCTCCTCTTGCTTGTCTTGAAATGAATCCTTGAATGAGGAAACAACCTTAAGATCATCAAAATCCAAAACTTTAACCTTGAGACTTAAATCATTTGAACCCTCCTCAATCATTGGATCCAACTTGGGTTTGTGTAAATCAATGCCATCATCATCATTCTCCATGAAACTAGCCTTTTGTGGTTCAACATTGCCATTAACATTGACACCAAAAGATAAATCTTTTAAATTTGGTGATTGTAAAGGACTTGTCTCTTCAAGTCCTTCCATTAGTTCCCATGTATTGATGATAGTCTCCTTCTCATCAAGCTCACAAGTTGTTGGTTTTGTGATTTGATTCTTGACAATAGATTTTGGCAACTTTTCCAAAATCATACTAGACCATGTCTTGACCTCATTCTCTTCCTCCTCTTTGAAACTCTCACTAACTTTTCCATTGGAAAACATAAAATTTGTTCCGACCTCAATTCCGTTGCCCTGCTTATTGTCTGCGTGCAGCGGACCTGAGGTCGGAACATACCCATTGCTTTGACTATGAGATACAAGCTCCAATGAACCCAATGTTGTTGATGTCAATGCCACAAGATGATAACTATCTCCTTTGCTTTGAGGTGGATGATGTACATGCATTGTGTAGCTTCTAGAAACAGAGCAATAAGGTATGTTGCAATGATTACATTTCTTTTGTTTGGAACTTACACAACCCATTATCACAAATATGAAATTGAATGACACACAAAGTTAATCATACAATAAAAAACCAAACTTTGTGGAATCAAAACCACCCAACAAAATGCCTAATGAAAATGTACAAAAACTCAAAGAGAAATTGAAAGATTGATAGGGGAAATTATTGGATGATAATTGAACTGATTCCAAAGTCAAATAAAGTAGGTGAGGGATCAATCAATCATCATCTTTCAATTCTTAACAAACATTTTCTTTCTCTCTCTCTATCAAGAGATTGTTAATGAGAGAAAATAATGATAAACTGAATTATGAGAATGCAATTTCTGACAAAAGGGGTGTACAGAAACCAAAAGAAGAACTATAAATGAGAAAGAGATGAAATTTGGGTTCATGAGAATGAGTTATGTTATTGCTACGATAAGATAACACTCACGCACTCTCTCTCTCTCTCTCTCTCTATCTTTCTGTCTTTCTCTCTCCTCAAGGAAATGAAACTTCAATGGAAACTCTCTCGGTTACTTCCACCCACGTTGTTATGTTATGTCATGTCATTGTTGTTATATTACTATATTATTATGTTACATTTTCAGTTTTATATTATTTATTGTTTTTGAGAGAAACATATTCTTATCTCATTTTTAATATATAAAAGCTAAAGTGACTTGCGTTAAGTTTATAAATGAAAATGTTCTAAGCTTAAAGGTTAAAAGAAATGTATTTTCATGCTGTCGGTGAGATTTGAATCCATTATATCTTTTTAAGATTTCAGAAAAACTCATTAAATGTATTTTTTGCATAATTTTTTTTAAAATTTATGAGTACAAATAAAGACTGTTTTAAGTAACTAAAGTGATATAAATTTTAAAAATAAAATTCGTTGGTGTACTAATTGTTTTGTTTTCTAATAATTTTGTTATCTAATAATTTAGTAATTTAAATGCGGTTTGGTTTGGTTTGATTTTTTATAATAAAATAATAATTTTATGGAAAACTCTTTCTTTGCACTTGGTACTGTTGCGGGCGGCAATGCTATAACCATTCGCGTTTTTTGGCGCGTGCAAGTCCATCATGGGAAGGAATTGAAAATGTTTTTGCAGAGAAATGTTGCTGTCATTGACGAGTGTTCACGCGTGAGCAGAGGTGGGTGGCTGGATCCTACTTACAAGATTTTCTAGAAACAATTCATTTTCTAACTTGTCGGTTCTATTCAGATTTTCTATAAAGATACACATAATGTTTAAACCAATACAAATTAGTTAGTATGATTTGATTTGATTTTTTAAAAATTCATTCATAATTGAACTATACCAAACTAGTATTAGAAATTTCAGTTTGGAAATTACAATGAAGAAAGTGGGAGGAGAAACTTCTAAAATAAAAAATTGTTATTCTCTTAAAATAGATAAAAATATTATCTAAGTTCTTAAAGTTATTTTAAAATATTAAATTAGTCTTTTAAATTTTTTTTAACGCTTTAATTATTTATGTTAAGTAATGTTTATGTCGTTGATTTTTTTAAAAGTTTCCGTTACAATAAATTGCAAACTCATATATTATTTGATTTGATTTTTCGCGTTGATCACGAATATACAATCAAATTTAGTAAACAAGTTACAATTATGAGAATCAAGGAAAAAAGTGAACAGATATATAATAAAAAATCGTTTGATCTGACCAAAATACACAATCAAACGCAAATGTATTGTAACGGAGATTTTATAAAGGTCAACAACGCAAATGTTACTTAATATAAATGAGCAAAGCGTTACAAAAAAAAACTTAAAGGACTAACTTGATATTTTAAAATAACTTAAAGGACGAAAACAATATTTTTTCCTTTAAAATATTTTACACAATTGATTGGAAGTATGTCTTTAAAATTGATTTTATCAAAACTTTTTACACAATTGATTGAAAGTTTCTCCTACAAAATTTTACAAAGAGATATAGAAATGGATCGCGGTAGGACCGACAGGTTCACTTCGAACAACAAAGAAACACTATGCCAAAAATGGCCTTTAGCAGCGCTTTTTTTGACCTTTAGCAGCGCTTTAAAGCGCTGCCTAAAGTGGCGCTGCTAAAGGTAAAGGCAACGCTTTTTTTAATGGAAAAAGCGCTGCTAAAGGTATCACTTTTAGCAGCGCTTTTTTACCCCTTTAGCAGCGCTTTCAAAGCGCTGCCTATTCTCCCCCCCTCCCCCCTGTAGCAGCGCTTTATTAAAGCGCTTTTGTAGGCCACCCTTTAGCAGCGCTTTTTTAAAGCGCTTTCTTAGACACCTCCTTTCCTAACCTATAGCAGCGCTTTTTTATGCCTATTTTTCTCCCTTTAGCAGCGCTTTCTTGTAAAAGCGCTGTCTATACCTCACGTTTTTAAAAATTTTTTTTTGAAAAATCACATTTTTTTATATTTTTAGACAAACCTGCTTATAACAATTAAATTCCCTGCTTATAATTCAGGCTTTAAACATAACTTGGCCTTTAAACATTGTAATTCAACACTTGGCCTTTAATTCAACACAATATAACTAAACATTGTACATTATACAATAACACTTTGCAATTTACACATAATTAACTCAAGTATAATTTACACATAATTTAAACATTGTACATTATACAATATACAATATACAATTTACACATAATTACAAATCCAATATACATTATAGAATTCTTAACTCAATCATAAATTGACACCATTCTTCCTTAATTTCTTCCAGTTTTACTTTCGAGTACGTAGCGCATCTGAATTCATCAAAATACTACATAATATAACAGAACAAGCACGATTTAATACTAATTACTCAGATGAAATATTAGTTAATTATCAAAATGAATCATATAACTCATGAATTGATCCATACCATGATTGGAATCTCTAATTGACCAGAAAGAATGATTTCCTTCATAAAGCGCAGTACAAAATATCCGCAGTCAATCCCACCACGCTGACGAGGACACTGTATTAGGAAAAAAGCGAACGAACATTTATCAGGATATATAGTTTAAATAGTTTTATAAGTAGAACCACTATAACAGTCAAACATGGGAAAATATACCTCCACTCTGATCCAGTTGATGTTGCTAGCCCTGCTTTTTGGCACTGTTGCATCTCTCTGTGCTCTGTATATTTGTATAACTCTAACATAATATAAACACATATTTAGAACAATGTCACATAATAAATAAACATATATAATTATTCAGAACACTATACATCATCACTTACGTATCAACCATGTTCTTCAGATTTTCATATTTGTTTGTATCGCCATCCAATGAATCTATATAATACACTATTTCTTTAATCGGATTAATTGCGACCAACAACCAGTGACCACTATAAAATAAGACAACAGTTTAGACGGAAATGTTATATAATATGGCAAAAATCGAACAATTATAATAAATGAATTTAGAATAAAAACTAACCCATGGCCAATATTATATGGCAACATAAACAACTTCTCCGTATTCGCACCCATAAATCTCTGGACTGTGTACTCTTTGACTGCTTCTGGTGTCTGATCTATTGTCCGTGAGTTGACACTGCTAGCAGATAAGAATGTGAATACTGAAGTCAAATCAGCGGGGACCAACATCTTGTCATACAAGCGCCTAAAAAAAATATAATCAACATTAGATTATTCAGTTAAACGAGCGAATTTTAAAATGTTCAATTATCTAATTAAAATGGATCGAAGTACTTGATGTAGGTATGCATAACCCCGACGCCCAATTCTAAATGTTTGAAAACCTGGTCGAAATCCTCCTTAGCAAGTGTTTCGGAATATTCAAAACCGAAAATACCTTGTTCCATATGTATTAGACGGATGCCGCCCTCAGGCACGTCTGTTGTCCCTACATATGTTTGAAGGCACAACCTAAATTGAGGAACAAATGCTCTTTTTGTCTCGACCTTTTTTTTTGGGCACCTTGGAAGTTTCAGGCATGTTTCCCTTGCTGACATGTTGCGACTGCTGATCAAGAACCTAAAAGTCATATATAAGTTCAGTAAATAATTTATAATAAAATAATCACTTAAACTGTAGTACTAGTACCTGTAACTTTGATGCAGCTGAATCGGTATCCCGCACAATAATTTTATCATCTTTTGTTTTGGATTTTGTGGGAGTCTAAGATCATCATGTCAATAAGAAAGTGTAAATGTCAGAATAACTTTCATGTATGGGTAATAAAACATTGGAATATTACAAGGTTCAACCTACCTCATCATCCATGAAAATGAGATTCGTCGGCCATGCTACATAAGCTCCTATCGCGTCTCCCACCACTGTTGCGTCTGATACATCGTCTCGCATAGGCAACAACGCCCCCCCTCTAATGCAATATCAACAGATACTTTCAAAAATCCAGCAGGGAGGGGTTTATGGTGAAGTAAGTCTCCCAGGGTGTTATGCACCTTTCCCTTACCAACCATGCGATAAGTCGGCGACGATAAATATAGTCGACAAGGTGAAATGCCCTAAACAAATAATGATCAGTTAATGTGTCAATTAAGAAAAATGTGCTAAATTGATTTCAATGTAATATATACAATTACCTCTGGAAGCTTCTGCGGACAACCGATACTATCTTTGTCACTAGTAGCTTTACCGGCCTCTGGAGCGCGGCTTTCGGACATGTATCTCTCCTTATCCTTCTGTAATTCACGAATTTAAGCTTTCATTTCCTCCAAAGTAGCCATCACTTCTTTATTGGTTGGATTTTTTTTCCTTGGCTGCTTATACAGTTTGGATGGAGTGACACCAAATCCCTTGCCCCTCACACGCCCAGAGTACTCAGGAATATTCAACACCCGACTCAATAAACTCCTGCAATCATCGTCTTCAGCAGGAGTTATAGTCTGGGATAGGGACTCCTGAAATATAGATAAAAGCATATTTAAATATTTTATGCACTTTGTTCAAACACTTTGTTCAAAAACTAATGTTGTACTTACACATTGTTCAAACACTTGTTGAACTTCTTCTTGGACGGCTCCGTCTCTTCCCACCCGGGCAGCCTTCCATACGACATGGTCCGGAAGAGATGTCGCATCACTTTTCTCCTCTTCCAACTACGCATTAAGACGAACAATAAAGCATTATATCCTATTATGTATACTTACTATTTTTTGTAAATAGATCATATTAAAGCATATATATGCACTTACTAATTTTTGTTCTAAGCGTGCATATCCCAAACGCCCCTTTCTATATGGATACGCAGGGTTTGATGCTCGTTCCCGATTTACGCCACTCTTAACCTGAAAAAACAAGTTTAATTCATATCAGTTTGTTTGTGGAATAGGTATATATACTATACATTGTACATGATAAGTTGTACTTACTTCAAATTCTTTGGTTCTTCGCTTCGCAACAAATGTCTCCCATTTTGCATCCGAAATCAAATCAGCGTACTTCGCTGGACGCTCCGACTCTACAAAGTTGCCATCAGAATCTTTAAGATATTTGTTGGTTAAAAACGCTCTAAATCCCCTCAAGCGTTTTCCGGCCAACTGAATACAATATTTTCTCCTAGAATCCTCAATATTAAAAGATCTCTGCAAACAAATACACATACATATAACATGTTAATATAATTAATTTAAAGATGTAACTGTCAACATAATTAAAAATGATCAAATCTCATACTTGAATCTCGGTCCAAATTTTATCCTTAGCCGCTTTTAATGCAGGAATTCTCTAGTTATCGCAAGTAATCGGAACTTGCGAACGTACAACTGCTCCAATATAACTTGTCAGCAGCGCACCATTAGGCTCAACCAACTGATCTCTTTCATTCCAATGGACATCGTACTTTACACCTCTATCTCTCGCACGGATGATACTTTTCATTATCGTTATGCCTCTTTTAATTTCGCCTTCAACGTCTTTGGGTGTTTCTTTTCCATCATGTGATGTTTCCTCGTTGCTGGCCATAATATACCTGAAATTCAGAATAACAACAACAACAACAAATATCAACAACAATAATAACATCTATATCAAATATAAACCATCTATACAAACCATCTATATAAACTATCTATATCAAATATAAACCAACAATAACAACATAAACCATCTATATAAACCAATATCAAATAACAATAACAAATATAAACCATCTATACAAACCATCTATATAAACTATCTATATCAAATATAAACCAACAATAACAACATAAACCATCTATATAAACCAACAATATCAAATATCAAATATAAACCATCTATATATATAAACCATCAAATATAAACCAACAATAACAACATCTATATAACACAAATATAAACCATATATATCAACCATCTATATAAACTATAAACTATAACACAAACCATCTATATAACACAAATATAAACCATCTATATCAACTATAACAAATACAAACCAACAATAACACAAACCATCTATATCAACACAATATAAACCATATATATATATCAACATCTATATAACACAATTGGTATCAACATATATATCAACAAATACAAACCAACAATAACACAAATATAAACCATATATATCAACCATCTATATAAACTATAAACTATAACACAAACCATCTATATAACACAAATATAAACCATATATATCAACATCTATATAACACAATATAAACCACCTATATCAAATATAAACTATAACACAAACCATCTATATCAAATATAAACTATATCAAATACAAACCATCATATATATCTCATATATCATATTAACACAACAACAATATATCATCAGAACAACAACAACAATATATCTCATATATCAACAACAACAACAATATCATGTATAAACTATTTTACATTGTAAACTATATAAACTATTTTACATCAACAACAACAACAATATCATATATATCTCGTATATCATATTAACACAACAACAATATATCATCAGAACAACAACAACAATATATCTCATATATCAACAACAACAACAATATCATATATAAACTATTTTACATTGTAAACTATATAAACTATTTTACATCAACAACAACAACAACAATATCATATATATCTCATATATCATATTAACACAACAACAACTAACACAACAACAACAACAAAAACCATCATTGAAAAGATAAAAACCATCTATATATCATCAGAACAACAATGGTGAAAAGATAAAAAAACAAGAAAAGCAGAGTAAAGCTTCACGTACCGTAACAATGGTGGACCGGCAATGCAGACGGATGGATGAACTCAAAAACGGACGGTGAACGGTCGGTGATGGTCGGAAGGATGATCGGACGGAAGAAGTTGATGGTCGGACGATGAACAGTGGTTCGTTCGTTGGTTTTCGTTCGCCAGAGAAAGAAGAAATGTGTTGCGTGACTGTTCTGATTCTGTTAAAATTCTGGAGGGTATTTTAAAATTATAATATGAATACCTATAGCAGCACTTTTAAAGGCCTTTAGCAGCGCTTTAAAAAGCGCTTTCATAGGGTGCCTTATCAATTTCATATAGCAGCGCTTTATATAAAAAGCGCTTTCTAAGGGTCCCCCTTTAGCAGCGCTTTTGAAAAGCGCTTTCATAGGGTGCCTTAAAATTATAATATGAATACCTATAGCAGCGCTTTTAAAGGCCTTTAGCAGCGCTTTTAAAAGCGCTTTCATAGGGTGCTTATCAATTCCATATAGCAGCGCTTTATATAAAAAGCGCTTTCTAAGGGTCCCCCTTTAGCAGCGCTTTTGAAAAGCGCTTTCGTAGGCCCCCCCTTTAGCAGCGCTTTTTAAAAGCGCTTTCTTAGGCCCACCATTTAGCAGCGCTTTTTTAAAAGCGCTGTCTTTGGTAGGCGCTTTTTTTCTTTTTTTTTTTACTGGCCCTTTAGCAGCGCTTTTGTATAAAGCGCTGTCTTTCTATGCGCTGCTAAAAGTGATTTCTGGCGTAGTGAAATCACAGCATGCTACGCCAATAATTTACTGAAGGACATCAACGGGAAGGAATTGGAGAGATCGTTCACAATATGGGGAAAGGTAGTAGATATTTATTTAGTGTGAGAAGAAGAAACAAATGGGCCAAATTCTTTGGATTCGTATGATTCGTTGAGGCGAAAGACAAAGTTTGGCTTGAGAAACAACTTAGCAACACTTGGTTTGGAACGTTTAAAACATGGGTGAATATTGCGAAATTCGAAAGGAAAGAGATGCATGGAAACTTGGAAGTAGGGGCAAGACATGAGAAGCTCATCTTTGGAAACAAAAGATAAAAAAGTATCAAAGATGTTGAAAATAATATCAGAAGAGGGTTGATAGAAGGCATAAGGAAGGAAGGAAAAACATATGCAAACATTATCAGATTTAGTGGAAAAAATGACAACAGAACAAAAAAAAAGCCACTAATAGCCAATACGAAGATAAGGAAAGTCAGACGAATGGAAAAAAAGGAATGCGCATGTATATCAATAGAAGTAAGCGGAGAGGAAATGACATGGGAAAAAGGAGGATTCGTTGGGTGTGTTCGTGAAACATAAGAGATCCATAAACTACAACAGAACATGATGGAAGAATGGATCAATACCGTCAAAATTATTCCAATGGGAGGTGAGAAAGTGTTGTTAAAAGTTGATGAAGAAGAGGAGTTCAAAGTCTTAGGAAAGGATTCAAAACATCTGTTTGATAGTGTCGCAACTGCAAAAAACCACCGGCGGAAAAATAGAAGAGTCGCCACTTCCGTTATTTATCCCAAAGAGAGGGAAAAGAAACGATCGGAAAAACCTAAAGAAAAAGGGAAAGACAAGGTCATCGCAACCATGTCTGGATTCGGGAGTCGGTTACGCAAGGGGAAGGTATTAGCACCCCTCACGTTCGTCGTACACAACGGGATCCACGCATTGTTGTCTATCTAAAAGGGTGTGTCGAAACTATCTAGCTAAAGGCTTAAGGACAAAAGAAAAAGAAAAGAGAAATGACTCGGCAGAGCATCGCCGCTCTGTGCCTACGTACTCCCTCGTGCAATGGGAAAGTCAGAGTCAACGTAGTTCGACTAATTACGGGTAAGGAAAGGGGAAAGGTTGCTCGCCGAGACATCGTGTCTCGTGCCTACGTACTTTCATCTGGTATGAAAGATCAGAGCAAATGTAGTTCGGGCTAAAGGGACCACAGGTTTGGTTCAAAAGTTTTTTAGGCCCGAGTAGGGTTAACAAATAATTCTAGCAGTTGGTGTATGCAGCTCAACCCTTGGAGACTTAGGCGTTACCGTTTGCGGTAGAACTAAGAGTTAACGACACTCTTTTTGTGAAAAGGTTTCCCTGATTAAGAACCCCAAAGGGTGAAAAAGGTTTGAAGTGTTTTTGTGTTTTTTAGAGAAGAAATGTTTTGAATTAGAGTGTTTATAATGTATGTTGTACTAAAGTCTAAAACCTAGGATCGAATGCGTCGCATATCGTCCTAAGGACGTATACTAAACACTCTAGGCAATTGAGAGGTGGCCCCCCAATCACCATTTCCCAAGTATAAGGCTCATGGCACAACATTCATTATCCTTATTAAGTATGTTAAGATTGTTTGAAGATGAGAAGAGAAGAAGGAACACTAATGGGAGACTAATCAATCCTAAAAGTTAGCATGCAAAGTGGACCTAAAGTTGAGTTTGCAAAGGGAACTAACTAATGTTATCATGCATGGTTAGGCACCTAATGTCTATCATAACCTCAAGAGGTTAGAGAACTTATGGGGGGCATGGCAAAGAAAAGCAAATGAAAAAGAAGAAGAAGAAGAATGCATATGCAAATGAAAGGATGCACACACAGAATGCACAAATAGAATGATAGTGGGAGGAAAATAGTGTGGGGCAGTAGCCACCACAAGATCATCTCAACCAAGCATGCATATGGAAATGAAATAAAAGAAAAGAAGAAGGAAAGAGATGCATCAAAGGCAAGCAAACAAGTGACAAACACAAAGAAAGAGTCCTCATGGATTCATCACTTTAGGTAAGCTTCAAGTTCCTCCTAAGGAGGGACAAAGCTACCTTAAATAACACTCCAAGGTCATTGGACAGAAGGGAGATGAAAAGAAGAAAGCTCAAAAGCAATATCAAAACAAATCAAGAAGAAATGCAAGTAAGAGCACAAAGGAAGCAAACACACACCACTTAGGAGTTCAAGTTGAAAGCACAAAAAGAAAAGCATCAATCAACAAGCAATGAACATAATTTTGACCTAAAAATGAGCATACAGCAAGCCCAACAAGTCTAAAATGTGAAACAAGAAGAGTTGAGAGCTTATTGGATCCACAAAGGTCATTTCCAATCCAAACTAGGTCATGCACTTGTGTGAGTTGTCCTATGAGATGACCTAAAAAATACCAAATAAAATGCACAAAGAAGCTAAACATGTTGGCAACCAGAGGCCAAAAGATCAAGACAAATATCCTCTCAAAGTACCATCAAAAGAAACAATTCATTTAGATGTACCACTTTGAAATGGGAGAAACAAAGACAAGAAGAAGAGCCACAAAAGTCAACCCAAAAGTCAACAACCAGGGGCAAAATGGTCCTAAAAAATTTATCAACTCGTCATTGAGATGAGGATCAATTTTCAATCATTGGATCAAAAAGGAATGAGAGAAATAAATGCAAAAACAAACCATGTTACAATTTAAACCATCTAAAACCACTCCAATATTTAACTCATTTTTTAATTGAAAATAAAACTGAAAAATAAAATAAAAATATCCAAAAAAAAGTAGACATCTCAAAGTTGATAAAAAATATTTTTGGTGAATTTTTAAAGTATTGGAGTTGTTTTTAATGATTTAAATTCTAAATAGAAAATAAAATAAAAATCAAAAGAAATAAAAAGAAAATGAAAAACAGTTGTGGCAAATAGCAATTAAAACAAGCACAAAAAGGGACTGGGCCCAAGCTGGGGGTGCGCTTAGCAGGCGCGTGCAAGGCCCATCAGAGAATTCAAAAACAAAATAAAACCTGGCAATTGGATGGAACATGGTCAAACAAGGTATAGCGTGGAAATCAATCATGGACGTTTGATCAATTGGTAAGCAATCACATGGCTCACAACATGCCAACAAATAAATGAAATATTTGAATGTAATTCCATGGATTCAGTCAACTAAAGCCCACCGTGTTTCTTAATCTCCATTGTTGGAAACAAAAGTCATTACATCACGCGCTCCAGAACATGACACGTAAGCGTCTTCAACCTTCAGCAACCCTAAAACATACACAGCCGGTCGGAGATACTATTTATTATCTTCTCCGGCCATCCTCCACTGTGAACAGAGCAACAACAACAACGTGCATCAAAACTTCACCAAAATGGATGAATCTTATATCAAAACTCACTAATCATGCGTAATAAAAGCAACCCGAAGCCATTTAGTTTGTGCATCAAAATCTCAAGTTCATCAAAACTCATCCAATTTGGTTTAAAACTCATCTAGAGGTTATGTAGGTTACAGATCAAGCATCAAACAAGCAAGAACATGCATGAACAAACCAAAACAGATCCAAACATTTTTGAGCATCATCCAACAATCAACACCAATGCTAGTTCGTTTTACATATTAATGATCTACATTGTTTCTACGTCTCAAATATACAAAAATGGTAGTGAATCAATGCTTAATGAGAGTGTAAGGTTGATTTGCAATTACCTAGTGGAGAACTTCCACTGAGCCTTCAAATGGAGCTTAAGCTTGAAGAAAATTGTCCAGAATCGTTCAATAAACTTCAATAGAGCTTTTGCAATCCACAATTTGACTTGAAATGGCTTCTTTCTCCAAATTCGAATTTCAAAATTCCACCACTTTTTCAAAACTGTTCTTGATCAATTTGGCTCCAATTCTCACTTATGATGATTTGTTCATGACCAAAACCTTATATGTGATGGATCTTGATAAGAATTGAGCCCAATCTCAGCCTCTAACAGCCCAATTAAAAATCCAAGGAATTGAATTTGAAGCTTTTTCATGTACACGAAATTCCTTCAGAATTGGCTCTAAAATGCTTGAAAATGCTTGCTGGTACCACATGGGATGTGAATGGCTAGGATTAAAGCCTTAATTGATCTCAATGGCTCATGTTTGTTGTGTAACTTCATAATGAAGAAACCTTGAAAATGGATCACTAAAACACCTCAAACTCAAAATCTAAAAATGCCAATGTGTTTGAAATGTGGTTTGCACTCAAAAAATGTACTCATTTGCACCAAAATGATCAATAATGAATTAATTCCCATTTTGCGCTTTTAAGCTTTCTTTCATGAAAATCAACACATCAATTCTTCACTCCAAGCCTATTCCATGACTTATCAATGCTTGATTAAACAAATAACACCATTTGGAGAAAGTTTGATGTTGGAAAGATCTTCATTTGAAGTGTGCAAGTTGGTGAAATGGACCTATAATTTTATGACCTATAATCTTACTTTCCCAAAATACCCCTAACTTGCAAACCTCATAACTTGAGTTCTATAAATCAGATGAAAGACTTCTAGTACTTTTTGGAAAGATAAGATCAAGATCTACAAGTTTCATGTTGGCTAAAAGGTGAGGAGAAACATCCTTCTAGGTAAAAAAATGGCTTGGAAGTTGGTTGACTTTTGTTGACCAAAATCACATCCCTCTGATGACCTGTAACTTGTCTGGATCATAACTTGAGTTCTATAAATCCAATCAAGGACTTCTAGTACTCAAAAGAAAGCTAAGAACATGATATACAAGTTCCACGTTGGTCAAAAGTTGAGGTGAAACTTGTATCTTGAGATAGGTGGTCTTGAAGTCAGGCACTAAATAGGGGATTTTACCCTGAGAACCCTAATTTAATAACTTCTCACACACTTGATCCTTGATGATTTGAACTTGAAATGATATCTCATATATCTGAACACAACATCCCATGACCATAGAGACTTTGAATTGAGTTTTAATCTCCTTCAATTTCACAATTGACTGAGGATTAACCAGATGAAAACCCTAGATGCAACACCTTCAACTGTAACTTTTCACACTTAGCACAAACACTTGGATAAGCTCCACAATGACCCTCAAGGCACTCAATGAGCTCTCTCAACATCTTATATCCATAACCATGAATTCACAAACCTCTGATGATCTTGAACTGGCCTCCAAGTTAGGAGCTGACCCACACACATCCATCCTTTCTTTCACAAGACCAATGCCCACTTCCAGATGACTTGATGACCATCCAAACTTGAGTAAAACCCCTTTGCTTAGGCTCAACCCTCTGAGTAGACTCCTCTTTCTATGCACAAACTCTTGATCCCCTGTTTAATGAAAAATGCTATGCAATGCAAATGCTAGAAAAAAAAATGAAATGAAACATAAACCAAGTTAAGAAAAGGTTGGGCAAATTTTGGGGTACAACAGATAGGTGGTTTAATATTGTGAGAGAATGGGAAGCTAGGGATGTAAATGCTGCTAGATACATATGGTGTCGTATTTATGGAGTACCGATTCACGCTTGGATAAAAAAGGACATTTTCTATCTTATCATTCTCTCTGGGAAGCCTCATTAAGATGGATGTCGCAACTAAAAACTTATAGAGATTAGATGTTGCACAGATGTTGATTAGAACACCATTCTTAGATTTCATTAACAGGATAAAGAGAGTTCAAATAAATGGCTAATTTTTCACCATCCACATTGTCGCACCCTAATTTTTGACCATAAGATCTCGCCCCCTTGTGCTTGTTTCCGCTTGTTTTATTTCTGTGTATATGTTTATTATAACTAACTGTTTTGTCAACTTTCATTTTGTTCTTTTCATTTGTGGAGATAGGGTTATTGTTGAGGAAGGCTCAAATGGTATGCAATTTTAGATACGCTCTTAGTCTGTGGAGGCTCAGAGATCTCTAAAGGAAGACTGAGGTTTCATACTCTTTTGGTCGCAAGGAAAGTTGTGATCTATCAGAAGAATGAGATTGAGATTTGATTAAATTGAAGGGATCCTGGTTAGCATGTACTTATGAACCAAATCAAAGAAGAATAATACAAATACAGTCTTTATGTGCATATTCAAACTCTAAATCTCAAATCCATTCGAAATTCAAACTCAGAGAGTCAAATTACAAGAGCCATTCAAACAGTCTACCATTGTTCAAATGCAACCAATGAGTTCCATACTAGAGATTTATGAGACTAAAATTCAAGATTTATCCATTGTGCTCATGAAGTGCAAAAAAGGAATTCAAAGTCAAGTCATGGTTCAATTTGAAATATTCACAAAATTCATGACAAGAGGTTTCATCTTGGAAAATTCACCAAGTTAGGTATTTAAGATCCATGTTTCTTTTCAAAAAGTTCATGACAAGCGTCAAACTTTTCATATATGGATACAAAGTCTAACTGCCTTACAAGACTCAAGATTGATGTGGAAGGTTGTTAAAAGCTCAAATTTAAAGGATCAAGCATGGAATTTCAAGATTCAAGGCATGAGAAACATGGTGTACTTAAGTTATGAAATCAAGGGGATTTACATATATTTTGAATCAGGATCCCAACTCAAGAGATTCCAAGATCACAAACTTTAAATTTACAATAAGAAGATTAGTTAGATGTACAAGAATGAGCTAATTTCAAATTACAAATACATCATCATTCAATAGTTTTTCTACAAAAGGATAAATTTCCATATAACTATCAAGTTCAAGATAAAGTGTCTAAGATTCATAAGCTGCCTTGTAATACTTCTTGAAGCTATCAAAGTTTGACACCTCGTCGTCCTAGTGTGGATATTGGAAAGTTGTGCGCCAATGGATTCTCATTAATGATGGAAAACAACAGAGAAAGGAAAATAGCACTTGTTGCAGCTGGTGAAGCAGCTGGAATTTCTCCAGGCTTCGATCCAATAGTTGTTGGTTGTCTCTTCACTATTGAAACCGTGCGGAGAATCCTCCTCCATTTACAACTGCCATGATTATATTGGCTTTTGTCACTTCTCCAACTATGTCAAATGTCATACAGGAAACCGAATTAGCTTTTACAGTGCCCGAGTACGAGTTGAAATCTGCCGCTGAGATGCAAAACCTTTTGCCAAGAATTCGATGATGACAACTGTCTGAGACTTACTGTGCCCATGTGAAAGCACTGTCTAGTGCTGCCAATGATCCTCCAACAAAGGCTTAGGTGGATTTGGATCTTGAGCTATCCACCATCCAACAGGTTGTACTTGAGCTTCATCCTAAAATCACCAGACCAAAACATGAACATGAGTTGTATTAATGTTTTAACTATATAAGAGTGATAGAAGTGCACCTTCGACGAGTCGCAAAACCCCAAAGCAAACCACAGGAACTTCCTACAATGCTGCGCTCTGTAACTTGCTAAGGCAATTGTTCATCCAGCCGCTACCATTGTAAACAGCTGCTTTCGTGACCTGTGCAGACATCCAGTCCCATATTAAGCAGTGTACCTGCAATTAATCAACAACAATTGTTAAGTATACTACGAGACGCAAACATTACCAAGAAAACCATACGCACTTGCTCAATTGTTTGTGAAGAATGCCCGTAAAATTTTTAAGCAGTGTACCTGCAATTAATCAACAACAATTGTTAAGTATACTACGAGACGCAAACATTACCAAGAAAACCATACGCACTTGCTCAATTGTTTGTGAAGAATGCCCGTAAAATTGGCTGGTTCGAGAAGAAAGAGTCAGAAGAACTTTTAATTGTTGCTGACGAGATAGGAGATATCTACTGCACCCTGGGAAATATTAGTACCGGACCTAGTTCTAGCCATTATGCAGTATTGACTATAATGGAAAGTTTCTATCCAAAATTGAAATTAGGTCCAATAATTGTGTCAATCGAAGCTTAGCCTGGGTATGGAGCTTCCGCTGTTGATTTCCATATCACAAGGAACAATTTCCAATCAGATAAAAATTTGGCACCAACTGATAACATTGAGACATCTGCGTGCCTCATCAGCCCTCAGCAAGTGAATTTTCTCTTGAATGGCAGAGCTTCCCTTGACAAACTGAATGTTACCTCCACCGTCCTCTAAGCAATGTCACTTAAGCTGCAAGTTTTATAAGGTTAAAGCATCGCGACCACATGATAATATCGCAAATACCAGGAAGTATTTTCGTAATAGCATACCAATGCCTTATTTTGCCCATAATGCCTTATTTTGCAACTTTCCGGCCTAATTCTGGCCTAATTCGATTCTACCCATAATGCCTTATTTTGCAACTTTCCCCTGAAAACAATGCAAGACCACGGTCAAGGCGCATGAACAACCCGAGATGATTCATTCTTGATTTAAGGGTAAGACTTACAAGAGGTTTGAAATATTAAGCCAACATTTAGAAGACAGAGCATAAAGCGCTTCTCCGTCAGTTTGAACTCAAGTGTTATGACCCGGACATATCTTCACAACCTGCATGCACAATGAAGAATATGATTATGAAACTTAGAACAAGGTACAACAATATTCGTGATGAAGAAAACTCAAGCAAAGTACAATAGACATCAATGTCACAAATAGATCATAACTACTACTAGCTCCTGTTGTGGTTTCTCTTCTTCAAGAGACCATGAACAATTGTACGACTTCAGTAACAAATTACTTCTGCACTGTTTCTTAAGGATGCTGCTTATGGTGTTGCCGCCTACGTTTATCATGAACTCTCAAACTATCTGAGCTGTAAAGACTGGTTCAATGGAGCTTTACCACACAACTTTCTAATGATCACCAAACCTGCGCATCATTCATCGAAAAGTTGCAGTAATTTTGAGACAGTGATGTCGCTACTCGAAAAATGCATCGCGCAACGACGGGGAGGCGAAAAAGATAGACAAAAGAGTCGCCACCGAACTTTATTTATCCCATGAGAGGAAAGGAAAATATCGAGAAAACCTTAAGAAAGAAATGGATAAGATGGTCTCGCGACCAAGAACGGGTTCGGAAGCCGGTTATGCGAGGGGAAGGTATTAACACCCATCGCATCCATCGTACTCGATGGGAACCATTTGCTTGTAGAATGTGTGAATTTATTTGCTTAAAGATTTTACTATGAAGAGTGTTCCAAAAGATACAGAAAAGGGTTTAGAAACGGGGAAAAGAGGTAACAGGGAAGAAGAGAGAAAGGACGGACTCGGTAGGACTTCGCGGTCCTAGGCCTACGTATTCTCAACGGATATGAGAAAATCAGAGTCGACGTAGTTCGGGGAACTACAGATATAAGAGGGAATGTGCTCGGCAAGGATTGTGGCCCTTGTGCCTACGTATCTTTACTTGAAAAAGTAAAGAATCAGAGCAGCCGTAGTTCGGCCTACAATTTGTTGATGTTTTTATGGATGATGCTATCGTACGCATTCTAGCAGTTAGGTGTATTGCTGCTCGCTCGTTGGAGACTTAGGCATTACCTGTTTGCGGTAGGATGGACGTATCATATCCTTTTCGAAAGATAAGTTTTCGCCATGCGAGGCAAGATGTCACATTTGATTTGTTGAAATTTTTTTTAGGGGCGAGATAGATCCTCGGATAGTAACCCCTACGGATAGTACCCAATTCTTTATCTCAAAGTTTTTTGTTATGAAAGGATGTGGCGAACATAGCGTCTTAGTATTGAAAGACGAGTATCAAAACCACACACACTACAATGAGCATCTCGACACTCGGAGAGGAAGAAGTCTACACTTAGTCCTCTCTCTTTAGTTCAATACAAAGATAATTTCATTCTCTTATGAAAGTGTTTTTGGTTTTGAATGGTAAGTGCTTTTGCGACAGAGAACCCTACGGTAAACGTCAGCACTCGGGATAGGAGAAGGCCTATGCCTAACCACTCCACGACCATTCAAGTTTTTTTGTCATGAAAAGAGTTTAAAAATGCGCTCGGTACGGGACCGAGGTTTTTAGGTGACAAAGGCTGCGGAAAAAAGTTGTAGAGGGAGATAGGTGGCGGATAAAGTCACGTATTCGTATTGAAAGACGAGTATCGATACCACCCACACTATAGTGAATATCCCAACACTCGGAGAGGAAGAAGTCTACACTCAATTCTCTCTCTTTAGTTCAATACCAAGAGAATCGATTTATTTATTGTAAGTGTTTTGAAAATGCACTCGGTATGGGGCCGAGGTTTTTTAGGAGAAAAAGGTGTGGATGAAAACGTCTTCGTATTGAAAGACAAGTATCAAAACCACCCACACTACAGTGAGCATCTCGACACTCGGAAAGGAAGAAGTCTACACTCAATCCCCTCTCTTTAGTTCAATACAAAGAGAACTTTACCCTTTTATTAAATATGGTGAATTGGCTTAACAATCGTTTGAGAAAATCCGCTTGACGTTGGGTCAAGGGTTTAATTGCTTAAAAAGGTTTGAGGTGAAGCGAGCAAGGTCGATGGCGACGCACAAGGAAATCGGCTTACAAGGTCAAAAATGGCTCGATGAGAATCAAGAGTTTGTTTTCTTGAAAATAGTTTTTTGGAATAAAAAATCAACAAGGACAATAGCAATATTCACATATTAAAATCACACAAACATATGGGGTTAGTCGGCTAAAAACAATTTGAGACATGCAAAAAAAACGACACTTTTTTAAGGTAAAAACAACAAGAAAATAAAATAAACAAACTGATCAGTTCGCGCCGTGAAGGGTGTTCGTGCCGCGAACTGAGAAAAGTGAACATTCTGTTTTTGCATGTTCGCGCCGCGAAGGGTGTTCGCGCCGCGAACTGGAAAAGTTTTCATTCTGGTTTTTGCATGTTCGCGCCGCGAACTGGGAAAATTTTCATTCTGGTTTTTTCATGTTCGCGCCGCGACCTGAAGCGAAAAATGCAATATTTCTCTTGTTTTTTGCTGTCTTTTGTGGTTTTCTTTCCTTTCTATCGGTTCTTAAAATGGTTTCTTGGTCCCCTTAGAACCTTACATGATATATGTTGTACCCCAAATTTTGACCCCTTAGATTCTCATTATCATTTTTAGAAGCATGATCATGCATTATCTAACCCTAAATCAGTGCAAGTTTATTATTGTCAAGTTACAGACGAACCAGGGTTTTCGCACCGACAAATTCAAAGAAACCAAGGAATGATTAGCCAATAATTTGGGCCAACTCAATCATTGAATGAAATCAAAGATAATATCAAAGTCAAAAGAGAAGTCAATTTGAAGAAATCATTTCAGAATCAAGAACAGTGCAGTCAGGAGGCCCCGATTAGGGTTTTTAACGAGTGAAAAGTCAATTGTGGTTTGACTTTGATATTGGAAGAGATTTTAATGGTGGGATTGAGGTCCATGAAGTTCATATAGACTATTAAAGACTATTCAAGAAGTATCAAAGTCTCAGGATGTCCAGAATGTCAACAGGCAACTCAATCGGCATCGATCGATCGTACGGTTGACCGAAAAGTCAACTCCTTAAATTTTGAGAATTGGAATCCAAGTTGTGAATAAAAGTTGTTCCTTATGTCATAATGGACTTGCATATCAATTTTCATGATCATTGGATCAAGGATGAGAGAGTAATTGAGAAATCGGGAAATTAGGGTTTTGAAAATGGCTAAACCGTATCTCCTTAACCACACATCCAATTGAGTTGGTTCTAGTCTCATTTGAAAGCTCTTGACAAGTACCACAAAAGTCCCATACTAGTCCACAACCAGAAATTCATACTTTTTGAGATAGAAGCAAAAACATTCCTAGAAGGGAAAATAACTTAGAAAATTTCTAAGTTATTTTCACTTTAAAAGCTAAAATCAGCCAACTTCAAGGGGATTTTTCAACTAGTTTCAAATAGAATCAAGACTTCTGGCCAACATGAAAGTTTTAGTACTATGTGAGGGATTTCTAAAAATTACAAGTACATCTCAAGGTGATTTATGAGCTGAGAGATACATGTGTTCAAAGTTGGTATTTTGTCATTCTAGTCCCACATTGACAAATTTTGCAAAAGCATTTCTATCACTCAAGTGGGCCAATTCTAACTTGTCAAACTCATACTATCTGATATATTGAACATCTCAAGCAGGTTGAAGCAAATAAATTGTATGGAGATAGCATAGAATTAAAGATTGGAAGTTCATTGCCTAAGTTGTCATTCTTGACTTTTCCAAGCATGAGGTGGAAAGTGATTCTGCTCCAGCCACTCTACCAAGCATCTAGGCTGCAATTTATCAGTAGAAACATCATTTAAACTTGCCCATTGGGTTAAGGAGACAGCCAAAGATCAGAAAAAGCAAAGCAAGTTGGCAAATGGATGAAAATATCAAAGGAAACTTCATGTGTAAGTAAAGTTCTCAAGCAAGCACCTCCTTACTTTTTGCTATAAATAGGGACCTCATACCCCTCATTCAAGACATGAACATCATTATAAAAACCTGAGAAATCAAGCTCCCTCACTATATCTCTCTCTCACTTGCCTTTTGCAAAATCACCAAAGTGTCCAAAATAGGCAAAAATTCAGCCTTTGCAATTTCACTACCACATCAAGTTCTACATGTTCCAGCTCCCAAATCATCATCCATACACCTTCTAAATAACATATAGAAGGTGTACAAACCATTAAACCACCAAAAATCACAAGAAATCAAAAAGTCAACATTTCATTTGGCTTACTTTGACCAAGGTCCATAAAAAACACCAAACCTTGTTCTAAGCATACTCTTGGCATTATAACCACTCATACACCTTACAAATAATATTTATCAACTGTTCCAACTCTTAAAAATCATTAGAGACTCATAAATCCTCATTTGGCATCCTAAGTACATTTTACTCAAAACTGCAATTTCAAGGCAAGTAAGGCATTCAAGAGGATCTCTGGTTTTCAAGGAGTAATACAGCTTGCTCAAGTGCATCATCACAGGTATGTCACACCTAGACTATTGCTTTGCATCACTATGACATAAAACTCATTTTTCCCATTTGTTGCTTGTGCTTTGGTATATGATTACAATGTGTGTTTTTGAGTTGGATGATATTACTTGTGATTGATATAATTAGAGAACTATGATGCAAGATGCTTGATTCTTGATGAATGAATCTAACCTGTTTGGAGGCTAAATTATTAGGGTGAGAATTGTATTTCATTTTTGGCTCATCAAATGGTCTGGATATAGGCAACAACTTTGTCATTTTTCTGTTTGGTGTACACATATGCTACATGTTTCTGTTAGCAGTGTTATTGTGCATAAAACTGTTTTCCACTTTTGTTTTGAACACTTAAAAACACATCCTTAGCTCTGTCATGAACTCACTCTTATGGAAATATCTAGGACTGTCCTCATGGAACTGAGTTTTGTCAAGCTCAAAATTGGTGCTTATCATCAGACTTGCAGCTAGTTAAGCTCAAGTTATTGATTGTCTATTTAAGTTAGCATTGGCTGTGGGGATTTTTGGTATAGGCTCTGAACAACTGATGTTTGTTGAGCACAGTAGGGTTGAGGTTTGAGGTTTGTAGCTGTTTTCAAATTTTTGCTTGGTTTGTGTCATTAACTAGGATTTGTTGTTTGTTAAGTATCAATCTTCAAGCTGGCAGTCAAGTCAAAGAGTGTTAAAATTTGGATCTAGGTGCATGCTGACATAACAGTTTGAGGATCATTCCCTAAAAACCACAACTGATTGATAGACCCTCATGAAGGAGCTTAGTTGTTAGGTGTATTAACTTGGAGTTGTTTGCAACTTGTATTGTTGATGATGCTGTAAGTTTTATTTTTGGATGAGGAATATCAGTTTGTCTTGGCTATAGCAGTTGAAATGTGAAGTTTATTTTGTTGAACTGCAAGTGATTCTAGAAGCAGGTGAGTATCTTGCTAGGCCATTTTATTCTTTGAGGTCTGTTTTGGTTTGAGGGCAGAGTAACCAAATCCATCTCAGGCTGATAACATAGGTGGCAGCAGACCTGAGAAAGGGCTCAAAAGGTGGAAGGCTGTTATGAGAACCATTGGATAGATCTAGCTTGCTCAGTTTGAGTTTTTTTTTTTTGTGTAAGCTGACTCAAAGATATGCAGTTGCTTTAAATCACATCAGTTTTGGAAAAGTGGTCATTTGGAAAATATGCTTTGAAGGATGAAGGTTTTGAATGAGAAATTGGCTCTGACTGTTGATATCATGTTTGAGAGGAAATTGCTTGAAGCTATTAGCATCATTGGATTTTGCAGACTAGTATGTAAAGGGGTGGCATGATGGAAGTTACCTCAGGTTTTGATTTGGCAAGGTTGGTACATGGGTTACAGCAGGCCTGAAAATTCTGATAAGGGACTATTATGAAGTCAAGCTCATGGATCTAGCTTACTTAGCCTGGTTTGTGAAATAATGAGGTAGGTTGACTTGAGCTTCTCAATAGGGCTACCCTGCTTTTGTTTCAATGGCTGTAGGTTTTGACTGATAGTGGAAGGGCTGGTTTGAACCTAAAGATTGAAATTGAACTATATCTACTAAAGTCATTTTTGATAACAGCTTAGGCTTCAAAGTTGGTTTGTTTGTACTGATATTAGAACTTTTAAAATTGATCACACTTCCACTCTTGTACTATTTTCCAAAATATGCTGATACAAAACTACCAATACCATAACAGTTGAATTTCATCTTCTGCATAGCACATTAGAAAAATGATTTTGGCATACACACATGTTTAGAATCACATTTGAAAGTTGTCTAAATGCTTACATTAGGCTGTTGGTGCATAAGTTGTGAAACTCATATTCATTCCCAAAATCACACACAAAATGCATTTTGCTTTTACATGCTCACTATGCTATACCAGTTTGAGAATGGATGATTTTCTTTGAAATCTTTTGATTGTAATAGCTTTGTATGATCATATAGGACATGTCTGACTGAACAAAACACTGGATTTTGACTGAACATGAGATGTACACCATTTCATGCATTATCACACAAAGAATGCAACTTGAACACTAAATCCTCACACACTCATTACAGTTCTGATATCTTCACATACACACACTTAAAATCACATATTAAAGATGTTTTAGTGTTTGGTATGACTCATGAGCACCCTGAACTCAAAAACCCCATTGTCTTGCATTGTCATTTTCATGTTCATTTGCAACTTGTATGTGACACTCCAATATCATAGCATCCTGGCCTTGAAAGTGTTTGTGTTTGCTTACATATTATCTAAGTGTTGTGTGTGGATGATTAGTTGGAATTGAGAGTGAGTGTATCAAGCTGTGCATGACAAATTGCAATTTTTAAGCCAAATCAAACACCCTATCGGGTTTTTCAATGGAAAATGAATCTCAGAAAACTAACATCACCATCCTCTTCCTCATTCAATTCTACCCAATTTCCATATAAAATTTGCCTCGATCCGATGAGCGGTTAGTGAGATACGGTATAAAACGTATTTGGTTTTGATTATGTGTTTGCCCAGCCATGGAACCAAGCAAGCTTTACATATTTATTGATGCACATTTGTTAATGGATGTAACAGCCGCCCCAGCAGTAGAGACTTGCGCGCGTATCAGTCTTGGCATGGGTTCGATCCCTTGTGATAACACTTGCTGCCACTTTTTCTCATTTTTTGCATAAAACTTCAAAAAATCGTAACTCTCTCATATTTTATCGTTTTTCGTCCGTTCTTTTTTCATTGTGTTTGTTCTTATATGTACTTTCATACCATGTAATTATTTCCCATGTTTGATTATTTTTTCACCATGTTTGATTATGCGCGATCCGCACGTCAACGGTACTAACCCTATTTGGTTGCAGATGAAAATTAAAAAGGTTCCTCTTGTGTTTTCTCAGGAAATTTGATCGTTATCATGCCTATATATGTTTGTCAACATGTTAGAATTTTTACATTGAATTATTATCATGTTTACCTCATCTGTTTGTTAACAGTATTCCAGGTGCGAACTGTCGTCACGGTTCCCGTACCAAAACATTTGCTTTGATTGTCATCATTGCCTTTCATCCTTAATATGTTTTTCATTGGTTGTCACCATGAATGCTTATAATGTTTGTATTTTATTTTATCCCCAAGCGACGAAGCTCGTTAGCTTTCGTCCAGTTGCCGATAATATTGTCCCTCCAAAGGAAGGTCTGTCCACTTGACTGTCAATGTCTTGGACCAAAATCTTAAACCCTTTCGACTTTGTTAAGTCACTTTACCCCTAGCTTAGAAGCCTTTAGAATTTTCTTTAAGTCTAAGAAACCCACCTGTACTAGGAGCGTTCTTCAACTAGAACCCTAGGAAAGAGTTCGTCAACTCTGTGTAAGAATCATCGTCATGATCTCTTACTTTCCCCTTTTATTACAACTTAAGAATAGGGAGTTTTGTCAAACTCCACACAAACATTGTCATATTTGTTCCCCTTGAACCTTGATCGTCGTCAAGTGTTCTTTTCCCTCGTGAGGTGAACTACGATTGCTCTGATTCTATCCTAGTCAGGATACGTAGGCAGAAGGTGCGATGCCTTTGTGAGCAAACATAGAAAACCACTTAGGCCTTTTCTATTTCAAATCCTTAAAACATAGCACAATTCACAAACTTAGCAATTAATTAAACAAAAGGCTCCTATAGAGTACTACAGATATTTAGGGTGCTAATACCTTCCCTAGATATAACCAACCCCCGGATCCCCGAATCTCTTAAGCGTTGTCGTTACATCGCGCAAAAGGTTCTTTCTTTCTTTAGACCTATCCTTTGGATAAATTAAAGACCGGTTGTAAAAAGAAATACGGTTCAAGTTAATTAATAGCTTGATATCAAATTTTCACCGCAACAGAAATGGCGACTTCACTGGGGAACCTGCTTTTGCTTTTATTTTAAGGGTTCAACCTATTTTGTTTAACTAATTGCTATCTGTGAATACTTGTATATATTTGTGCTCTGTTGGTTTGGGAAACTTGAAATAGTGAGACAACACTACACCCGTGCTCGAGCGTACTTATGATAGGAAGGTGATATATTCAAGAAGGCTTATAGGGAGTAGATTCCCGACCAAGCTGACTTGAGAAAATCACCACTCAGTGGAGGCCCTTTTGAGAGTTAGTATTGTTGATCGAGTATTCGTGAAAACAATGCTACTTTCTACATAGGTGCCCATGACACTGAGGACCTTTAGATACCTTTTCCCCCACTATGGCTTTATTAGGATGTAGTATGACTATAAGGAAGTAATTCCAAAGTAGTTGATACGCGATACTACACTTGGACGAGACTCTCTTGAGAATATTATCGACCACCAAGTATTTGGGAAATCAATAATATCCGAAAGATGGGTCGAGGACTCCAGGAACTCTTTTAGAACCTTGTTCTGCAGTTGTGGGAACCTTAGTACATACCGTTGGGGTGGGTAGACCTTGACTCCTTGCTCATATTCTCCAAACCAAAAACCTTGTCTGTTTACTTGTGTAAATCTGTGAATATGTGATTACCTGTGTTTGTGCATTCATGCATCCATAAACATCATGTCATAAAAGTTTTATGGAACTCAGAGTCGTTTATTTATAAAATATCAGGAAAATCATGGACAACGGAAAAAAGAAAACTATAAAGTATACTTACAAAAGCCCTAATATAGATGAGATTGAAAGGTTGAGCACTCTGATCACAGATGTAGAAGGATTCAAGAGCAGGTACGGGAATTTGTTGTCTCTACTGAAAACAAGGAAGAAAATGGATTTGGGACTCCTTTCCACATTACTCCAGTTCTATGATCCACTTTATCACTGCTTCACATTTCCGGATTATCAGTTAGTACCGACACTTGAAGAGTATTCCTGTCTGATTGGGTTACCCATCCTTGATGCATCTCCTTTTCCCGTCATGGAGAAGGACCCTAAAAAGGAAGAAATTGCTAAAGCCACACGTATCGGGTTGGTAGACATTCAGAAGAACATGGTTACTAAAGGAGGGATCTTTAGGCTGACTGCAAAATTCTTGATTGGGAAGGCTCAGTATTATGCCGATCACTTGAGTATGGATGCTTTTGAGGCTATTCTAGCTTTGCTTATTTATGGGATCTTTCTGTTTCCGAGCTTTGACAACTTTGTGGACCTCAATGCCATCAAAATATTTTTGAAGAAGAATCCAGTACCTACTCTACTAGCTGATGCTTACGACTCTGTTCATCAAAGAAATCTTCACAAAGGAGGAATGATCGTCTGTTGTGTTCCGTTGTTGTATAAATGGTTCGTTTCTCATCTACCCAAAGCCCATACTTTTTGGAGCAAAGGATGGTGGTCTGAAAAGATTATGGCTCTTACTCACTCCGATATTGACTGGTACAGCCGTAGTTATGATGGGATCAAAATCATTGATAGTTGTGGAAGCTTCGGGAATATACCTCTCCTTGGTACAAATGGGGGAATCAGCTATAACCCCGTGCTTGCTCGTCGACAACTTGGTTATACGCTGAAAGACAAACCCAGCAGTGCTCACGTAGAAGGTATTTTCTTCATAGGAGTTTCAGAATTAAAAGATGAAATTCTCAAAGCATGGGGGCATATACACAGAAAAGGAAAAGAAGACTTGGGAAGACCTAACTGCATCTCTTTTGAACCTTATCTCAAATGGGTACGAAAGAGGGCCATTCAGTTGAAAATGCCTTATCCTCCACAAAAGCCTATGGTATTAATAGAAGAACAACCGTTGATTTTCATGTCCGAAGAAGAGAAGCTGAAGATTGCTCTGAGGAAGTCACAACAGACTGAGATATCCTGGAAATACAAATATCAGGTGGCTATGGAAGAGAACGAGGAACTCCGCAAACAAATTCAGTTGAAGGAAGAGGAAGCAGTTGCAAGCAAAAAGAGGAAGGCACAGGAAGATGCATTTTATTCCAACCATCAATCAACTCCGTGGAAAGCTATGGTAGACAAACTTATCCTTGAAAAAGCACAGGTGGAAGAAGAGCTCAGAAGAATCAAGAAGAGAGAGGATTTTCTTTTAGAGCATATTGAGTTGTAATGTTAGGGCTTTTGTAAGACGTACTAAAATCTTTTGTAATACCCCTTTGAAAAATCAATGAAATGAAAGGATATTTTGGTAAATTTGAGTTCCATAAAACTTTTTGCATTTAAAGTTTTATTCTTGTTATTTTAAACATTCAAGGAACTAAAAGATTATTTTGCAGATATTATAAGATGGATTCCGGAAGGAAAGAAGAGGTTGTGTTTCGAAGACCGAGATTAGAGAACTTGAAGAAGCTGGTGAGTTTGGTAGAAGACCCCGAGGCGTTCAGAGAAAGACATGGGAATATGCTGTCATTGCTGGAAGTTCAAGTGTACGAAGAAATGTTATCCGCACTCGTGCAATTCTATGATTCCACCTATCATTGTTTCACGTTTCCAGATTACCAGTTGCTACCAACTTTGGAGGAGTATTCCGCCCTAATGGGGGTAGGTGTTACTCCTAGTCCCTTTTCTGGAAGGGAGGGGACTCCTAATGAAAGAGCAATTGCAGAGGCCGCGTATTTGGAATTGGACGAAATGCGATCTCATATGGGTGCTAAGGGAGGATTGTACGGAATTTCAGCCATGTTCCTATATGAAAAAGCTCAGAGCTATGCCTTGTCACAAAATACTGAAGCATTTGAAGCCATCCTGGTGTTACTCATTTACGGGTTGTTCCTGTTCCCAACTGCTAGTGATTTTGTGGACGCAGATGCAATCAATCTCTTCTTGATCAAAAATCCTGTACCTACCTTGCTGGCCGACACTTATTTTACCCTCCACTGAAGGAACCGCTATGGGGTTGGACGAATTGAATGTTGCACCGTTCTCCTGCACAAGTGGTTTATTTCACACTTGTCAGAAATTCCAGCCATTTGGGATAAGCAAAATGGACTCTCATGGACAGAAAAGCTGCTGTTGCTCAAATACTCAGACATTAAATGGTTTGATCCTATGTATGGAGGAATTTCCATGATCCAAAGCTGTGGAGATTTCCCTAATGTACCGCTCATCAGCGTCAATGGGTGCATCAGCTATAATCCTATTCTGGCCCGTCGACAGTTGGGGCACCCCATGGAAGATGAACCAGATCCAGACTATTTGAGGAAATTTTACTTGGAGGAAAGGAAGAACCCCGCTTATAGGGCTCGAATCGCGTACGCTTGGCGTTATGTCCACACAAGAGGAGTAACTGCCCTATGCCCCCACAACGCTACTGTTTCAGAATCTTACCTATCATGGGTGAGAGAAGCGGCAATGAAGATGTTCTATACTCGCTTTGAGCCTGACTCGCCCAAGCCTACCCTCGTAGAAGAGTTGAAAGCCGCCCTGGCAAAAGCTGAGAAAGAAGGGAAAATATGGAGAGATAAGTATTTCAAGGCTATGCAAGAGAAAGAAGAACTTAAAGAATTGGTACGTCAAGGTGGAAGAAAGAATCAGTCTGAAGATGAAGGACCATCCAGCAGAAGAATCTAGAATCTATTGTTGTTGTTTTTCGTGTTTTGTAGAAGCTTGTATTTTCATTTCCCGTTTGATGTTGTAAACTCTCCAGATATTATCAATGAAGATTTGGCTGTTTTTCCTATTTATTGTTATAATATTCGCAAATAACGCTTTTAGTCCCTTGAATGTTTAAAATCTGCATTTTGCGTGTCTGCATTTCATAAACATTGCATATACATGTCCCTGAGTCGAGTCTCATCCCTCTGTCTTGTCAACAGAATCACACTGAGACCTCGCCATCAGTACAACACCCGAGCCCAAGCTCGCTTAAGGATGGAAGAGCAGAACTTGGATGTAAACAGAATTGACAATGAACTCGGAGAGCTCCAAGGAGGCATGGGACAGATCAAAGAAGCCTTGCAAGTCATCCGGGCAATGTTGGACACTCAAGCCACCGTTGTCTCTGAAATCACTGCAGATCCAATCCCGACGGCTGTTACTATTGCAAATGCGCCAACCTATGGGTTACCCCCAGGCTTTGTGCCACCGCCGAGAGTCACTCAACAGACAATTCCCTTGGGAGGTGAGATTCCACAAGTTATTCCCACCTACACTCCAGCTACAGTTCAGGTTCAAGCACGCCCCATCTTTCATAATCCACCACCAGTATACGAGGGACCCGAAGGGTATGAAGAGGAGAATGAATCACATGAGAAGTTGAGGGAGAGTGTTGAAACTATAGGGAGAAAGATCCGAGCAATGGAAGGAAATGATACCTTTGGCACTGACGCCAGAGAAATGTGTTTGGTATTTGGACTAGTAATACCACCAAAGTTCAAAATCCCAAATTTCGATCAGTACTCAGGAGCTACTTGTCCACGAACTCACTTAATCATGTACTATAGAAGAATGGCAGCACACGTCAAAGACGACAAGTTAATGATCCATTGCTTCCAAGACAGTCTGAAAGGAGCTCCAGCAAAATGGTATCTAAGTCTAGATCAGTCCAGAATCCACAGTTTCCAAGATTTGGCTGATGCATTCATGAAACATTACAAATATAATATGGATATGGTACCTGACCGAAGGAAGTTGTTGAACATGTCCCAGAAAAGCACAGAGTCATTCAAAGAATACGCTCAACGGTGGAGAGAAACAGCGTCCCAGGTAGAACCACCTCTAAGTGAGAAGGAACTGACAGACTGGTTTGTTGACACGGTAAGACCAGAATTCTATGAGAAAATGATCAGCAGTGTGTCTGCAAGTTTTTCGGACATTGTGGTCGTGGGAGTGAGAGTAGAATTGGGAATGAAAAATGGAAAAGTAGCCAGCAGCTCCAGCAGTTCTAACAACAGCAGTATTAAGAAGGTCAGCAGTGGGTTTCACAAGAAGAAAGAAGGTGAAACAAATGCCGTAATGGGAAGAAGAAATCGTACCTTGAGACCTCCATATCAGCAATATCAGCCGCCTCAACAAAGTTTCTTCCAGCCAATCCAGCCTAACTATGTTCAACAGTTTCATCAACAAAGACCCGTGTACCCAGTACAGTATGCCCCTCAGCAATACGTGGCAGCTGTGACCCCAGCATTCAACCATTCCACTTCAAACTATCAACCAGGGCAACCAGCGCCCATGTATCAGCAAAACCAGCAAGGGCATCAACGAGCGCCCAATGCTCCGCCCTTTCAACAAAATCAGCAGTAGAGGGTACCACAGCCCAGGCAACAATACCAGAACCGGAGACCAACCACAAAACCTCCACTCCCACAAATACCAATGACGTACACTGAGTTATATCCATCTTTGGTCCAGCAGGGGTTGATCACGACAAGACCACTTAATCCAGATACCACGTCTCCACATTATAACCCAAATGCCCATTGTGCTTTCCATGAAGGTGTTGCCGGCCACGACTTAGAAGGATGCTTTGCCTTAAAACATTTGGTTAGAGAGTTGATGGAGAAGAAAATCCTGTCCTTTGACGATGTACCACCTAACGTCAAAAGTAACCCACTGCCAAACCACGGAGGGATCAATGCCATTGAAAAGTCAGATGAAGAGATAATTAATGATGTGTCAAAAATCAGAACGCCATTGAAGACATTGCATGATAAGCTGACAGAAGCAGGGTTGTTGGAAAATGTTCATGGCAAATGTGAAAAGTGTACCGTAGGTTCCAACGGATGTAATGCGATGCAGGAAGATATACAAAGATTGATAAATGAGGGGATGTTACAAGTATGTGGTAAGGAAAGGAAAGGAGAGGTTTCTGTAATAGAGCCAGTTTTCGACCTATCCAGGAAAAGAGAGAAAGTTCATAGGGGTGCAAGGCCGGTTTTCAACAGAGCTGCTATTGGTCAACCGCGACCGATCGTAGTTCAAAAACCGAGACCGTTCCATTATGACAATACAAAAGTTGTTCCGTGGAAGTACGATGTGACCGTGGTAGACCAAGAAACGGGAAAGATTGTTCAGACAGATAATCAGAAAGATGTGACCAATATTGCCGGCACTAGCAAAATGACCCGCAGCGGTCGGATCTATCAGCCAAAAGAATCAGTAGCTATTCCAAAGGAAGTTATTCCTGCTGTGGTAATCAAAGAAAAAGAAGCTCCGAGCGCTGAAGAAGAAAATGATGAATTTTTGAGGATTATCCGAAGAAGTGATTACAAGGTGATAGATCAGCTTCATCAGACGCCATCAAAAATATCAATCTTGTCACTCTTGATAAATTCTCCAGCTCACAGGGAAGCATTACAGAAAGTATTGAGACAAACACACGTCACTAAGGATATTTCGCTTGGGCAGTTTGATTCAGTAATAGCTAACATCACGGCGTGCAATACTTTAAGCTTCAGCGACGCCGAGTTACCCAAAGAAAAACGTGATCACAATCGTGCGCTACACATATCCATCAAATGCCAGGAAGATACTTTGGCACGAGTACTGGTCGACACAGGATCCTCGTTAAACGTACTACCCGCAAGATCACTGTCCAGACTAGCCTATGCCGGGGCAGAGATGAAACCAACCTCATTAATTGTAAAAGCTTTTGATGGTTCGAGGAGGACGGTCATCGGAGAAGTAGAATTACCAATTTTGGTGGGACCCCATGAATTTAACATTGTATTTCAGGTGATGGACATAAATCCAGCTTATAGCTGCTTACTGGGACGTCCCTGGATCCATGAAGCAGGGGCGGTAACTTCTACCCTGCACCAAAGAATGAAGTTCGTGGTAAATGATAAACTGGTGATTGTTCACGGTGAAGAGGAATTAATGGTCAGTAATCTTTCATCATTCCGGTACATTGAAGCAGAAGAAGACGCGCTAGAGACATCATTCCAAGCACTAGAAATAGCAAACGCAGTGACGATAGAGGAGACGGTGGCAAAAAGTGGTCCAACTTTCGCATCTGCTCAAAGCGCCAAAGCTACAATGGAAGAAGGCACTCCCGCAGGATGGGGAGAAGTCATTAAGGTAAAGCCGAAGATGAACCGCCAGGGGTTGGGTTACAAACCAACTCAAAGTGAAGAACCAAGGCATGACAACAGCCGGCCAAAGGCTATTCAAGAAATATTTATCAGTGGCGGTTTTCAAATTAACGCCGTGGAAGGAAATCTTGAAAGAGAAGACATAAGAGCGCTAGTGTATCATGATGAAGCTACTCTGAACAACTGGGAGGCTGTCGAAATTCCTGTAGTTTTTCCCGAGTTAAAGTAATTTGTTGTTTTCTTTCTTTGTTATTTTAAAATCTCCATAGCTGTGCCCAAGGCTATAGGAATGTTTTGTAAGGGCCCCATGCTTTCAAAGAAATATCAATGAGAATGGACTATTTTGTTAAAAATCCTCGTGTTATTTCTTTACCGTCTTTTTTGCTTTTACTTTGAAAGAAAAATGGCAATACAAAAAAAAAAAACCAAAACAAAAAACAATTTTCTCTTTCTCTGTGTGTGTTGCATTTGTTGATTGTGTGTTTTAATAAAATAAACCCTTCAAACATGCAGTGATGACCATAACCCATTGAATCCTGTGACCATGCATCTCCTCCTGACCTTGATTCACCAATTTACCAAGCTGAAGACGAGGATGAGGACTGTGAAATTCCTGATGAACTGGTAAGATTGGCCCAAAAAGAGGATGCAGAGCTTCAACCCCATAAGGAACAAGTAGAAGTTATCAACCTTGGCACAGAAGGAGACAAAAAAGAAGTCAAAATTGGGGCAGCCCTAGGGGCAGAAGTAAAACAGTAGTTAAAGGAACTCTTAAGAGAATATGTAGATGTGTTTGCTTGGTCTTATCAGGATATGCCTGGTTTGGATACAGACATAGTGGTTCACAAGTTACCACTCCGACCTGAATGCCCTCCGGTTAAACAGAAACTCAGAAGAACCAGACCCGACATGGCTCTTAAAATCAGAGATGAGGTAAAAAAGCAGATTGATGCAGGCTTCCTTGCAGTGGCCAAATATCCAGAATGGGTAGCCAACATTGTTCCTATACCAAAGAAAGATGGAAAGGTAAGGATGTGTGTGGATTATCGAGATTTAAACAAAGCCAGTCCAAAGGACGACTTCCCTTTACCACATATTGATACTTTGGTAGATAATACAGCTCGGTTTGCAGTGTTTTCCTTTATGGACGGTTTCTCTGGTTACAATCAAATCAAAATGGATCCTGACGACATGGAAAAAACAACCTTCATCACTCCATGGGGCACTTATTGTTATAAGGTTATGCCATTCGGTTTAAGGAATGCAGGCGCAACTTATCAAAGAGCTATGGTGGCTTTGTTCCACGACATGATGCACAAAGAAATAGAAGTATATGTGGATGACATGATCGCCAAGTCTCAAAATGAAGAAGACCATCTAGAACATTTGTTGAAGTTATTCAAAAGACTCCGGAAATATCAGTTGAGATTAAATCCCGCAAAGTGCACTTTCGGAGTCAGATCAGGAAAATTACTCGGTTTTATTGTCAGCCACAAGGGGATTGAAGTGGATCCAGACAAAGTTCGTGCCATTCAGGACATGCCAGCTCCACGGACCGAAAATCAGGTTAGAAGCTTCCTTGGAAGGTTGAATTACATATCCAGGTTCATTTCCAATATGACCCCCACCTGTGAACCGATCTTCAAGTTGTTACGAAAGGATCAAACGATTGTATGGAATTCTGATTGTCAAACAGCGTTCGACAAAATCAAAGGTTATCTCCAAGAACCTCCAATTTTGATACCACCCGTTCCGGGAAAGCCTCTCTTCATGTATTTGACAGTGCTTGAAAACTCAATGGGTTGTGTTCTGGGCCAACAAGACGAATCCGGACGGAAAGAACATGCCATTTATTATCTGAGCAAGAAATTTACTGATTGTGAAAGCAGATACTCACTCCTAGAAAAGACTTGTTGTGCTTTAGCATGGGCCGCTAAGCGTTTGAGGCAGTATATGATTTGTCACACCACTTTATTGATCTCGAAAATGGATCCAATAAAGTACATCTTTGAGAAACCTGCACAAACCGGAAGACTCGCCCGGTGGCATATGTTACTATCAGAATATGATATTCAATATGTGGCTCAGAAATCTATCAAAGGCAGTGTGTTATCAGAATATCTCGCAGATCAACCTGTCGAAGATTATGAACCTCTGAAGTTTGATTTTCCGGATGAAGATATCATGTTAGTAACAGATTGTGAAGAAACAAGTTCTGACAAAGGTCAACAGATAGAGAATTGGTGGAAAATGATGTTCGACGGTTCCTCCAATTATAGCGGACATGGCGTAGGTGCAGTTTTAATGAATCCTGAAGGTGGTTACACTCCGTTTACAGCCAGACTAGACTTTGATTGTACAAACAACATTGCTGAATACGAAGCATGTATCCTTGGTCTCGAAGCAGCCATTGATCTCCAAATCAAAAATCTCGAAGTCAGTGGAGACTCAGCATTGGTTATCTACCAAGTCACGGGTGAATGGGAGACAAGACATGGAAACCTGATCCCTTACAGAGCTTATATCGTTGAAACGATCAAGTATTTTGAAGAAATCACCTTTAAACATGTTCCAAGAGCAGAGAATCACATCGCCGACGCCTTAGCCATGCTGGCCTCGATGTGGAAAACTAGAGATGTCAATGATGGCACACTTATCAAAATTGAACGCAAGACAGAGCCTGCTTACTGTCAAATGGTTGAAGAAGAAACCGATGGCAAACCCTGGTATCATGATATAAAGAATTATCTGTTGAAGCAAGAATATCCCACAGATGCTACAACACTTGACAAGAAAACACTAAGACGATTAGCATCCAAATTCTTCCTCAGCAATGGTGTACTTTACAAAAGAAATCATGATATGGTCTTACTCAGATGTGTTGACAAAAGAGAAGCGGACTTGTTAATGAAAGATGTTCATGAAGGAATGTTTGGTACTCACGCCAACGGATACGCCATGTCCAAAAAGATCTTGAGAGCTGGTTATTATTGGTTGACCTTGGAAACTGACTGTATTCAATACGCCAGAAAGTGTCACAAGTGCCAGATTTATGCAGACAAAATGCATGTGCCTCCAACACTGTTGAATGTACTGTCGTCACCATGGCCTTTCTCTATGTGGGGCATCGACATGATTGGGGCAATTGAGCCAAGAGCTTCAAATGGACACCGTTTCATTCTGGTTGCCATCGACTATTTCACAAAATGGGTTGAAGCTGCATCCTACACCAATGTTACACGTCAAGTGGTGGCTCGTTTCATTAAAAAGGAGATCATCTGTCGTTACGGGATCCCAAGCAGAATTATAACAGACAACGGCACCAATCTGAACAACAAAGTCATGAAAGAATTATGTGATGACTTCAAAATCGAACACAACAACTCTTCCCCTTACCGTCCAAAGATGAATGGAGCTGTGGAAGCTGCAAATAAAAACATCAAGAAGATCTTGCAGAAAATGGTTAAAACCTACAAAGATTGGCATGAAATGTTACCATTTGCCCTGCACAGATACAGAACCTCCGTCCGCACTTCCACAGGGGCAACCCCCTTTTCTCTGGTATATGGAATGGATGCAGTTCTTCCCATCGAGGTCGAGATACCATCCCTTAGAGTCATCATGGAAACCAAGTTAGAAGAGGCAGAATGTATTAAAGAAAGATTTGATCAGCTGAATCTCATCGATGAAAAGCGCATGTCTGCGATGTGTCACGGCCAGTTGTATCAAAAAAGAATCAAGAGGGCGTTCGATAAAAAGGTCTGTATCAAAGAGTTCCGCGAAGGAGAACTTGTGCTCAAGAAGATCTTACCAGTTCACAAAGACGCAAGAGGGAAGTGGATGCCTAATTATGATGGCCCCTTTATTGTGAAGACAGTATTCTCCGGAGGTTCACTGATCCTTACTACCATGGACGGAGAACGACTCGCACACCCGATAAACTCTGACGCAGTTCGGAAATATTACGCCTAAAAAGTACCCGATAAACCGGAAAATCCAAAAGAACGGTTTATGCAAAAGTTAGGGTAGAAAAGAAAAAAGAGAGGAAAAGGAAAAAAGAGAAAAGAAATCAAAAAGCTCGCTAAGTTGAAAACCCGAAAGGGCGGCTTAGGCAAAAATGAGCGTCCCGGTGGATTGAAAGCCCGAAAGGGCGATCCAGGAAAAAATTAGGGACAAAGGCGTTTCGCTGCATTAGACAAAGGCATCAACACTGCAGACTCAACAAAGATTCATCTCAACAGCTCTCGTCAGAAGCAAGGATCTTGGAGAATTCTAGTCTTTAGGGATAGTTAGGTCACAAGATTCAATGTAACCTTCTCCACTTTTGCCATTTTACTTGTAAAAATTTCCATGGAATATTGTCATTGGCAAGATTTCATCCTTTAAATAAAATCAGCCTTTTGAGCCTCTCTTTCTTGTGCAAATTATCAGTTCCTTATTTTCTTTGTTATGCAAAATACCGTTCGTTAATCAACGATTATTTTTGAAAGCATTAAAATCCAGATTTTTGAAAAATAATAACTTGGAAATATTTTACAAAATGTTTTAACTTGTGGAAAAACTCGAGGAAAATCATACATTCCCCGAAACTTCAGGGTAGCAGGAGTCTTGATGCACAGTCAGAATTTACATTCCCCAATGAAATGCTAGCAAGCTGAGCGACAAAGAGTCCTTTGGCCATGTATGGTTACCAAGATTGAAGATTAACCCTCAGAATTTCTTGAGATGATATGAAGGTTCCTCCCCCAGCAAAGTATTTTTGGACATCTGTTTGAATTCACCTCAGCAAAATCTACCTACAGGCTTTATTCCCCAGTAGGTCTTCGGGTTTATTTCCCAAGTCTACGTACACCCCTCATCATGGGATCAGTGTGATTCGTTTGTTCCCCAAGTCGGTGACATCTATCAATCCCCGCGAAGTCTAAGTTATTACTCACTTCGTTTCCAAGAACAAGCCCAGTAGTAACTGGCATTTTGTTCAAACCAATTGTTGTTGATATTCATTTGGTCGTCACCATCCATGTCCTTTTAAAGCCCAGTCGTCACTGGCATTATCTAAATCCAATCGTCATTGGTATCTCGTTAGTAGTCACTAACAAATCCACGTGTAAGTCCAGTCGTCACTGGCACTAAATAAAAGTCCAATTGTCATTTGCACCTCTTGGTTTGGTTGTTACCAACCTTTCCCCGGGAAATCCAGTCGTCACTGGTATTGTTCCAATTATTATTGGTATCTTGTTAGTTGTTACTAACTTTCCCCATGAAGTCCAGTCGTCACTGGCACTACCTAAATCCAATCGTCATTGGTATCTTGAGGTTTTAACCAATTTTTCCCTTTGAAACCCAGTCGTAACTGGTATCATCATCTAGAGTCCAATCGTTACTTGGAGTCTATTTCAGTTTGGTTGTCACCAATCTCCAGCTAGAAGATCTAGTAATCCCTAGCATTTTTGTATAACCAATTGTCATTGGTATTCCCCAGTATGGTCGTCACCATCTTCATTAAAAATCCGGTCGTAACTGGCATTGTTTAAAACCAATCGTTATTGGTACCATGATTTGGTCGTCACCAATCACCATTAAAAGACCAGTCGTCACTGGCATCGCTTGGAATTCTGGTCATTACCAATTCCCCAGGAAGTCTATTGATTACCAGCACTGTGTGAACTATTTGCAGAAGCTGAGGGTGTATCCCCAGTGGTCCATGTTCCCAGTCAAGTCTCGGAGATCTAGTCGTCGTTAGTATCCTCTGTATGTGATTAGGCTTGATTCTAGTCCATTCCTGAAGATCCCGTTTGAACTCTTCACTATAGGAAGTTCCTCATCTGATCATCCCCAGTGAGGTTGTATCCAGTCTTTCGCTTCCCCGGTGAATCCTGATTCTCTTTTCCCGATGGAATTAATTTTTCATTTCCCTAGTAGAAGTCTATTCTTCTCCCCGGTGGAGTACCTCTGTTCCAATAAGATTGTCATCTTTATTGGATTTGTCTCTTCCCCATGTGAAGTTTTCCTTCTTACGCTATTAGTCATGTCTGAACTGTTAATTTAGTTTCTCAGTACGAGTCCCCAGTGTCGAGTCCTTGTATTTGTCATCGTTTGTTTTATTGTTTCTTTTATTATTATCGTTGCGTCTATGTTGTTTGCATTCAAGCATCATAAAGCATCATTTAGAGTGCATGGCATATCATAACTTGTCCTTTAGCATGGCATCGGATCTAAGGGACAAAATTTTCGGTTATCTATATTTAAATACCTTTCACTGCGATTTAACGAAGATTGTCATCTCTCGTTCCCCATCTAGTGAAGATATTTAAATAGGGGCAACTGTTGTACCCCAAATTTTGACCCCTTAGATTCTCATTATCATTTTTAGAAGCATGATCATGCATTATCTAACCCTAAATCAGTGCAAGTTTATTATTGTCAAGTTACAGACGAACCAGGGTTTTCGCACCGACAAATTCAAAGAAACCAAGGAATGATTAGCCAATGATTTGGGACAACTCAATCATTGAATGAAATCAAAGATAATATCAAAGTCAAAAGAGAAGTCAATTTGAAGAAATCATTTCAGAATCAAGAACAGTGCAGTCAGGAGGCCCCGATTAGGGTTTTTAACTAGTGAAAAGTCAACTGTGGTTTGACTTTGATATTGGAAGAGGTTTTAATGGTGGGATTGAGGTCCATGAAGTTCATATAGACTATTAAAGACTATTCAAGAAGTATCAAAGTCTCAGGATGTCCAGAATGTCAACAGGCAACTCAATCGGCACCGATCGATCGTACGGTTGACCGAAAAGTCAACTCCTCAAATTTTGAGAATTGGAATCCAAGTTGTGAATCAAAGTTGTTCCTTATGTCATAATGGACTTGCATATCAATTTTCATGATCATTGGATCAAGGATGAGAGAGTAATCGAGAAATCGGGAAATTAGGGTTTTGAAAAGGGCTAAACCGTATCTCCTTAACCACACATCCAATTGAGTTGGTTATAGTCTCATTTGAAATCTCTTGACAAGTCCTACAAAAGTACCATACTAGTCCACAACCAGAAAATGCATACTTTTTGAGATAGAAGCAAAAACATTCCTAGAAGGGAAAATAACTTAGAAAATTTCTAAGTTATTTTCACTTTAAAAGCTAAAATCAGCCAACTTCAAGGGGATTTTTCAACTAGTTTCAAATAGAATCAAGACTTCTGGCCAACATGAAAGTTTTAGTACTATGTGAGGGCTTTCTAAAACGTACAAGTACATATCAAGGTGATTTATGAGCTGAGAGATACATGTGTTCAAAGTTAGTATTTTGTCATTCTAGTCCCACATTGACAAATTTTGCAAAAGCATTTCTATCACTCAAGTGGGCCAATTCTAACTTGTCAAACTCATACTATCTGATATATTGAACATCTCAAGCAGGTTGAAGCAAAGAAATTGTATGGAGATAGCATAGAATTAAAGATTGGAAGTTCATTGCCTAAGTTGCCATTCTTGACTTTTCCAAGCATGAGGTGGAAAGTGATTCTGCTCCAGCCACTCTACCAAGCATATAGGCTGCAATTTATCAGTAGAAACATCATTTAAACTTGCCCATTGGGTTAAGGAGACAGCCAAAGATCAGAAAAAGCAAAGCAAGTTGGCAAATGGATGAAAATATCAAAGGAAACTTCATGTGTAAGTAAAGTTCTCAAGCAAGCACCTCCTTGCTTTTTGCTATAAATAGGGACCTCATACCCCTCATTCAAGACATGAACATCATTCTAAAAACCTGAGAAATCAAGCTCCCTCACTATATCTCTCTCTCTCACTTGCCTTTTGCAAAATCACCAAAGTGTCCAAAATAGGCAAAAATTCAGCCTTTGCAATTTCACTACCACATCAAGTTCTACATGTTCCAGCTCCCAAATCATCATCCATACACCTTCTAAATAACATATAGAAGGTGTACAAACCATTAAACCACCAAAAATCACAAGAAATCAAAAAGTCAACATTTCATTTGGCTTACTTTGACCAAGGTCCATAAAAAACACTAAACCTTGTTCTAAGCATACTCTTGGCATTATAACCACTCATACACCTTACAAATAATATTTATCAACTGTTCCAACTCTTAAAAATCATTAGAGACTCATAAATCCTCATTTGGCGTCCTAAGTACATTTTACTCAAAACTGCAATTTTAAGGCAAGTAAGGCATTCAAGAGGATCTCTGGTTTTCAAGGAGTAATACAGCTTGCTCAAGTGCATTATCACAGGTATGTCACACCTAGACTATTGCTTTGCATCACTATGACATAAAACTCATTTTTCCCATTTGTTGCTTGTGCTTTGGTATATGATTACAATGTGTGTTTTTGAGTTGGATGATATTACTTGTGATTGATATAATTAGAGAACTATGATGCAATATGCTTGATTCTTGATGAATGAATCTAACCTGTTTGGAGGCTAAATCATTAGGGTAAGAATTGTATTTCATTTTTGGCTCATCAAATGGTCTGCATATAGGCAACAGCTTTGTCATTTTTCTGTTTGGTGTACACATATGCTACATGTTTCTGTTAGCAGTGTTATTGTGCATAAAACTGTTTTCCACCTTTGTTTTGAACACTTAAAAACACATCCTTAGCTCTGTCATGAACTCACTCTTATGGAAATATCTAGGACTGTCCTCATGGAACTGAGTTTTGTCAAGCTCAAAATTGGTGCTTATCATCAGACTTGCAGCTAGTTAAGCTCAAGTTATTGATTGTCTATTTAAGTTAGCATTGGCTGTGGGGATTTTTGGTATAGGCTCTGAACAGCTGATGTTTGTTGAGCACAGTAGGGTTGAGGTTTGAGGTTTGTAGCTGTTTTCAAATTTTTGCTTGGTTTGTGTCATTAACTAGGATTTGTTGTTTGTTAAGTATCAATCTTCAAGCTGGCAGTCAAGTCAAAGAGTGTTAAAATTTGGATCTAGGTGCATGCTGACATAACAGTTTGAGGATCATTCCCTAAAAACCACAACTGATTGATAGACCCTCATGAAGGAGCTTAGTTGTTAGGTGTATTAACTTGGAGTTGTTTGCAACTTGTATTGTTGATGATGCTGTAAGTTTTATTTTTGGATGAGGAATATCAGTTTGTCTTGGCTATAGCAGTTGAAATGTGAAGTTTATTTTGTTGAACTGCAAGTGATTCTAGAAGCAGGTGAGTATCTTGCTAGGCCATTTTATTCTTTGAGGTCTGTTTTGGTTTGAGGGCAGAGTAACCAAATCCATCTCAGGCTGATAACATAGGTGGCAGCAGACCTGAGAAAGGGCTCAAAAGGTGGAAGGCTGTTATGAGAACCATTGGATAGATCTAGCTTGCTCAGTTTGAGTTTTTTTTTGTGTAAGCTGACTCAAAGATATGCAGTTGCTTTAAATCACATCAGTTTTGGAAAAGTGGTCATTTGGAAAATATGCTTTGAAGGATGAAGGTTTTGAATGAGAAATTGGCTCTGACTGTTGATATCATGTTTGAGAGGAAATTGCTTGAAGCTATTAGCATCATTGGATTTTGCAGACTAGTATGTAAAGGGGTGGCATGATGGAAGTTACCTCAGGTTTTGATTTGGCAAGGTTGGTACATGGGTTACAGCAGGCCTGAAAATTCTGATAAGGGACTATTATGAAGTCAAGCTCATGGATCTAGCTTACTTAGCCTGGTTTGTGAAATAATGAGGTAGGTTGACTTGAGCTTCTCAATAGGGCTACCCTGCTTTTGTTTCAATGGCTGTAGGTTTTGACTGATAGTGGAAGGGCTGGTTTGAACCTAAAGATTGAAATTGAACTATATCTACTAAAGTCATTTTTGATAAAAGCTTAGGCTTCAAAGTTGGTTTGTTTGTACTGATATTAGAACTTTTAAAATTGATCACACTTCCACTCTTGTACTATTTTCCAAAATATGCTGATACAAAACTACCAATACCATAACAGTTGAATTTCATCTTCTGCATAGCACATTAGAAAACTGATTTTGGCATACACACATGTTTAGAATCACATTTGAAAGTTGTCTAAATGCTTACATTAGGCTGTTGGTGCATAAGTTGTGAAACTCATATTCATTCCCAAAATCACACACAAAATGCATTTTGCTTTTACATGCTCACTATGCTATACCAGTTTGAGAATGGATGATTTTCTTTGAAATCTTTTGATTGTAATAGCTTTGTATGATCATATAGGACATGTCTGACTGAACAAAACACTGGATTTTGACTGAACATGAGATGTACACCATTTCATGCATTATCACACAAAGAATGCAACTTGAACACTAAATCCTCACACACTCATTACAATTCTGATATCTTCACATACACACACTTAAAATCACATATTAAAGATGTTTTAGTGTTTGGTATGACTCATGAGCACCCTGAACTCAAAAACCCCATTGTCTTGCATTGTCATTTTCATGTTCATTTGCAACTTGTATGTGACATTCCAATATCAGAGCATCCTGGCCTTGAAAGTGTTTGTGTTTGCTTACATATTATCTAAGTGTTGTGTGTGGATGATTAGTTGGAATTGAGAGTGAGTGTATCAAGCTGTGCATGACAAATTGCAATTTTTAAGCCAAATCAAACACCTTATCGGGTTTTTCAATGGAAAATGAATCTCAGAAAACTAATATCACCATCCTCTTCCTCATTCAATTCTACCCAATTTCCATATAAATTTTGCCTCGATCCGATGAGCGGTTAGTGAGATACGGTATAAAACGTATTTGGTTTTGATTATGTGTTTGCCCAGCCATGGAACCAAGCAAGCTTTACATATTTATTGATGCACATTTGTTAATGGATGTAACAGCCGCCCCAGTGGTAGAGACTTGCGCGTGTATCAGTCTTGGCATGGGTTCGATCCCTTGTGATAACCCTTGATGCCACTTTTTCTCAATTTTTGCATAAAACTTCAAAAAATCGTAACTCTCTCATATTTTATCGTTTTTCGTCCGTTCTTTTTTCATTGTGTTTGTTTTTATATGTACTTTCATACCATATAATTATTTCACATGTTTGATTATTTTTTCACCATGTTTGATTATGCGCGATCCGCGCGTCAACGGTACTAACCCTATTTGGTTGCAGATGAAAATTAAAAAGGTTCCTCTTGTGTTTTCTCAGGAAATTTGATTGTTATCATGCCTATATATGTTTGTCAACATGTTAGAATTTTTACATTGAATTATTATCATGTTTACCTCATCTGTTTGTTAACAGTATTCCAGGTGCGAACTGTCGTCACGGTTCCCGTACCAAAACATTTGCTTTGATTGTCATCATTGCCTTTCATCCTTAATATGTTTTTCATTGGTTGTCACCATGAATGCTTATAATGTTTGTATTTTATTTTATCCCCAAGCGACGAAGCTCGTTAGCTTTCGTCCAGTTGCCGATAATATTGTCCCTCCAAAGGAAGGTCTGTCCACTTGACTGTCAATGTCTTGGACCAAAATCTTAAACCCTTTCGACTTTGTTAAGTCACTTTACCCCTAGCTTAGAAGCCTTTAGACTTTGCTTTGAGTCTAAGAAACCCACCTGTACTAGGAGCGTTCTTCAACTAGAACCCTAGGAAAGAGTTCGTCAACTCTGTGTAAGAATCATCGTCATGATCTCTTACTTTCCCCTTTTATTACAACTTAAGAATAGGGAGTTTTGTCAAACTCCACACAAACATTGTCATGTTTGTTCCCCTTGAACCTTGATCGTCGTCAAGTGTTCTTTTCCCTCGTGAGGTGAACTACGATTGCTCTGATTCTATCCTAGTCAGGATACGTAGGCAGAAGGTGCGATGCCTTTGCGAGCAAACTTAGAAAACCACTTAGGCCTTTTCTATTTCAAATCCTTAAAACATAGCACAATTCACAAACTTAGCAATTAATTAAACAAAAGGCTCCTGTAGAGTACTACAGATATTTAGGGTGCTAATACCTTCCCTAGATATAACCAACCCCCGGATCCCCGAATCTCTTAAGCGTTGTCGTTACATCGCGCAAAAGGTTCTTTCTTTCTTTAGACCTATCCTTTGGATAAATTAAAGATCGGTTGTAAAAAGAAATACGGTTCAAGTTAATTAATAGCTTGATATCAAATTTTCACCGCAACAATATACATAGTACAATAACACACAAGAGAATAAATGAAATGAATATAAAAGCAAAAAAATAAAGGGAGAAAGGTTTGAAGAAATGGATACCAAAAGCTTTCTATCCTTCTTGCAAGTACTCCAATGATCTTTGTTGGATGTGCTCTCCACTCTTCACTCTATTTTGTGAAGCTTCTCCTTCTCAATGGTCCTCTTATGCTTCTATATCACTCTTTTTTTTTCTTCTGGTTTTTCTCCCTTCCTATTTTTCTGGTTTTTTGAGGTTTCTCTTGCTCTCAATCTCTCTATCTCCAAAATGTGTTGTCTATCTCTCTCCTTTCTGTTTTCTAATGTGTGTAGAATATCTAATGAATGATAGTGAATGATCCTTTTGTGCAGCCTCCAAGCCTCCTTATCTCACTTTTTCTGCCGCATTTTCTGCTGTACCAAAACCACAACCTTTGCACACTTCTCCATTTTCAGAATTTCCATTCTTGGTAATATCTTTTTACCACCTTTTGGTGTAGCCCCACTTTCCTTCCATTTCTAGTATGTTTTTTGCTGTATTTTCTTCAGCAGCACTCTACCTCTCTATTCACCCTTGTACCCATTGGTTGGTTGATTTGTTTGGATATACTCATGTAGTCAATACACTACCTTTTGGACATCATTTTCAAATTCTGATTTTTGATGTGTAGATGTATCAACATAAGCTTATAGCCTTGGTTTTGTGACATAAAATGATTTTGTAATATGATACATATTGCCACTTCTTGCATGTGGCTGTTTTGGACCATATTCAAATTGCCCATGAATGTATGCATAGCCTTGATCTTGAGATATTCCAACATTGAATTAGCTCTTAAATATTTTCCTTGCATGTTTGTAAGCACAAAGAGGGTCATGTGTACTTGATGGAGCATGGGGGATACCATGACATGAAGTTATTTTTAGAAACTTGAATTAAGACTAGAAATAACTTAATTTCCTAAGCATTACCAAGAGTTTGGATTTTGTAACAAATGTGACATTCTTGCAAATGTCATGAAATTTTCTTTGTAATATTCTTGAATCTAGCCTTGAATTCATGAATCTTGAATTTGGGATGATGGGCTTCCCTTATGTCATTGAATTTGAAAGAAATGAAGAAATGAGTCAAGCCTTGAAAGAGGGAAAATTTTGGGGTGCAACAGCTGCCCCTATTCAAACGACTTGGACCTGAAGGGATGAAAAGCAAACGCTTTCAAACATTAGAGGTAAAAGGTGATTGAATACAAAAGAACCCAAAAATTTGTCAACCGCAGAATGAAACCTCTGACATCGCCGTCAGGCACCTATATCAGGTAGAACATCTGACTTCACCATCAGTCGTCGATCAAATACAAACACCTGACCTTATCGTCAGCTATTAATAGCATTCTAACTTCGCCGTCGGAACTCAACATCAAATCTGTGAGATCTGACCTCACCGTCAATATTCAACATAATCTGTAAAAACATATGATTGGTAGAACATCTGATCTCGCCATCAGTCCTCCATATCCTCTGACTTCGCCATCAACTTACAACATAATCTGACTTCGTCGTCAATTAAAATCATCTGACTTCGCCGTTATTTCTCAAACCATTCTGACGTCGCCGTCAACCCTCTACATGATCTGACTTCGCCATCAACTCTCCATATAAAATTTGGAAAAACACCTGACTTCGCTGACAGTTCTTAACATCAAATTGGTAGGACACCTGACTTCGCCGTCACCCCTCCATAATCTGACTTCGCCGTCAACTCCTCTCATAATCTGACTTCGCCGTCAATTCTTTACATAATCCGACCTCGTCGTCAACTATCAACATAACCTGACTTCGCCATCAACTCTCTTCATGATATGACTTCGCCGTCGATTCCCAACATGGCTTGACTTCGTTGTCAACTCTCTTCATACTCTGACTTCGCCATCAATTGTCTTCATAATTTGACTTCGTCATCAATTCTCTTCATAATCTGACTTCGTCGTCAATTCTCTTCATAATCTGACATCATCGTCAATTCTCTTCATAATCTGACCTCGTCGTCAATTCTCTTCATAATCTGACCTCGTCGTCAATTCTCTTCATAATCTGACCTCGTCGTCAATTCTCTTCATAATCTGACTTCGTCGTCAATTTTTTCATAATCTGACTTCGTCGTCAATTCTCTTCATAATCTGACCTCGTCGTCAATTAATAGCATCTAACTTCGCCGCTAGCTATCAAGATCATTTGACTTCACTGTCACTTCATTTTGCTAAAAGCGAGCATCGAACCCAAAGGTCGGCTCAACCCTAAGTTCAGAAGAACATTCGTCGATTCACCATCTGGGTGAAGAAATCCGTTGGGGAAACACAAACTTGAATAAATAGACTCCGCTAGGGAGACCGATAAGATGAACACATTTGTCAATGACCTGGCTGGAGGTCTGGATACCATGCAGGATTGAGAAATATACTGATAACTGCTGGAGATACGCTTGAAAATAAAGGGGTGGCAACCCGACTTATGCTTTACATGCATATGTTTGAATATGGCGTAATGTTCCATACGAAATGGAAATGCCACGCGTTTGGGAGGATGTTATGTATGATGCAAATGCAAAGGAAACACTTTAGCAAAATAAATGCCAAAGAGAAAGGATTAATTCCGCCGGGGAAAAGACTAGACACGTCTAGCACAAACGTTAGGGAAAACAAATCCTGGATGGTCTTCTGAGCAAACTTCTGGGTAAAATTGTTCCACTAAGAGCAAATCCACCCTGTTGGGGATTAGACAATGAGGGAACCAATATCAACCTTTGCTTGGGGAAATGAGCAATAAACTCAACAAATACAACTTCCGCTTGAGGAATGAGTCGATGACCTAGACTCTGAGGGGAAAAGGAGCCAGTTGTTCAAACTCTATGGAACGAATTTCTGAATTCGTTCCACTACTGAGGGATAAACCCACACCGCTCACTGGAAACGATCCTGCTCTGCTGGAGATGTCAATTTTGACCTGCTGAGGATATCCTCCTTTGATTGTCAAGGTTTCAAACTGCTGGGGGTGAGCACTGGGGATCGCCCATGACTTTACTAGAGATGCTCCTGTCTGGGCTGAATGTTGATTTGAAGATCTGATTAACCACGAGGTTGAAATACGTCATGCAATACACCCATGGTATTGAAAAGATACCCCTGACTAGGCGGATGATTACTTTGAAGCTCTCAAATTTGTCCAACAAAAGTTGTACAATCTCCGTGGAGAACGCCCACGGTCTTGCGGAAATTCCCCTGACTGGGCTGATTATGATCTTGAAAATCTTCGAAATTGATCCTGAATCTGATCTCGTATATGTGAATGCTTGATGATAATGATGTTCCATAAATGGAAATGCAAATGCAAATGCTATAGTGGAGATGCAAGAGTTGGGGAGTATGATATGATTATAGGTATGCATATGATGCAAGATGCTTATGAAGTCGAATGCGATGCGTATGATGCATATGATAATGATGGATGCAGGCAGGTGATTGGGAATGCAGGTGATGATGTGGTAGACATTTAGTGGTTGCCAATGTAAATTGGACTTTGGGTTGGAAGTACCAGATGAGGGCTGGTATTCGGAGGGTAGACCAGATGGGACTGGTTGGCGAAAGGTTAAGTTGTCAAAGGGAAAGGATTAATTTTGTGGTTTGCTAGATGGGAGCTGGACTTTGGGATGAGGTTTACCAAACCAGAACTGGTGGCAAAAGGTTAAGTTGTCAGACGAGAACTGACTTCTAGGTTTGGTGTCAGACTGGAACTGACTTTGTGGTTTTCCAGATGAGGGCTGGACTTTGAAATTGTGTTTGCCAGACGAGGACTGGTTAAACGGAAGGCTAAAGGAAGGGTGACCAGATGGGAGCTGGTTTAAGGGCTGACATGTATTAGAAGGGAATTGGTGTTTAGTGAAGGGTTGACCAGATGGGACTGGTATAAAGGTTTTCCAGACAAGAACTGGACTTTGGAAGTTCTGATTTGTTTTGATAGGTGACAGGTTTAGGCTGTGGGATGAAGGATCCAATGATAGCAAGGCCTTCAGACGGTTAAGGTTATTGGGTGAGATGACGGTACGATTCCCCGACACTCGTTTTGAACTCAACAGTTGCTGATGAGGATGAACTTGCTTGAGTGGCTTGCCATGAGACAACCTCGAGATGGCTTGCCCCAGAGTTTGTACCACGAATAGATTCATCATTGTTTAACTGATTCTTGTGGTTGGCTTCAACATACTTTTGAAGTAGCTTGCTCTTGAAAGAGCGTTGAAGTGACTTGACTTATCCTGATTGAACATTGGAGGGATCTATCCTTAAGTCAAAGGAACTCTGGGTCGCCTGCCCCTGATTGGCGGAATCTTGAGATAATTCACTTCTGATCAACGGCTTATTGAAGGATTTTCCCCATAATCAACAGTTGTTTGGAGATTAGCCTCAGGTTGACTGATTCCATATTTTTGATGTTAATGCCCCAGATCCATAGGGTGACAAAGTATACTCGATTATGATCCAGACTACTGAATGATCCAGTCCTGTTTGATTGCTCTCTGTTGGAATTTTCCTTAATGTCAACTATTGGCTTGCGATTAAAATTGTTTATTCACGAATGGTAACCTCAATGCATAGTTCATGCAAGTTTTTGAAGGAATTGTCTTTTATTACGTGTCGTGATTGTGAGACGAATGGACCGTTATTCTAAACGTCGTGCTAACTTGATTGGTGTGAAAGATACAACATGGATATTGACACCAATGCTGATGATTAGCAAAATTGTGAGGAGTCAGTTTATGCAACCTTGCAATAGTATGCTTTCATAATAAACCTCGCCTCAATTAGGTCTTTCGAGGGTTGTAACATGGTCTGGTTCACGGTTATAAAACAAAGGATATTAGGCTCAAAGTATGATTTGTACCCACCCCTTCTTCTTGATGATCTTCAGTCCTTCGTTCAATTAATTCTGCACCTATTTGTCTTGACGGTGTAAGCTTGATGGTTCAAGGTTTGCTCGAAATGGCAGTCACCTTATTTTGATGGAAGGATGTCAGTGCTCCTTGATTTGAATGGCCACTGAATCTTATTTTGTTTTTGTTGAGGGTTTAAGGGCCTCTTTTGATCTTTTTTTTTCGATCCCTAACTTTTGCATGGACTGATTTTGCTTGTCAGATCCATCGGGATTGCCTTGATTTTTCCTAAGTCTTCTTTTGAGGTGCTTGACTTAGTAGGCTTTTGATGATTTTTTTTAAATTTTGTTGGCGGATTCTGACTGCCATGTCGTGGGTCATTGATGAACAACCGTCTTCTGGATTTTGCTTTGTTTATTTGAATGCGGGATTGAATTAATTAAACAACTACCCTGCCCCAGGTTGAGTGTAAGAGTTTAAATGTCCTAAGAAACTCCTACTTCTAGGCTCGAAGTGGTTGACTAGGGATTAACTCCTTATATCTCCGGTGTTTAGGGGATTTGAAACAATGCCTGTACATCATTGACGAGATTCTATCCAAAAGCATACGATTTGCAATTATGGGTATTTCGTTTTCGTCATCCTCCCTCCAATATTTGCTAAAACAACAGTGATATAATGGAGTGGATAAAAGTGTATGTGTCTGTGATAAGTGGAAATAACGAGTGAATACGACGTAATTGATTCGTAAAATGCATAATCAATTCATTAACATTACCATCCAAAACAACAATGTTTAAACACAAGTAGGAATTAACAGGAAATAAACTACAAGATGCAAATGATAAAAGCGCTCAAGGACTGCCAACATTGAGGACGTCTGCCTGTCTGGACCACTGACTTTAGGAGATGACCTTTGAAATCTTCGAGCTTTAGACAGCTGAGAGGTTGACATGGACGACAAAACATCCCTCTGGAAATGATATGTACCCTTTGTCAATCAATTGTTGCATTTTGGCCTGGAAGGCTTTGCATTCTTCGGTCGAGTGCCCCATGGATCCACCATGATATCCACACTGAACATTGGGATTGTACCCAGGAGGGTAAGGTTCTGGCACAGGCTTAAGAGTCTTAGGCTCCACCAATGAATTTTGAATCAGATGTGGGAGAAGTTGATTGTGCGACATAGGGATTGGATGAAGAGGAGCAGTCCTTCTTTCCAAGTTGTTGCTGGGCCTATTCTGATTCTGAAGCCGATTCTTATATCCTCGGCCATGGGCTCGTTGATTTGCATGAGGAGTGGTCCATGGTTTACAGGACGAAGCTTTAGGCATGGCTGACTTCTCATAAGTATAACATGGCACTAGTAATGATGCCTGTTGAGAAGATGAAGGACCATAGAGTTTTTCTGGTACATCATGAGGATACCCAATGTTCGCTATGAGTGTGATGGTTTCATCCTTCTCTTCCTCATGGAAATCGTCGAAAGATTCAAGCTCACTGGCCTGACTGCTTGAGGCGTCTTGGATTTGTCCACTTTTAAGGTAGCTTTCGATGCGCTCTCCTACAATCACAAGGTCAGAGAAGCTTAGTGGCGTACAGTTATCCATTCTGTCAAGATAAGTGCCATGCAAACTGTTGATGAACATTTCAGTCAGCTCTTTGTCCGAGAGTGATGGTTGCACTCTTGCTGCGAATTCTCTCCACTGCTGTGCATATCCCTTAAAAGGTTCGTTTCATTCTGAGAAAGGCTTTGCAACTGCATGCGGGTGGGAATAGTGTCTAGGTTGAACTGGTAAAACTTTAGAAAAGCGCTAGCTAGGTTCCTCCATGATTAGATATGACTCCTTTCTAAATCTGTGTACCAACTTAATGATGCCCCACTCAGACTTTCTTGAAAACAGTGAATCATCAACTTGTCGTCATGAGTGTAAGGGGTCATTTTTCGACAGTACATCACCAAATGACGCCTCAGGCAACTAAAGCCGATGTACTTCTCGAAGTTGGGTGCCTTGAATTTTAGAGGAATCACCAAGTCTAACACTAGACACATATCAGCAGCATCGAGTTCGGGCATATCAGGAACTTTCATCGCTTGAAGTGTCTCCTCAAGGGCACAAAGCTTTTCTTCTATGGGATCAAACGTTGGAATCCTCTGGGGTCGAGTAGGAACGTTTACTTGTGGAGGATGGGCATCCGACGGAAGATCATACAGTGGATTGTTCGTCACAGTAAACCCTGGTGGGGACTTAACATTCTGGCGGTCGTTCTCTGGCATAGCTACCTCAGTTTGCATTGTTTGACTTGGCTTTTCAAGGCTTCTACATTCCTCTTGCTTCAAACTTTTTGTAGCTCTCACGAGTTCAATGGGAGTGTCGAGAAATCAACCAAGAGTTATGAACAGAGGATGGGTAAGCTTTTGGTATCTGGTCAGGGAAGAAAATGCAAAATGATGCAGAGATGCTTATGCAAATGCAATGCAATGAGTGCACACGAGAACATATCCACATCAAGGATCAAGGTCACAGATCCTGCAGGGTATTGTAACAAAATATCTCTCACCACGGGTGGGCAATCTATTGGTTTATAAGAGGGCATCCCAAAAGGCTTTTAAACAAAGTCCCATGCACTAACCCTTAAAAGTTTTCCATCATAACGACTACTCCTAAGACGGTAATCCCTTCAAAAGGATGAACACAGAGTTATGTTTTAGTAACCTTTTGGAATAAGTTTCTACAAGAGGTCCTCAAAATCACGGAATCCCAAGTCGGAAATAAAACGCCGTTACGACTACACGTAGGACATAATCTTTCCAACAGGGTCTCATCTGAGCAGTGGAATTCGATCCAACTCAACGAGTCCTACATCTCGCAAATCAGAAAGAAACCACCTATTAATCTTAGTGTATACTCGAAAGCTCGGGTAGAAAGCTTTATCCTCACAAACCATCCCAATAAACCCAACAGGTTAGAAAGAAACACAATAATAAAATAAAATAAAACATAAAAGCAAATAAAGCACAAATGCAACAAACAAACTAGGTTTGGCTTGCTAGGCTTCCCCAGCAAAGTCGCCAGCTGTCGCTACTCGAAAAATGCATCGCGCAATGATGGGGAGGCAAAAAAGATAGACAAAAGAGTCGCCACCGAACTTTATTTATCCCATGAGGGGAAAGGAAAATATCGAGAAAACCTTAAGAAAGAAATGGATAAGATGGTCTCGCGACCAAGAACGGGTTCGGAAGCCGGTTATGCAAGGGGAAGGTATTAGCACCCCTCGCATCCATCGTACTCGATGGGAACCATTTGCTTTTCGAATGTGTGAATTTATTTTCTTAAAGATTTTACTATGAAGAGTGTTCCAAAAGATACAGAAAAGGGTTTAGAAACGGGGAAAGGAGGTAATTGGGAAGAAGAGAGAAAGGACGGACTCGGTAGGACTTCGCAGTCCTAGGCCTACGTATTCTCAACGGATATGAGAAAATCAGAGTTGACGTAGTTCGGGGAACTACAGATATAAGGGGGAATGTGCTCGACAAGGATTGTGGCCCTTGTGCCTACGTATCTTTACTTGAAAAAGTAAAGAATCAGAGCAGTCGTAGTTCGGCCTACGATTTGTTGATGTTTTTATGGATGATGCTATCGTACGTATTATAGCAGTTAGGTGTATTGCTGCTCGCTCGTTGGAGACTTAGGCATTACCTGTTTGCGGTAGGATGGACGTATCATATCCTTTTCGAAAGATAAGTTTTCGCCATGAGAGGCAAGATGTCATATTTGATTTGTTGAAATGTTTTTTAGGGGCGAGATAGATCCTCGGATAGTAACCCCTACGGGTAGTACCCAATTCTTTATCTCAAATTTTTTTGTTATGAAAGGATGTGGCGAACATAGCGTCTTCGTATTGAAAGACGAGTATGAAAACCACACACACTACAGTGAGCATCTCGACACTCAGAGAGGAAGAAGTCTACACTTAATCCTCTCTCTTTAGTTCAATACAAAGAGAACTTCATTCTCTTACGAAAGTGTTTTTGGTTTTGAATGGTAAGTGCGTTTGCGACAGAGAACCCTACGGTAAACGTCAGCACTCGGGATAGGAGAAGGCCTACGCCTAACCACTCCACGACCATTCAAGTTTTTTGTCATGAAAAGAGTTTTAAAATGCGCTCGGTACGGGACCGAGATTTTTAGGTGACAAAGGCTGCGAAAAGAAGTTGTAGAGGGAGATAGGTGGCGGATAAAGTCACGTCTTCGTTTTGAAAGACGAGTATCGAGACCACCCACACTACAGTGAATATCCCAACACTCGGAGAGGAAGAAGTCTACACTCAATCCTCTCTCTTTAGTTCAATACCAAGAGAATCGATTTATTTATTGTAAGTGTTTTGAAAATGCACTCGGTATGGGGCCGAGGTTTTTTAGGAGAAAAAGGCATGGATGAAAACGTCTTCGTATTGAAAGACAAGTATCAAAACCACCCACACTACAGTGAGCATCTCGACACTCGGAAAGGAAGAAGTCTACACTCAATCCCCTCTCTTTAGTTCACTACAAAGAAAACTTTACCCTTTTATTAAATATGGTGAATTGACTTAACAATCGTTTGAGAAAATCCGCTTGAAGTTTGGTCAAGGGTTTAATTTCTTAAAAAGGTTTGAGGTGAAGCGAGCAAGGTCGATGGCGACGCACAAGGCAATCGGCTTACAAGGTCAAAAATGGCTCGATGAGAATCGAGAGTTTGTTTTCTTGAAAATAGTTTTTGGAATCAAAAATCAACAAGGACAATAGCAATATTCACATATTAAAATCATACAAACATATGGGGTTAGTCGGCTAAAAAAAATTTGAGACATGCAAAAAAATGGCACTTTTTTAAGGTAAAAACAACAAGAAAATAAAATAAATAAACTGATCAGTTCGCGCCGCGAAGGGTGTTCGCGCCGCGAACTGAGAAAAGTGAACATTCTGTTTTTGCATGTTCGCACCGCAAAGGGTGTTCGCGCCGCAAACTGGGAAAGTTTTCATTTTGGTTTCTGCATGTTCGCGCTGCGAACTGGGAAAATTTCCATTCTGGTTTTTGCATGTTCGCGCCGCGACCTGAAGCGAAAAATGCAATATTTCTCTTGTTTTTTGCTGTCTTTTGTGGTTTTCTTTGGTTCTTAAAATGGTTTCTTGGTCCCCTTAGAACCTTACATGATATACACAGTACAATAACACACAAGAGAATAAATGAAATGAATATAAAAGCAAAAAAATAAAGGGAGAAAGGTTTGAAGAAATGGATACCAAGAGCTTTCTATCCTTCTTGCAAGTACTCCAATGACCTTTGTTGGATGTGCTATCCACTCTTCACTCTATGTTGTGAAGCTTCTCCTTCTCAATGGTCCTCTTATGCTTCTATATCACTCTTTTTTTTTTCTGGTTTTTCTCCCTTCCTATTTTTCGGGTTTTTTGAGGTTTCTCTTGCTCTCAATCTCTCAATCTCCAAAATGTGTTGTCTATCTCTCTCCTTTCTGTTTTCCAATGTGTGTAGAATATCTAATGAATGATAGTGAATGATCCTTTTGTGCAGCCTCCAAGCCTCCTTATCTCACGTTTTCTGCCGCATTTTCTGCTGTACCAAAACCACAGCCTTTGCACACTTCTCCATTTTCAGAATTTCCATTCTTGGCAATATCTTTTTACCACCTTTTGGTGCAGCCCCACTTTCCTTCCATTTCTAGTATGTTTTTTGCTGTATTTTCTTCAGCAGCACTCTACCTCTCTATTCACCCTTGTACCCATTGGTTGGTTGATTTGTTTGGACATACTCATGTAGTCAATACACTACCTTTTGGACATAATTTTCAAATTCTGATTTTTGATGTGTAGATGTATCAACATAAGCTTATAGCCTTGGTTTTGTGACATAAAATGATTTTGTAATATGATACACATTGCCACTTCTTGCATGGGGCTGTTTTGGACCATATTCAAATTGCCCATGAATGTATGCATAGCCTTGATCTTGAGATATTCCAACATTGAATTAGCTCTTAAATATTTTCCTTGCATGTTTGTAAGCACAAAGAGGGTCATGTGGAGTTGATGGAGCATAGGGGATACCATGACATGAAGTTATTTTTAGAAACTTGAATTAAGACTAGAAATAACTTAATTTCCTAAGCATTACCAAGAGTTTGGATTTTGTAACAAATGTGACATTCTTGCAAATGTCATGAAATTTTCTTTGTAATATTCTTGAATCTAGCCTTGAATTCATGAATCTTGAATTTGGGATGATGGGCTTCCCTTATATCATTGAATTTGAAAGAAATGAAGAAATGAGTCAAGCCTTGAAAAAAGGGCAAATTTTAGGGTACAACAAGTGAGTTTCTAGGATTAAAGACAAGACAAAAGGCATGTACACTTCACTTTAACCAAATTGGTACAGGGCAAGGACTTATCTGTATGGTTGGCAGCCCGTCGATCCTTCTGCTTACATGTGGAAGAGTTTGTTGATCTTATTCCCCTCTGTTGGGACTCATGTTTTAAATTGTTTGAGGAAGTTCAAGAATTTGATTCAGAGGTTCAGCTTTTGAATTTGATTTCTATTAGACATATTCCATCATCAAAAAGAGGGAATTCATTCGAATCTGTTAGTTGATTGTTACACGAATCAAAGCATATCCCAACTGAAAACGGAAATGAATTGCAAGATTAATGGCAGCATCAACAGAATCATCAAAATTGGAAATACCATTTACAGCACAACCAAAGCATTATTCCATTTCCAAATCGGTTAAAACATGTTTAGACAGATTCAGAAATATTCTTAAAGACATTCAATTGGAGATCCAAATTTCGATTATAAAAGGGATAGACAAGACTCACAGATGGCATCCACGAAAACAGTAAATCGCAGAAAGCCCCAATTAAAACCTAAGTTCAAGTTGAGAACTTATCTCTCGCCGCCGTCGAAATCTACGAAGCCCTTACCGTGAAACCACCTTCATCATTGGAAAGCCTTCGCATCATCCGCGAATCATCCACCTCCGGGGAAGCGAAATCAAGCCCTCATCACTTTCATACTCGCTCAATCACCCTCACCATCGTCGCCGCGAAACCCTCACGCACCACCGGATGCCTTCGACCACAACCTTTGAAACCTACAAAACTATTAAATTGTGAGATTTGTTTCCTGTGCTAACGCTTTAATGTCTTATTTGATTTTTTTTTTGTAGAAATGGCAGAAAGAAGGAAAAGGAGAATAGCAAAAAAGAAGAGTACGAAGGAAATAGAGAGAAGTTGAAGAAAGGGGAAGGAGGAAGACGCTCGCGATGAAGGAGAAGGGAGACGAAAACCATCGGCGAAAGGAGATTGGGGATTTAGGGTTTTTCGCTGATTTTGGTTTATTTGTTGTAAATTATATGTATGCACACCCACCACACTATCATACACCTCACGCACATCACCATTCATCACCCCAGCGGATCCATCGCACCCCTCTCACTCACAGCCCACCGTACACCCTCAGACCAGCGCCTCACGTGATCTGGCGCAACCCCTCATAACTACCCAATTATCTGTTAATTCTAATTAACCACCCTCTTAAGTCTCTAATCGGTTTTAACAATCACCTAACCTATTTCAATTAATCTAAGCTAATAACTAGTTATGTTTAACAGTTTTTTTAATCAAATCAACTAATAACAATAACCTTTATTTAGGAAGATAACTATAACTAAAATATTTTATTTAATAAGAAACCTTTTTTTTAAATTAATCAACTTGCACTTATTTAATAATAAAACTTTTCTTTATTTAAATAAAATCCTTTTCTTAATAAAATTAACCTTTTATCTAACAACAAACTTTTTTATAGAGAAATAAATCATTTCATGTTTTTAGTTAATAAGATAAATAATGAAAAACCTTTTAGATATTCAAACTTATTCAAATGAACCAATTCAAATTTAATTAATTCACCAACTTTTATTAAAACTAAAACGAATCAATTCACGTAATATCTATATCTTTTCTATTAAAAAAGTCTAATTTATTTTAGAGTAATTAAAACTTTTACTAAAACAAATTCACAACTAACCTTCTATAAAATCAATCTCACCAAAAACAATTCAACTTTTTCTTACAAATCAATTCAGCTAAAATCAACTTCCCGCTTAAAATCAATTCAACTCTCCTAAAATCAATACAACTTTTTTATAAAATCCGTCTTACTAAAAGATAATATGACTCCTAAATAAATCAACCCTCTTAAAACCAATCCAATCATTTTCTCAATCCCGAATTAAAATCAACTCACAGCGTAAAATACAACCTAACAGTGCACCTTCACGACACATTCACTCTCACACACTTCAGCGCTTTCATGCGTGTGTATGGTTTTACTTTCCGCAATTTATCTTCCGTAATTCACATTCATCGCACTTATCTTTCCCACATTGCATTCCGTCCAAAGGAAAAACCTACACATGATTCAACAATTGTGTGTAGTGTATCATTTGCATCATTCTCCCCTACGATTCTTGATCCCATTCAAGTTGATCAATTAAGATAGATCCTACCCCATAGGAAGGACCGTTATCTTTTACAACATAGGAAAACAATCAACTCAATTTAAACATTCAAACAATAGAGAAATAGATGTTAATCATCTTAAGCAAGATAGAATCTCCACCCCACATCAATACAATCAATACCGTAGGAACTTTGCCTTAAGAGAGATAGAGGCGTACTCGTCGATCAATATCCGAGTATTTGAGCCCTTCTCTTAAGACGATGCAAAGACTATTTTCCTACAATTTGTGGTGGTTAAATCTCCCTTAAAATGATAACTCGTCTTTTCTCCTAAAATCAATCAATCAACTACCCTAAACCCGTAGGAACTTTGACCACAGTCAAAGATCTTCTCAAACCCTTTAGGGGAACTACAAATACTCTGATTCCACTCCCGTAATGATATGTAGGCATAAGATGCAATATCTTATCGAGTATACTTAGAAATAAACCCCTAGGTTTTTTCATACCTTTAAGCAGATAAACACATAACAATAAACAAACATAAAACAAGAGGTTCCTGTAGAGTACTACAGAAACTTAGGAAGCTAGCACCTTCCCTAAGTTTAACCGACCCCCGAACCTATAACTCTCTAGCTTGCATTTACATTGCATTGTGGGAATTTCGATCTTCATCCATTCCTTTGGACAAATCAAAGTTCGGTTGCAAAATGAATTAAAGATTCAAACTAATCAATAGTTTGGTATCCAAATTTCACCGTGACACACATAACAGAAGACTGTGCGATTGCCATATTCCACAATCTGATTATGACTCCAGGGAAAGTTCATAGGAGATTGTAGATGATGACACAGATGACTCTGACGAAAGCTTCATACCTTCGTTTATTACCTCAGTGGAAGACGATGAAGGAACCAGGATGAAAATCAAATAAATTTGTTGGCGCATTCTACAAGAAGAGAAAAACAATCATGAAGGTAGGGAGGAGCTCGAGGAAGGTAATAATGTCAACTTAGAAAAGGAGGACAAAATAGGGAATAATGAGACTTTGGGGTACAAGATAGCTTTGACATCAAAAGGTAAAAAAGAGGTTGTGAAACAAGTGTAGGGTGATAGAGTAAGGGAGGCGGAGGCAGGAAGCTTGTCAGGTATCTTGGAAAAAGAAGAATTAGAAAAGCGTGAAAAATTTATGTTGGTTTTTAATGAAGGAGAAAAAGAGTCAGCTGGAAATAAAGGTTTAGTTAATAAATCCAATAGGCTGGGGCAGGATACAGTAGTGGGCCAAGAAGGAATAAATAAAATAATGATCCCAACAAACTATGAGGACCACAACAAGGATACAACCTTCACAGGGGGAGAACTGGACCCGTATTTTCACAAAACTCAGAGAAATACGAGAGCGTACATCAGAAATGGGAGAGGGGTACATGCAAATTACACGGGATTGCACGAAATAAAAGGTCTCATTGTCAGGTAGCCCAAGAGAAAGTCATGTGTGTGCAATGTGTCTTATACTATGCCTTGAACAAAAGTTGAACACAACTCCAAGCTAGGGTTTCTGACAAAGTCCAAAGATCCGTCACTCGGACAAACAACCAACAGTCCACTAATTTAGGATTTTATGGTTTCAATAGTTATTATGTGTTTTGAAAGAATGTGAATAAGAGAAGGAATGAATATGAGTATATACAAGATATGAATAATATACAGGATATATAACAATATAAACAAGATAATATTCACAATAATATATCAAGATAAATATCGACGAGTATATGGACAAGATAATATAATCAAGATAATATTGACTGAAAGTAAAATAGTGAATATTTGACTGAAAATAAAGAAGTTGTATATTGAGGGAAAGTAAAGTTAGTGGTTAGTTTGTTATTGAATTGGATCGGGACGAAATGTAACGCTAAACCATCGTAGCTCGACTTATGATGAAATTCAAACTATAGGAGGTCGCATAAACTGATATCCGTGCTAAAACAAGATAGAGAAATGATATTGAGGATCATTCTCCGATTTAATCATGTCTCAAAGACAAAAGAAGGGTGGGATCTCGTCTTAATCACAAATTCGTGTTAATTAATTGAGGGAAACCTCTCACGATCCCAAAGTATAGAAAAATGATCCAAATGATCATTTTCTACAGATTTGAAACAATGAAGGTTATCAACCTTGAAAACCAACATTCATGAATCGAAGACTTCATATATTGAGAATATTAAATAAAATTTAAAATGAAGAAGAAATTAAAAGAGAAAAGAAGTTTGGACTCGGATCCATCATTATTTATCAATAGTTTGACTAGTAATGATTTTCGGAGGTCTCGTCATCGACCCAAAAAAATTGAAAATAAAAACGAAAACAAAATGGAGTTGTATAAAATCGAAGCACAAATCCCCACAAAAATAAAACCTAATTGCTTTTTTTTGAAATTAATTTTTATTGAGAAGTTTGGAGAAGAATACAAATTGAGACAAACAAAAAATCAAATTTAAATTAAAAGGGGTCGGTTAGCAAACTAGGTGTGTGAATATGTGTGGAATCATTTGGGCTTAGCCCATCATCCACCACCACAAAGGGAACACGGTTAAAACAAGAGTGTGTGATTAAAATAACACCCACATGGGCCTAAGCCCATAGAAGCCAAGGGAGAGGCGACAAACAATGTTTTGCAAAACCTAGCTAAATTAACATTTTGGTCAAAACGACATCTTCATTTTCAAATGCAAAACCAACACCATGAACAAAGCACGGTCCGCCTCTCCCTGTGATTCCGCTTGTGTTAGTCTCTCAATCCATTTCTCCTTTTCTCTCATTCTCGTTTCTCATCTTAGATCTGGTTTCTGAAAGAGAGGATTTATGGGTTTATTCTGGGTGGTTTGAAGGAGGAAGAAGAATGAGGTTTGTGATAAAGGGGTCTTTCCAGTTTGGTGATTTTCTGGATTGAAGAATGTTTGGAGAAGGATGAAGACAGGAGGTTGAGATTGATGGGATTTCTGGGAAAGAAGATGGAAAGGGCTTAGGCTTTAAGGACCTTTTCTTGAGAATGAAAGTTGAAGACTGGGTTTTTGATTATGAGGTGGAAATTTGAAAGTTTGAGAGGTAGGATGAATGAGTGATTCGGTGGAAAAGAAGGGGTTTACGGGTGAAGAGATTTGAGGAAGGAGTTTATTTTCTCAGAAGAAAAAGAGAATGGAGGTTGAGGTCCTTCTTGAATCTTCTCTCTTCTGCAGTTTCGTTTCTGGGATTTTTGATGAGATGGGGCTGAGGCTTTCTTTTTTGTTCCTTTTTTCTTGGTATTTTGGAAAGTTCCCTCTTATAAGTTTAACAAAGGGTATTTGTGGAACGAACTTTCACATTCGTGGTACGTTTTTTGCGATTTGTGGCTCATGAATTTTTTTTGTTTGGTTTGCAGGTAGTCGTTTGGCTGATGGTTTTGTACGTTGCGTGTTGCATTAGTCTTTTGTCATGTCGGTTTTTCCGTTCGTGTCGTACAAGCTAGAGGAAGCTTTGTGGGGTCTGATTTTCTTGGTGTGTTGTGCGTAGGATTTTTGCAGGTCTGTTTGTATCAGAACATTGTGATATTATTTTGGAGGTTTGTGGGTGTAGTACAACTTTGCAGAAGCAGCTGTCATTGGTGGAGTGTTGTGAGGTTTTGGGAGTGGCAAGTTGTAGTTCTGTTTTGCAAGAATTTTGGCATGCAGTGGATGTCTTATTCATATGGGAAAAGCTGCAGAATTTTCTTTTACTTTTTCTGTATTTTTTTAGTCACAGCCTTTGCTGCATAATGGGCTTATTGTTGCTTTTTATGTGATTTTTGGTGGTTTGGACTTTGATTTTATTGAATGATTTTTGGTGATTATATTGTAATGATAAATGGATATTAAATGATTTTTTTTGAATTATGGATTTATAGAAATAATATGGATAATAATGGATATTTAAAAAGAAGTGAATTTGTATGGATATGGATTTATGGGAATAATATGGACAATTGGATATTTAAAAAGAAGTGGATTTGTATGGATATGAAATGGATAATTTGGTATAAAAGAATTGGATAAATGGATGGAAAAGGAATATGGATACAATGGAATTATGGGTTGAAATTGAATATGAAAAATGGGCTTTAGCATTGATAAGTAAATCCAAAATGCGCCTATACACCTCTTAATAATTCCTGATTTAATCCTTGATGATTATCAGCCATGAAACACTTGAATTTGCCTCAGTCCTAACAACTGCCCCACCTGCCTACGATTTGGCACAAAACTCCGATTGTAACCTCAAGGACACCCCCTTGACTCATACATATTTTGATATGATCATGAGACATTCTCCTGACTGACTAACCAATTTGGTCAAAACGACAAGTAAACCTCAACGCCTACTGTACTTTATTCTCCCTGATGAACCTCAAATGACGCTTAATTCTATTTAACTCACCATATAAACACCCTGAGCGGTAGGAACATATTTTTTAGAATTTTTCTGAATAACTGTTAGTAGACGGATATACAAAATGAGATTATGCAGGTAAGACAAATTTGGGGGTACGACAACTCAAACTCGAATTCATGATCAAGCCTATGAGGACATAGAACTCTTGTTCTGCTATTCTGGAAAAGACATTCAAGGTGGGACAATGTCTGTAAGTCTAAGGGATGTGCGACTAGTCAAATCATTGATGTAAATCAAATGCTTTGACATTGTTCTAAATATCATAATGAGTGGTGCTAAAGTCTATTTCAAACTTTGTGAATCATGCAATGACAAAAGATTAAGGGAGTCGATGATTGCTTGGTGTCTCATCTAAGTTGTTTAGAATGGGCAATCTAGAGTTCTATTTAGGGTAAGGGGGTGTTAGTACTAAAAGCTTCAGTTCTATTATTCCCATATGATCAAGGACCTTGTGAAAGGTATTCTGTTTGGTTAGTCTAAAGGAAAGTGTCTTTAAAGTATGCTCTAAGGAATTACCTGCTCAAACATGTTGCTTGATGGTGCTGATTTACTTTGGCTTGTGGTGTACTGTGCAAAGTGTCGCACCTCGAAAATTCATTTCGAACATACAACCCTCGCGCAAAAGGCGCGGAAATTGAGGTTCGACAGAGTCGCCACCGAACTTTATTTTTCCCGAATGAACGGGAGAGGAAAATATCGAGAAAATCTCATAAACGCGGAATGAACACGGTCGTTACAACCATATTCCTGGGTTCGGGAGTCGGTTACGCGAGGGGAAGGTATTAGCACCCCTCACGTCCGTCGTACTCGATGGGAACCTCTTAGTTCGAGTTGTGATGGATATTAGCTAAGCTTAATTCTTCTCTTCTCACTACTAAATGCTAAAGGATATTATAAAGGGAATAAAGATGCTAGGGGAAAGGGGATGGTTAGAGGATAGGGTGCTCGCCAAGGATTGGGTCCCTTGTGCCTACGTATGCTCATTCGGACGAGAATGAGAAATCAGAGCATCGTAGTTCGACTACGAAAAAGGATGGGGGAAATGGAAGATGGAGGGGATTGTGCTCGCCAAGATCATCGCAATCTTGTGCCTACGTATCTTACATTCAAGAGTGAATGAAGAATCAGAGCGTTCGTAGTTCGTGGATACGACTACGAAAGAAACTGGATTTGAATTGATGAGATTGAAATGATGACAATTACTTGAAGCTTAAGAAATACTTCTCGGACCCCAAGTAATCGGGAAAGCGAACCAAAGACTTGAAACACTCTCTTTTTCATCGCAAGAGGAGTTGCGTTTGAATTTGAAATGGTGTATAAAAGGATGAGATTGGTCGGATGACGACTACTTGAAGCTTGAGAAAGGCTTCTCAGATCCAAGTAGTCGGGAGAGCGTACCAAAGACTTGGGACCCTCTCTTTTTCATCGTAAAAGAAATTGTTTGAAAGGTGAGTGAAAGGATGAGTAATTGGAGATGGTTGGATATTGTCGAGTTTGTTAATATTATTTAAAGGCGTCAATTGCTCATACACAAATAAGATAACTCGCATATAAACAAGGGAAAGCAAGATCAAAGACTTGAACCTACTCTTTACACATTGAAAAGAATTGAATAATTGTTAATTGATTGATAGTTTGTTACGAAAATCCACTTGACGTTGGATCAAGGGTTTGACTTATTATCGCGTGCAAAGCGTGTAATGTACACGGTTTGAGAAACGTGACCGACTTGACTTACACATCAAGGGTCGAGTTATGTAATAGGTTGATGGCGAATGCGTATGAGCACTCGACTTACAAGGGTTTGAAAATGGCTCGATGATGAATCGAGAATTAGTTTGAAAATAGTTTGATCCGCTCTAGTCCCTATGGGTGCTCCTAGGAGATAAACTAATAATCAAAGAAATGCGAAACATACATCGGAATGGGGAAGGGATACATGTAAGTTACACGGGATTGCACGAAATAAAGGGGTCTCATTGTAAGGTAGCCCAAGAGAAAGCCGTGTGTGTGTATTTGTGTCCTAAACTACACCTTGAGAAAAGTCGGGCACGACTCAAAGTTAGGATACCTGCAAATGACCAAAGATCCAACAGTCCACCAATTTGGCTTTTAGGAGTTTCGATAATTTATTAGGTATTTTCGAATATGGGTGAATAAGAATGAATAAATATGATAATAATGATATATAATAAGATAAATATGATAATATGAATAAAATGAATAAAATGGATAAAAAACGATAAAAAAAAATAGGAAATGAAAAGTTTAAAAAAAGTCGGTCTCGGGTTTGTTATTCTTCATCAATAATTTGACAGAAAAATAACTTTGGGGTATCGTCATCGACCTTAAACATGATAGAAATGAATAAAAAATATAATCAAAAGTATACCCCAAAATTATTTACTAAAGAAAACTAACAATATTAGTTGAAAATATTAACAAAAGAAAAAAGTACTTAAAATAAATGAAATTTTAACAGAAGTTATCAAAACTATTTTAAGAAAACCATTTATAAAAATTTATATTAAAACTTATTTAAAATAAATTTAAGAGAGAAGAAGGGGAGTATGAACTAAGGTGTGAGGTGAGTGAATCATGTGGGAATTAAGCCCATCATCACCCGTGTACATAACCCAACAAGTATGAAAAACAATGGAAAACTCTTTTTTTTTTTTTTTTAAAAAACACCATGGGCTTCATTATGAAGGCCCGAAGTCAGTTCACTCATTAACAAAACAAAATACTCATCAAACCAAAACTCTGTGGTGCACCAATGATAGAGAAAGAACAAGACCTCACACAAACGTGAACCAAGAGTCAACGAGAGATAACTCTCTGCCCAGATCCACGCCTCTTGTTTTCAATCGCATCATCTCACCTCTCCCTTATGGTCTCTCTTTCTTTCAATTCTTCTAGGTTTGTATGGAATGGGTTTCGCATTTGGTGGATTTGGATTTAGTTCTGTGGAGGATGATTGGGATATGGGTCCCGAAAGGGTTTCACAGATGAGGAAGATTTGAAGAAATGAGTTGAATAAAAATGGCGTCTTGGTGTTTTTTAGGAGAGATATTGAAGAAGATGTGAAGGTTCAGTTGAAGGGGTTTACGGTTTTGTTAACGGTATTTGCGAGGAAGTTTTGAGGGTATTAGGGGATTTCAGTTTGGATTCTGATTGAAGATTTAGGTTGACAGATTTTGGGGTGAAGGTTTATTTCGATATGAATTTCGCTGGAGTTTATGGATTTTGAATTGCTATCGGTTGTTATGGAAGAAGATGGGTGAGGTCTTGATGGAGAATAGATAATGAAGGGTTCGGTATTTCGGAGTGTTCGTGGTTGATCAAAGAAGAAGGGTTACAGTTCTTCTCAGGGTGGAGTTGAAGGGAATGAGGTTGAGTTATTGTGGTCCAGGCTTATTGTTGCTTTATGAAGAAGAAGGGTGAAAGGGCGAGCTTGGAGGTCACGATGAGATGAGTGTATGGCTTAGGGAAAAAAGGAAATCGGTGATGGTGTTCTGTTTGGTTGTTGGGCTTTTTGCTGAAGAAGTTTGGATGGAGTAAAAGTTTTGAGGTCGACTTCTTTTGAAGAATATTAGTGAAGGTGATTTAAGGTTGCGTTTAGAGCCCCCCTCCAAGAGACAGGGTATGCAGAATGAATAAGAAGAAGCCTTGAGGGAGCCTTTCTCAATGAGTGTTTTGCCCTCCGTAGTAGGTTCAAAAATCTCCCTTTTCATTTCTTCCGTTTAGTGTATTGTAGATGCCTTTTTGGATTGAGTTCTTTTTCACTTTACTGGTTGCAGGTTTTGTAGTGCCCAACAGGCAACTGTCCTATGTCTGCTAGCGATTTGGTGTTGTTTTATGTAGGCATGCTATAACCAAACTTTGAGCCATGCTAGTTTTATCTGTTAGTGTCTTATTATGGTAGCTGATACTTGCTTTCCTCTGTTCGTTGTTTTGCAGGTCTAATAGGGAGTCCAAAGTGATCATAGTGTGGAAAAAGTATTGTTGGTATGGTTGTTCATAACAGTGAAACACCGCAGGTCTGGTATATGTCCTTTTCAAGTGGTCCCCTTTTCATTTTTATACAAGTCCTTATTGCAGCTGGCTGGTCTATACCTTCGCAGGTCTTTGTCCAAGTTTTGTCAGTTTGTGAAAGAAACCCTTAATTGATGTGTAATAGCCTGCAGTATGCATGGAAAAGATCACGTCATTATGTGGTGTGAATGGAAATCATGAGCTGCATTTTGGGCATGAGCTGCATTTTCTCTTGTAATGGAATCAAGATGCTTCTGTTCAATTATTTTGGATATTTTCCTAATTGGCTTTGTAACCAATGATGGGCCTTTGATGTTATTGTAATGGACTCATAGAAATTGTAATATTTTATGAAATCAATTTATCGTGAAGGAACACACATGGACACATTTGTTGTAGGTGGACTTGATGATATAACATGATGTTGGGCTTAGAAACGTATAATTCATTCTAATTTGCCTTGTTGTGAAAAAAAACAAATAAAATTCCAATGAATGATAATATCTTGATCATGTCACTATTTTTTTATTTCGTAAAACAATTTGGAACACACAACTAGATGCCACCTTTCCTAATTCACACTTGAATAAGAAAAGAAAGAACTAATTCTTTAAAGATCAAACTTGAAGAGTAGGCCCAAAACGAACTCATTTTAAAGCTTGCCATGGCCGGATGAATTGAGAATAATAACAAATAAAAACAACATTTGTTTGACCAAAATGAGGTCAAACTTCAATTGAAATCCAACCACTACCACAAACTTTTTCGACAACTTTAAGTGAGTGAATAAAACAAAAGGGTAAATACATAATGGAAACTGTACAAAGGTAGGACAAATTTGGGGTATGACACAAAGTAAAGGATAGAAGATTGAGGGGTAGAAGAGAAGCAGATCGCGCAGAGAAGTCTGGTTTTGGTATGCTTCTCAATCTATATCTTCATGGTTATTGTCAATCATACTGGTATTTGTCAGAGAGATTCTCCTCTTTGGATGCTTAAGGATGGGTGCTGACTTTGTAATGTCAGATAGGATGTCTGAACACTGTGCTTCTGGGTTGAAGCTTCATGAGGCTTGTGAGAGTTTGTTTCTCTCTGTGGTATTATGCCTCATATGATGATCTATGAGCTGCTGCAGCTGTGATCTATTGGAGTCATTAGTTGACCATCTTTTCAGAAAGGAAATTTTTTGGTTCTCACCAGGTGGATTAGAAGTAAGTTATCGATTCATCACGAAGAATGGTCAAGACTTTGTGGATTCTGATCATCTGTGTGTAGATGGTTAGACTGTATCTTGAGAAGGAAACAAGCTGAAGAGGTTTCCTTCTTCATTTGGTGAAGGGGTTTGATGACTTCCATGTGCGGATGACATCTGATTAACCAAGGGGTTAAGAGAATGTGTATGTCTCTTTAGGGAATATGAACATTCTAGGATTGATTGGATTTATTCTTAAAGAACAAGGTTGCCTATGGTTGTAAGGTTCAAGATGGATTTGTATAGTGTGTGGATATGTTTAGGGGAGAATGATCAATGGTGTTATTTGATTTCAATCCAAGAGTCTATTGGTTATGATACAAGACAGGTGCTCATATTTTATTTCTGTCTCTCATGAGTATGAAGGTGTTCATTTGAATCATGTGAGATTGTGATGTCCGACTAAATGTCTTAACATCATGGTGTGTTGGTGCTTTATTCTAATAAGTTCTGCTTGTGAGCTTGACATATTAAGATTTTAAAATAATTCAACTATGTTCTTCTTTCTTAAAAGAGACTTGATAAATAGGATTGGATATTGTCTGGGAGAATTTATTTTTCTCTGCAGTTTGGAATAAGGTCCGTGGAAGCTTCTGTTGATAAATGAGAAATGTCACACATACTGTCTGTACATCATGATTAGGACCTTCTAATTTTGGATGAAAGGAGTATGGGTCGATTCATTGGTAAGCATTGTGACTATGCTTGAAAGTGGATAAGAGAAAGACTAGACAAAGTTTGACCAGATGTCAGGACATTGTTTAGGTCTTGTGGTTGTTTCAAAGTAGCTCTATTTGGGTGGTGCACAGTTATTTATGATGAAGTTATCTACCTCAACTTATACCCTCATTGAATTGTTCTTCAATAACTTCTATGGAAAGTTAATTCCTAGAAAAACTGCTTGGGCATTTAAAGAGGGTCTTGGCTTTGTTTATTTCAGGTTGTGTCTCTTTTTGATGTGTTGAGTCTTAATGGCTTTTGTTCGGGTTTGGGTAAGTACCATGTGGGTATGGACCTGTGTTGGGCATCTTTGTCAATTTTTGGCTAAAAAGGGGGAGATAGGTTGTGCGTCTATACCAGTTGTGTGTTGCACCTTACAACACATAACTGATCTCTGGTTAGGGTCTGATTCTATTCTTGCAGTTGTTTTGCAAGGATGTTGGGTGGGATGTTCTGACATCCTATCTGTGTCTCAGTTTCTTCTCTGAGTCTTCTTTTTTTGTTTTGTGATTTGAGTTATGAACACAATTGTGTCTTATGTTCTGAGTTATCCGGAACTAGAGTCTGCTCCTCTATATCCTGTTCTAGATAATGGAGGATGGTATATTGGGACTGGTTTTGAGGGGGAGTGACGTGCATCCTCTTTCTCATGTACAATAGGGTTTAGTATACATGTCATACAACAAGTGGTGTATGTTGTACATGAAAAATCAAAGCTTCCAAGAGGTTCATTACAGGCTGGCTGAAATGACTTCAGGACTTTCTACTCTTCTTCTCCTTACTTCCTGGGTTTATTGTACAAAAGGAGTTTTAGCCAAAATTTGTCAAAAGGGGGAGATTGAAGACTATAAGATTTGAGAAAATTTTGGTAAAACATGATGTTGCACAAGATGTCCCAACAAGAAGAAATCTGTAAAGAACAACATGTCAGACAAGATGTCCTAGCATTGTGGACTCGACATCTTGGTCTGATGCAGTAGGTTTGTTACAGATCTGTTCCAAGATTTAAGATGCAATCAGAACGTGGATCAAGGAAAGATTGGACAGAGACTTCGAAGCCCATGGATTGCTGAAGGCTGTAAAAGGAAGACCAAGACTTAGGGCATAATAAGAGAGTAGACATTGTAACAAATTCTTGTAAAGTAATTATAATGGTTTAGGGTTTTGAGAGTCGTCTACTTTCTTGTGTTGTAAGTCACCATTTGTATCAGTTGATATATTGTGATAGACATAGTTTTACAGATTCAGAAACTTGTAGGTAATGAATTATATATTGTTCTTGGATGAAGCTATTAAAAAAATTCAAGCATTATTGTTAGTCAAGAGTCTTGACTGAATATTGTATTGAGAGGGGTGTTTTTCAATTGAATAGTTTGATACAGTCACCGGAGGTTGTGACTGTTAGATATCAATGAGGTGATTTAGGAATTAAGATGAGTTTCTCTTGTCTAGATGGTGATTTCTAGATAGAAGTTGCACTGGGTAGAGATTAAGTGAGGAGTTGTAAACGGGGGAGTTTAACTCTAAATTAATACTACTAATAGTGGATTCATTCCTGGCTTGGTAGCCTCCAAATGTAGGTGTTGTTGTTCATCGAACTGGGTTATCATATCTTGGCGTTATTTATCATTCTGTTATAAATATTTCAGTCTTGTTTCTTGCTGAAAATACACGTCTTAACAGATATTGAAACATCTGTCATTACACTGTTTTAATTTTGACATATCAGTTTGCTCTGGTATGTTCTGCTATGTCCTTGTTTAGTTATGCAGAGATTGATGTCTCAACATCTGTGATCTGTATACCAAAATTTCATGTTGAATATTATTTGTTCCATAAATCTCTTCAACAAGATATTATTTGTTTCAATTTAAATTCAAATTTAAATCTTCATTTAAATCTGAATCAATCTTCGTCCAGTTACTAACAAAAGACCTAATCATATAGCCAAACCAATTACAATAAAATCTGATCCAATCTTTGACCAGAAAGTCTTCCAAAACACAGCAGCAATGACATGTTGCGCAAGACCCATATGTCGTACCCAGATGCAGTAACATCGTATCCAGCATATGTCTCTTCTACATCCCCATACAGTTTAAGCAAGCTAGATTAATTTTAAACACTTTGAACACTTTTTCATTATTGTTGTTTTACAAAATACAGACAATAAAAAAAATGAACAACAATAATTAATTAGAATTACAATCTAATCAATGTGGATCCGACCAAAAAATTGTATTTTTTTCTTCGTCAAATTTTGTATTATATAAAGAGAATTTATATTCACTTAAAAAAACACAAAAAAAGTTATGAAATATTAATCATACACTTTTTTTTAAGTAATATTCCCAAACAAAGCATACGCACTTGCACTTTAAAATAAAAAAATGTGCCATTTTAAATTCAATACGATCATTTTTGGGCCATTTCAAATTCAAAATGTTATGTTTTGGGCTATTTGAAAAAGCGCAAGTAAATATTATATCTATAGGACTTTATTACTTTTGTTATCTCCACCCTATAGTTTTGACAATTCCACCACATCATATATACTTTTACAAAAATACTTAAATTATTTTGATTAATACCAAACATATTTCCCCAATAAAATTTATTTAATAAATTATTTCTTAATGCATTATAATTTTCTACATATTTACTTAGAAAATATTCAAAGAAATACTACTAATAATTCTTTGGTAGAAACAAAATACTATTTTTACACAATTATTTAGTAAAACTAATATATATATATATATATATATATATATATATATATATATATATATATATATATATATATATATATATATATATATATATATATATATATATATATATATATATATATATATATATATATATATATATATATATATATATATATATATATATATATATATATATATATATATATATATATATATATATATATATATATATATATATATATATATATATATATATATATATATATATATATATATATATATATATATATATATATATATATATATATATATATAATTTTATTGAAATTCTCTTTATAGATAAATAATAACAAAAGTCAAAACATGATTGCTATAATTGTAATTAGTTTTAATATTCTTTTATATCATCTTAAAATTTGTATTAAATTTAAATCAACTTTATAAACTGATTTATAAAATGAAAATTGTTCTTATTCCTAAATATATTTTTTAATTTACATACCGACTTGAAGGACTACACGATAATTATGAATATATTGAGTTTGATTAAGATATACCTAATATAGGTGATGTAAACATTGTAATCAGATTTATGATCTTGATTCCCTATGTTGGCAATCACTTTAATTTAAAGCTACGTGTGGATAACTTAAACTCTAATGTTATTTATAATATGTAAATTCTTATCAAAATTTTGAATGGTATGAATAAGGATAGTTTGGAGAATGGTGTTATTATAGTTGAAATATTGCCATTAAAGATGAAAGTTGATTTTAAAATCAAAACATATTTGGTACCTAAACAACACGAAACAAATTATATAGAGTTGTATAAACATGTTGTACTTGTAAATTTTTAATATTTTATTAAAAGATTTTATTTAATTTAGTTTTGATCAAAATTTTGTGATTGGATACTTACCATTTATACTAAGCTAAATTATCAAATATGAATCATGATAAATAAAAAAGGTGCATAATTTTTTTTTTATTCTAGAGTGGTGAGGCAAAGAGATCATTTGTCTCCCTTGCTCTTTTACATTACTGAAGAGGTACTTAGTAGACCATTATCTATGTTGGTGGATTAAGGTAAGTTGACATACACATTAGTTGACAAGACCATCATTTTTGGCCAAACTTTTTTTTTTGCATATAACTGTATGATATTTTGCAAAGCTACAATCAGAAATGCTCAAGTTATTGTTAAGTATAACAAATGTGAGTAGCGTGGATAATAGTCCCACATTGGATAGAAATGTGATGACTTGAGCATTTATAAGTGGGAGAACCCACACACCTATCACCTTAAGGTTTTGGATGAATATGTGGTGCGTCTCAAAGTTCTTGCTCAAGAAAATGAGCCTTTAGTTCGAGTGAAGGACCGACTCACTTGTATCAAAAGTACTCCTCACAGGTGGTGGTTAGGAGGTGTCCTGTTGAAGAGTGTCAACGGCGACACAAGGGTGGTGAGTAAGAAACAAACAACAGAAAATGCAGTTGCACTATTGAAGCTTCTGTTTAAGGGGGAGCATTGTGGAAGTATTGTGGATAGACCTACACTTGAGGGGGAGTGTTAAGTATAACGAGTGTGAGTAGTATGGATAATAGTCCCAACGAGTGTGAGTAGTATGGATAATAGTCCCACATTGGATAGGAATGTGGTGGCTTGAGCATTTATAAGTGGGAGAACCCACACACCTATCACCTTAAGGTTTTGGGTGAATATGTGTGCGTTTCTCACAAAGTTCTTGCTCAAGAAAAAAAGAAGTCCCACAATGTTCAATGATCCCTAGTTGAAAAATCTCTCCAAATAGTCCAACTAAATGTAAGTTTTATAATAGAGGTACTTCTGGATCTAAGCTAAGGCACATTGCAGATATGCTTGGATTCACTCTGGTATGCACACCACTTAACTATCTTGGAGTTCCTATATTCAAAGGAAAACTTAGAACTCATCATATCCAAATCATAACATATAGAGTATTGTTCAAGCTAGCTATTTCAAAGGAAAGCCTAGAACTCATCTTCTCAAAATCACATCAATGTTTTTTTATGCTTATTATTAGATGCTTCAGGCATAAAAAACAATTATGCATCATACTTCTTCTTTAATATGACATTACATTAATTATTCCTTTTTCTTTTTGGAGGAACATAATAGATGATAGGTTGATAATAGGAAGAACATTGATTTATGGAATGATAATTGGTTGAAGTACAAAATTAAAGATTTACACTTGGTTTTATTAGTGGATATTCAATTTATGCAAACTTTTAAGGTCAGTTCTGTTAGAACACAGATTGGTTCTTAATAATATCTTTATGTTTTGATGATAACTATTATGAAATTTTGTATTAAAGAATTATATACTCTAAAACTTGTTTGAGAATGTTTGCTGCAGATGTTAAAGTGAATATTACTCCAGAAGCAAATTAGATCTGAACATAAGAAATATGCAAGGCTCTGAAGCGTCAGAAGCATCTCTTAGAAGATTCTGAATGCTGCCTCCAGAATATTCTGAGCGCTGCCTCCAGAAGAATCTGAAGCAGAAGCTACAGAAGAATCTGAAGCAGAAGCTGCAGAAGAATCTGAAGCAAAAGCCAGAAGCATCTGAAGCAATGAAGAGTTCTGTATGAAGAGTTTCAAGCACAGTTACTTTAGAAGACTCTGATAGTACTAACACTGCCAGTACTGAGGATCTGACCCAAAACTCTGCTCTGAACTTATACACGCTGAAAGCATACTTGCTGCAAAGACTCTGATTCAGCAAACTTTGATGAATATCAGAAGGCTCTGACCAATTTAGACTCTGATGATTCTTGCTGAAAATTGTTGAAGAAGAATTCAATGTTATGTCCGTTGGAATAACCAAATGACTCTTTCCTTATTTATGCTAGACACAAGAACATAGACAAAAAAGATTTCTCTGTGCATTCCTCTTCTAGGAAATGTCACATGATGTGAAGACAAAAAGGCTCAGACCTTTTTGGTACACTATTCTCAACGTGAAAAGCTCTTGGATCACTGTGCCTATAAGAGCAAGTCTCCATTCACCTTCTTCAGTTGACGATATACTTGGAAAGAATTTATCACAAAGCTCTCATACAACTTAAAGTCATTAGCTGAATTATTTCATTGTTCTTCATCTTAAGTGAAAAATTACAGTTGTGATAAAGCTTTATTAGAAGCATTTTTTAACACTTGTATTATTAATACATTTGATTGTAAAAGAACCTTAAGAAGATCCAGTTAGGATCAATAGTTCTTGAGAAGACTTTGAACAGTTGTTCTTAGTGCTTACTATTGTAATCAGTTGATTAAATAGTGGATTAAGTCCTTGTTTGAGAAAGGCAAATCACTCTAGATAGGGTGGACTAGAGTAGTTGAGTTCAACGAATCAGGATAAAAATCCTTGAGTTTTTATTTCTAAGTTTTATCTTCATACTTATTCAACCCCCCCTTCTAAGTATTTTCTCACCTTCAGTTGGCATCAGAGCTCCGGTTCTGTGTGTGCTACCACTTCACAGTGACAGAAAAGATCTAGTGAGAAAAAATTTGATATATATATATATATATATATATATATATATGTATATATATATATATATATATATATATATATATATATATATATATATATATATATATATATATATATATATATATATATATATATATATATATATATATATATATATATATATATATATATATATATATATATATATATATATATATATATATATATATATATATATATATATATATATATATATATATATATATATATATATATATATATATATATATATATATATATATATATATATATATATATATATATATATATATATATATTTGGTTGTTATTATGGCTGATGCTTCAACATCCAACAAATATGAAGAAAGAGACAGAATCAGTACAAAACCCCCTATGTTTGATGGGGAGAAATTTGATTATTGGAAATACAGGAATGAAAGTTTTTTCCTTGGTTATGATGCTGATTTGTGGGACTTGGTCATAGATAGGTATGTTCCTCCCATTGATGGGAATGGCAAGAAAGTAGACAGATAATCTATGACAAAAGCCCAAAAGAAGGAGTTTAGAAATCACCACAAGGCTAGAACAATATTGTTAAATGCAATATCTCACACTGAGTATGAAAAAATCACAAATAGAGAAACTGCATTTCACATGTTTGAGTCCTTGAAAATAACCCATGAAGGAAATCTTCAAGTAAAAGAGACCAAGGCTCTGGCGTTAATACAGAAGTATGAAGCGTTCAAGATGGAAGAATCTGAGTCCATAGAAACTATGTTCTCTAGGTTCTAGATTCTTACAGCTGGTCTAAAAGTTATGAACAAAGGCTACTCAACTGCTGATCATGTGAAGAAGATCATCAGAAGCTTGCCCATCAGATGGAGACCTATGGTCACTGCTCTGAAGCTTGCCAAAGATCTGAACAAGATCACTCTGGAAGAGTTAATCAGCTCACTAAGGAGTCGTGAAATTGAACTTGAGGAAGATGAGCCTCAAAAGAAAGGTAAATCTATTGCCTTAAAATCTAACAAATCTGTGAAAGCTTTGCAGGTGTTAGAGGAAAGCTCTGAAGAATCTTCTTCTGAAGAAGAAGATGAACTATCCTTGCTGTCCAGAAGAATCAACAGGCTCTGGAAGCACAAGCAAAGGAAGCTCAAGAACTTCAAAAGACTAGATCAGCGCAAGGAGTCCTCTGGACCAAAAAGATCTGGAAAGAAGGAAGTTGCCTCCTTCGAGTGCAAAGAACCTGGCCATTACAAGAGTGAATGTCCAAAGCTTTTTAAAGAAAAGCCAAAGAGAAAGTTTGACAAAAACAAGAAGGTTCTAATGGCAACTTGGGATGACTCTGATGAATCTGGATCCTCATCAGAATCTGAAGATGAATGCGCCAACATGGCTCTAATGGCAGGAATTGAAGATCAAAATGAAGAATCATCTGGATCTGAGTCTGATTCTGAATCTGACTCAGAAGAGGTACTTTCTGATCTCACTATAGAAGAGCTTATTAAAGTCTTATCTGAAGTTCTGAAAAATTATAATCAGATTAAGCTCAAATGCAAGAAGCTTAAGTGCAATCTTGGCTCTGAGAATAATCTGTTAAAATCAGAAATTTTTGAGCTAAAAGAAAACAATTTAAAAATGAAAGCTGATTATGAAATAGCTCAACAAAACTATGAATCTGAAAGTAAGTCTAAATGCAAAAACATTTTAGAAGAATATGACTTTAGCTTTCAGAAATTTCTTGCTAAAAGCATAGACAGAAGTAAAATGGCTTCTATGATCTATGGGGTTAGCAGAAATAACAGGAAAGGAATTGGATATGAATCCTCCTCTGGAAAGGATTTAAATCCAATGCCTGTTGATAAACTTGTTATCAAGAAAACTCCCTTATACTCTCAATTCAAGTTTGGTCATCTGAATGACATTAAACACACACGTTTTGATCAGAATGTTCCTGTGCTTAAGCCAAAAGTAAGTCAGAATAATATTGTTGTAAAAAGACATAAGTTCAGACCAACTTTCAAGGCAGCTAACCAAAAAGGACCCAAAAAGATCTGGGTACCTAAGGATAATATTATCCCTATTGCAGATGTTTTTAGCAGAAAAGTCAAGACGCCAGTCATGGTACCTAGACTCTGGCCGCTCACGTCACATGACGGGAGAAAGGTTTATGTTCCAAAACCTGGAACTTAAATCTGGAGGAGAAGTGAAGTTTGGAGGGAATCAGAAGGGAAAAATCATTGGCTCTGGTACTATTGGTAATGATAACCTTCCCTCTATATCTAATATTCTTCTTGTAGAAGGATTAAAGCATAACCTATTGTCCATAAGTCAATTAAGTGACAATGGTTATGATATAATCTTTAATCAACAATGTTGTAAAGCTGTTATTCAGAAGGATGGCTCAATCTTATTCAATTGAAAGAGGAAGAACAACATTTACAAAATAAATCTTTCAGAACTTAAAATTCAAAATGTTAAATGCCTCTTGTCTGTTAATGATGAGCAATGGGTCTGGCACAGAATATTGGGGCATGTTAATATGAGACGTATATCTCAGATTAATAAACTCAATCTGGTCAGAGGACTTCCTAAGCTGAAGTTCAACTCAGATGCTCTTTGTGAAGCATGTCAAAAGGGAAAGTTTTCAAAATCCTATTTTAAATCTAAAAATGTTGTATCAACCTCAAGACCATTAGAATTACTTCACATTGATCTGTTTGGACCAGTGAAAACTGCATCCATCAGAGGCAAGAAGTATGGATTAGTCATTTTTGATGACTACAACAGATGGACATGGGTAAAGTTCCTAAAACACAAGGATGAGTCACATTCTGTGTTCTTTGACTTCTGTAAACAAGTCCAGAATGAAAAAGATTTCAAAATTATAAAAGTCAGAAGTGATCACGGTGGTGAATTTGAAAACAAATATTTTGAAAAATATTTTAATGAAAATGGCATTGCTCATGATTTTTCCTGTCCTAGAACTCCACAACAGAATGGGGTTGTAGAAAGGAAAAATAGAACTCTGCAAGAAATGGCTAGAACCATGATCAATGAGACTAATCTGGCAAAACATTTTTGGGCAGAAGCAATCAACACAACATGTTACATTCAGAACAGAGTGTCTGTAAGACCTCTTCTGGAGAAGAATCCCTATGAATTGTGGAGGAACAGAAAGCCTAACATTTCATATTTCCATCCTTTTGGATGTATTTGCTATATGTTGAATACTAAAGAGAATCTGAACAAGTTTGATTCTAAAGCACATAAATGTTTCATGCTTGGGTATTCTGAACGCTCTAAAGGCTACAGAGTATACAATACTGAAACACAGATTGTGGGAGAATCTATTCATGTTAGATTTGATGATAAGCTTGGCTTTGAAAAGCCAAAGCAATTTGAAAGTTCTGCAGATAGAGAAGCAATTCTCACAGACTATGAAGGCTCAGAGGCAGACAAAGCTCAAGTGAAGGAACCTGAAGCAACGCCAGATGAAATTCCTTTAGCTTCTCACATGAATAACTTAAAAATTTCGGAAGAATCAACTGTTAGAGGATCATCTTCCAGAATCAAAGCCTCTCATCCAGAGGATGTGATCATTGGAAAGAAGGATGACCCCATTAGAACAAGATCCTTCCTCAGATCTTCTGAAGCATCATTATTTGGGTTGGTGTCAGTAATTGAACCAACTTCTATGGATGAAGCTCTGTAAGACAATGACTGGATAATTGCCATGCAAGAAGAGCTTAATCAATTCACAAGAAACGATGTATGGGATTTAGTTCCAAGACCAAAAGGATTCAACGTAATTGGAACCAAATGGGTCTTCAGAAACAAGCTTAATGAGAAAGGAGAAGTTGAAAGAAATAAAGCAAGGCTAGTTGCTTAAGGTTATAGCCAGCAAGAAGGAATTGATTATACAGAGACTTATGCTCCTGTAGCAAGGTTAGATTCTATTCGTTTACTCATTTCTTTTGCTGCACAGTTTAACATCACTCTATATCAGATGGATGTTAAAAGTGCCTTTCTAAATGGTATTATAAAAGAAGAAGTTTATGTTCACCAACCTCCTGGTTTTGAAAGTGAAAAATTTCCAGTACATGTTTTCAAACTAAAGAAATCACTTTATGGTTTAAAACAAGCTCCCAGAGCTTGGTATGAGAGATTAAGCAATTTCCTTATGGAGAAAAATTTCATCAGAGGCAAAGTGGACATAACACTCTTTTGTAAAACATTTAAGAAAGATCTTCTAATTTGCCAAATATATGTGGATGATATTATATTTGGATCTACCAATGTTATGCTGGGAAAGGAGTTTGCTAAATGTATGCAGGCAGAATTTGAAATGAGCATGATGGGAGAATTGAGATTCTTTCTGGGAATTTAAGTCAACCAAACTCCAGAATGCACTTACATTCATCAGGCCAAATATGTTAAAGAGCTTCTGAAGAAGTTCAACATGACTGATAGTAAGATGGAAAAAACTCCCATGCATCCAACTAATGCACTTGGTAAGGAAGAGGTAAGTAAGAAAGTAGATCAGAAACTCTACAGAGGTATGATAGGATCTCTTCTCTACTTAACTGCTTCTGGACCTGACATTTTGTTCAGTGTATGCTTGTGTGCAAGATTCCAATCAGATCCTAGAGAATCACACTTAACAGTTGTTAAGAAGATTCTAAGGTATCTGAAAGGTACTTCTAATGTGGGTTTGTGTTACAGAAAATCAGATGATTTCAAATTAGTTGAATTTTGTGATGCTGATTACGCTGGAGATAGAGTGGAAAGGAAAAGTACTTCTGGAAGTTGTCAATTTCTAGGAAGAAATTTAATCTCTTGGTACAACAAGAAGCAACCCACAATTGCACTGTCAACTACAGAGGCAGAATATATTGCTGCTGCTAGATGTAGCACGCAGATGCTCTGGATGAAAAGTCAGCTAGAAGACTATTAGATTTTTGAAAGTAATATTTCTATATTCTGTGATAATACTTCTGCTATATGTTTGTCTAAAAACCCTATTTTACACTCTAAGGCAAAACATATAGAAATTAAGCATCATTTCATCAGAGACTATGTTCAGAAGGGTATTATAAACTTGGCCATTGTTGATACAGATCATCAATGGGCAGATATTTTCACAAAACCTCTTGCTGAAGATAGGTTCAAATTTATTCTGAAAAATATTGGTATGGATGTTTATGCAGAATGATATTTATTAGAAGCAAATTTCTCAGATGCAAAATGTTTAAAACTCTGAAGTATTTCATCTGTTATTTATTTTATTTATTCAGTTATTATTATTTGTGTATATCTGAACTAATCAATCTTAGAGGATCTGAACGTTGGCTAACGTTTCATTTCTCAAGAGAATTCAGAAGCACATGCAAGCAAACATGTGTCACTCTGAAGAGACATTTGAGGTATGGTTTGAATAGTGAAAATCTTGATTTCCCCCCAATTTGTCAGAATCAATTAATGTTTGAAATGATTTTTATTCTCTTTCATTAATTGTCATTTAATGCTATGTGTAAACGTGCTTTGTGTGTCTGTTTGATTGCCTTAAGTGATTCATCTATAAATACCACATTTCACACCAATTTCACACTTTTCACATCACAAACAAGTTTATGCATTTCTGCCTTCTCTTATCTCTTCACAAAAACCCTAAACCTTCGTCCAAATCATCTTCATCATCTTCAATGGCAACCTCATCTTCTACAGCAGCTCAATTTCAATCAACCATGGCTGCAGTTACTTCTGAAAATATGGGTGTGACTCCATTCACTATACCTAAAAGGACATTGTTAACTCCTGTTGACAAACATGAAGTTTGTTGTGAATCAATGGTGGAATTTAATTCGTTAGCTGAAAATGGATTTGAATTTCGTTCAATAATTGATGCACAAGGCTGGGTTAAATATTTTGACAGATTATTTGGACCAGTTTACCCTCATCTGGTGAAAGAATTCTGGATACATGCATCTGTTTATCCAAAATTCATCTTGTCTTCTGTTCTGGGAAAGGAGATCATAATAACTGAAGATCTAATCAGAAAACTCATAGGGTATGAGGAGACTGATGGAGTATGTCATCTGCCATCTGGGCGTGTGGACATGGTGGAAGTTTATGAGGAAGTCATCACTTCTGGACAGGCCTCTAACAAATTTAAAGATCTGAAGCCTGACTACAAATTCTAGGCAAAGATTTTTCTGGGATGCATCCATCACAGAAAATCTACCAATTCTCCAGATTATGTGAACAATGAACAACTCTACTTCATGTACTGTTTGAGTCGTAGTAAAAAGGTAGATCTTCCTTACATTCTATTTATGCATTTGTGGAACCATATCAACGCTTCAAGAGAATCTGTAAAGGATAAGGGTCAGAAGATCAGGACATGGATCCCCTTTGGAAGGTTGATTTCAGATATTCTAACAGAGAATGGTCTGGTGACTGCTCTGTATGAAGCTGGAGTTATGGATGAACTTGAATCCATTGTTGGAAAACCTCTGAATGCAAAGAGTCTTCAGAGACTAAAAATTGTAGATGAACTTACAGCTGTACCCAAGAAGTTGAATATTTATGAAATTAGTCAGAAGAGAATTCTTGTTGACAATTTTCCACTGTTTGGTGTTGAAGAACCAAGGGATATCATTGTGAGATATATTGATTCATGCAAAGCAGATGGAACTCCCATTCCTGCAGATATTCTGAAAAGAGCAAGAGAACCAATGCCAGATGTATACAATGAGAATACAAGGAAAAGAGGTCAATCAGAGGCAGAAGAAGCTGCTGCTCAGAAGAAGCTAAAAGTTGTTGACAAGCCACAGAAGCAGATCAAGAGAAAAGCTTTTGGAGACGTTCCTTCTGTTCCCATAAAGCATATTAAAATTAAAGGTACTAAAACATCTGTATCTTCTTTCTCTAAAATTGTTATAAATGAATCAACTTTTAGTTCTATTCCAAAACCCCCTCCTACTCAAAAACAATCTATTCCTGCTCCATCTCAAAAATCTGAACCATCAAAAGTTCCTTCCCCACAAAAATCATCTGATCCCATTTCCACTACTTCACTTAAAACCTCTGTTACTCCACCATCTAAACCAACAACAACACCACCAGCAAACCAAATTCCAACACCTATCACAAAACCAACAGAACAATCTACACCACAACAACCAGAAAAACAACAATCAGATCCTATTGCATCTGAACCCATTCAATCTGATCTAGTTGCATCTGATCCAGTTGCACCTAAACACGTTGTTTCTGAACCACCTATCTCTGAACCACCTGTATCTGAACCTCCATCAAAACCTTCTGAGAATCAATCAGAACCAACCAACCCTCCTGAAACAAACATACCTGAGACAGAGGCTCTAAACGTTACACCTCTCAAAACTGTCTTTGAAGTGTCATCTACGTCTTGTACCCCAACCACATCCTCAAACTCATCTGAATCTGATATCCATCCAGATTTCATTTCACCTCCCTCTCTCAGAGTATTTGAAGCTAACCAACCAGAACCACCAATTTCTTCTGAAATTCTCATTCCCAATCCCATCCCAACACCTAAGCTAAGGACATCTGAGTATGTATCCTTTGCCTCGTGTAAACCATCTTCCTCTGACAAACTTCCCTCTGGTTTCAAATTCAAAAATTTCTATACCAGAATTGAATCATCTGACACTATCACTCATGTTAAACCCAAGCTTTCCATCATTCTACCATCTGTTCTCCAAACATACATAAAAGAACTGCCAAAAATGATTTCATCAGAATCTCTTTTATCTGATAAATCTACGTTCATTCCTTACACTTCTACCACATTTGATGTTGTTTCCTATGCATCAAATGCAAAACCATCTTTGTTGTATGCCTTAATCAGATCAAAAACTGTCATTTCATCTGATTCTCCATCCATACCCTTCTACCCTCGCCCTCTGGTCATCATTCCAAAATTCACCATTCCATCTTCACCTAAATCCAAGCCATTCACCTTGGAAACTCTTCTGAAACCAAAAACTAGGCTGAATGTTGATCATTTATTTACAAGTTTTATGAAAGAAATAAAGATGCATTTAGGCTTTGTTCAGAAGAAGTGCTTATCAACAATGGATGCAAATGAATCTGATGCTATCTGGAATAGCTTCATCAACATATTCAATACTGTAGCCTCAAATCTGAAGAATGTATGTTTTGATGATGCGAAGCTCAGATTTGCTGAGACTGCTAGAAGCTTGCTCTGGACTGTTAAAAGATATGAACCATTTCTTCTTGAAGATGTTCCTTCATCCTCTGACGTATGTGATACAGAAGTGACTGCTGAATCTGCTTCTGAAGAAAACCCTCTGGCTATGACTCTTGTGGAACATCCCTCTGGATCAGTTGCTCCTGACTCTGCATCTCCTATGGAAATTGACTATGTTCCTGCTTCAGGCTCTACCCCACCTTCTTCTTTTGAGGTCAAGAAAGAAAATCCAGATCTTGAAGATAAGATTGCAGTTCTGGAAGCTGGTCAATTTGAGATTAAGTCATGGATGGCCAAGCAAGATCAGAAGTCTGAAGACATGGCTCAGTGGATGTCCAAACAAGATCAGAAGAATGAAACCATGGCTAAGTGGATGTCAAAGCAAGAACAGTCCTCCTCTGAGATCACTAATCTATTGAAGATGATTTTGTCCAAACAAACTTAGTTTATTTTCTTTCTGTTGTTTGTGCACCTGTACTTGCTGTTTATCTGATGTTTTGTATCTTTTGTTCTATATGAATGAATGACTAAGTGTTTCTCTCTACATAATTTATCTTTTTTGTATTTCCTTTTATTTGTCGTTTACAGTTTTTACTTTTTGATTATGACAAAAAAGGGGGAGAAAATGGATCTGACTATTTAAATAAATTCTACCTAAATGAAACTTTAGACATGTCAATTCTAACTAACATAAACACTTAGTGTTTTAGACTGTTTGATAACTCTGACATATTCGTTAAAAGAAACTCTGACATAACTCTAAGACTTCCAGATGATATTTTACTTATCAGACTCTGACTCTGAAACATGCAAGATCTAATGGCTGGAACATTCAGGCTCTAATTCTGAAGAGAATACTCATGCAAAAAGGGAAGTTCCTATTCCTTCTTAGTATTCAATTCAGGGGGAGATTCATCATCTCATGGGAGTTATAGTTACTTTACTTTCTATTGAACAAAATTTCTGATGTTTTTGTCATCATCAAAAAGGGGGAGATTGTTAGAACACAGATTGGTTCTTAATAATATCTCTATGTTTTGATGATAACTATTATGAAATTTTGTATTAAAGAATTATATACTCTAAAACTTGTTTGAGAATGTTTGCTGCAGATGTTAAAGTGAATATTACTCCAGAAGCAAATTAGATATGAACATAAGAAATATGCAAGGCTCTGAAGCGTCAGAAGCATCTCTTAGAAGATTCTGAACGCTGCCTCCAGAAGAATCTAAAGAAGCTACAGAAGAATCTAAAGCAGAAGTTGCAGAAGAATTTGAAGCAAAAGCCAGAAGCATCTGAAGCAATGAAGAATTTTGTATGAAGAGTTTCAAGCACAGTTACTTCAGAAGACTCTGATAGTACTAACGCTGCCAGTACTGAGGATCTGACCCAAAACTTTGCTCTGAACTTATACACGCTGAAAGCACACTTGCTACAAAGACTCTGATTCAGCAAACTCTGATGAATATCAGAAGGCTCTGACCAATTTAGACTCTGATGATTCTTGCTAAAAATTGTTGAAGAAGAATTCAAAGTTATGTCCGTTGGAATAACCAAACGACTCTTTCCTTATTTATGCTAGACATAAGAACACAGAGAAAAAGGATTTCTCTGTGCATTCCTCTTCTAGGAAAGGTCACATGATGTGAAGACAAAAAGTCTCAGACCTTTTTGGTACACTATTCTCAACGTGAAAAGCTCTTGGATCACTGTGCCTATAAAAGCAAGTCTCCATTCACCTTCTTCAGTTGACGATATACTTGGAAATAATTTATCACAAAGCTCTCATACAACTTAAAGTCATTAGCTGAATTATTTCATTGTTCTTCATCTTAAGTGAAAAATCACAGTTGTGATAAAGCTTTATTAGAAGCATTTTTTAACACTTGTATTATTACTACATTTGATTGTAAAAGAACCTTAAGAAGATCCAGTTAGGATCAGTAGTTCTTGAGAAGACTTTGAACAGTTGTTCTTAGTGCTTACTATTGTAATCAGTTGATTAAATAGTGGATTAAGTCCTTGTTTGAGAAAGGCAAATCACTCTAGATAGGGTGGACTGGAGTAGTTGAGTTCAACGAATCAGGATAAAAATCCTTGAGTTTTTATTTCTAAGTTTTATCTTCATACTTATTCAACCCCCCTTCTAAGTATTTTCTCACCCAGTTCAATTATCCAAGGCATCAATTGAAGTATTCCTCCCAGCTTATTACAATACCCCATATTTTATAAAATACTCTAAATAATATCAATTGAGATCAACTGAGTTTCTATGTGCTCTGAGAGTTATCAGTTGTGATGATTAGAGTAACTAGTGGGCTCATATTGACTTAATTAATATTATTCAAGACTGACCTTTTATTAATTGGTACAGTAGTGACATTTTGATTTCTGAAAAATTTGCATGAAGGCTCACTTAGAAGTATAAGGAGAAGGAATACGGGAAACCGTAAAAAATCTACAAGTGTTGTTAATGGTGTCAGTACTCCAAAGGTTTAAAGCTCTTAGGATGAAGATGATAAGAAGAAAGTTCTTAATAAAAAGAAAGTAATCAACATAACTCAAAGTGTACTTAGCATGGATGAATTCTTCCATATCTTTCAATGTAAATCGACAAAGGAAATTTGGGATACATTGGTAGAAATTCATGAAGGAATTGCTGAAGTAAAAAGATCTAGATTGAATACTTTGAGTCAATAGTACGAAATGTTCAGAATGCAGTCTGGAAAAGAAAATCTTTTTATTTCTCTTGACAAATCATTTGATTACTCTTGGTAAGAATTTTACTAATGATGATCTTAATCTTAAAGTGCTTAGATCTTTAACTAGGGAATGACAACCAAAAGTGACGACAATATCGAAAAAGAAAAGTTTTTCTACTATGACGTCTACATCATTGTTCACAAAACTCCATGAACATGAACTTAAACTCGGAAGACTTTAAAATCATGATAATCAAGAGAAGAAAACCAAAGGAATTGCTTTGAAAGTCAAGTCAAAGGAAGAATAAGAAAATGACGCTTTGGAGGAAGATGAAAACTTTATGCTCCTTTTGGAAAGGCTCGGTAAGTTCTTTAGTAAAAATGCTAAATTATTTAATTATGCAAAAAGAAAGAAACATTTCAGAAAAAAGGAGTCTTCCACTTTAATACAAGATGTCACATGCTATGAATGTGGTAAATAAGGTCATATAAAGACGGATTGTCCAAAACTCTCCAAGAGAGGTGGCTTCAAAAGTAAAAAGGAGAATAAGAATAAAAGAGCCTACATTGTATGGGAAGATAATGAGATAAGTTCTTCATCCAACTCCGATAGTGACGAATGTGAAAATCTAGCATTATTGGCTTCACACCATTCTGATGATGAAGATGAAAATGTTAGTAATGAATTTTCTATTTATGATAATGATGTACAAGGTGCTATAGATGAACTTCTTAATAAATGCAAAATTATGTACAAAATTGTGTCAAAACAAAAGAAATATATTTTATCTTTAGAAAAAAATTTTGAGACGTGGAAAAAGATTTTGAAGTTGAAAAACAAAAGGTTATTAGTGAACAAAAACAGGATTTTGTATGCAAAGAGTGTGAATCATTTTCTTTTCAAATTGTCCAATTAAAAAGAGTTCTTGAAAGATATGAAAAATGACAAATTGGATTGGAGAATGTTCTTAGTTAACAAAGATATTCTAATGATAAAAGTGGTATTGGTTATTTAAAATTTAGTAAACCAAGTTCTAGAGAAACTATTTTTGTTAAGGTTAGTGATCAATCCACTAAAGAGAAAGTAAACAAAGCCAAAGTTGTTCATGCTTATCCTAAAAGGAAAAATATTTTTTAAAAAGAAATCTTATGTTCCTAGATAGAGAAGTAACTTTGTTCCTACTTGCTTTTATTGTGGTATAATTGGTCATACACCTAATGCTTAATATGTTAGAAAATTTAGTATGACTAGTGGGCATTATGTGCGGGTCAAGAAAGGAACTAATTATGAAGGATCCAAGGCAATTTGGGTACCTAACAAAATTTAATTTGTTTTGTAGGTATGCTTGAAGACCACATAAAATCTTTGGTATCTTAATAGTGGTTGTTCTAACCATATGATGGGAGATATCACTAAATTTTCAAATATAGTGCTTAATGTTGTACCCCAAAATTTGCCTAACCTCTTTCTTCACTTGGCTTATGTTTCATTCCATTCTTTAGAATTTGCATCTGCATAGCATTGTCCTTTTTAGGGGATCAAGGGAAGTATGCAATCCAAGAGAAGGTTATCAAGGGTATAAAGCTCAACCAAGAGTGTTTACTCAAGTTATTCAATGCTTGCAATCATCAAGAAGTGGTCAAAGTTCTCTGAGGGAGAAGATTGACAAGTGTTGCTTACCTCCTATCTTGGGGGTCATCTGAAGATCATCATGTGCTCACAAGGCCATGGTTATTAATAAGAGATGTTGTATAAGTTCATTTAGTTCTCTTGAATTCATTGGGGAGCTTATCTAAGTGGTCATATCATTTGCAAGAGGTTGCAGTCAAAGTTGGTGCACCTAGGGTTTCATCTGCTTAGTGCAAGGTCAACTGTTGGCTTGAAGGAGTTGGATACTTGGTTCCAAGTCATTGGAGTCATAGGAAGTTAGGTTGAGACATCTATAATTCCATTTCAAGTTCAAATCAAGAAGAATCAAGAGTCTAAGAAGTTACTAAATTAGGGTTTCAAAGGATGTCAGTGTAAAATTCCCTTCTTTAGAAGCTAACTTCAAGGACCATTTACCTTAAGATACAAGTTTAATCTAATTTTCTTATACAATGATACTTGTAGTTCATGTTCTTAGCTTTCTTTTGAGTACTAGAACTCATCCATTGGGTTTGTGGAACTCAAGTTATGATGCCATCAAGTTATGGGTCTCAGATGGACATATTTTTCAGTCAACAAAAGTCAACTCACTTCCAAGGCACTGTTGAGATAGAATCATGGTTCTTATCAACTTTTGATGAACATGAAAGTTGTTCCTCTTTATCTTATCTTTCCAAAAAGTCCTATAAGTCCTTCATATCATTTGTGGAACTCATGTTATGAAGGTTGCAAGGAAAGGGTATTTTGGGACACTTTGATTATAGGTCATTTTGATTATGGGTCATTCTCATGCACTTAAGTACCTCAAATGGAACTTCAACCAACATGAAAGTTGTCACAAATGACCTCAATTTCATCATGGAACTCAAGTTTGGCTTGAATTATGCAGGGTTATGAACATTGGTGAAGAAATTCAAGTGAAATTTGGATTTTTAAAGGTGATATCAATTGAATTAGTTTTAGGACTTTTTCATGCCATGTTTGTATCCAATTTTGTTCACAATGCTCCAATGTGAAAAATGCACAAAACAATTTTGGTTTATGGGGTGAAAATAACATGGAAATAAAGCTTGCTTTCCAAAGAAGTTTTGCACCCAAACTTCATAATTAGATTACATCAAAGCCCAATTCCAATCCACATGTAAAATTCACATTCTCAGCTGCAAAATGAAATGAATTCTATGCGTGTATGCAGCCAAATTCACGTGTGCATGGATCACTTGCCAAATTGGGAATTTTATAAATTCTCTACATCTAAGCCTCATGGGCCTCCTTCACTCACATATCCATAATATAAAAGTTCAAAATGAAATTTGAGAGCTCACTTTTGCATTTTCGTGGAGGAAAGAGCATAACCAGTTTTGGAATTTGAGAGAAGAATTCAAAATCGTGAATCAAGATCTAGAGCATTTCAAGGAAAATTGAGGCAAGAATCATCTTCCTCAAGCTCATTGGAGTGGATCTGCACGTTTGCAAGCAAGGAATCACTCAATTGAAGCACTAACAGAGTGTCTCCATTAGGTAATCTTCTTCTCCAAATTTCTCTCATGTTAGGCACTGAACTTAGGTCATTTTAGTCGCATCTGAAGCCCTACATCTTGTAGGCAATGTTTGCATGCTTAATTGCTATATTTGATGAACTTTTCAGTTGAGCACTTGAAACTTTCTTCGTTTGAATCTCATTATTTACACATGATAATTGAAATTGGAGCCTGGATTTGGATACTACGTGACTAGACCTTTAATTTGGTATAAGATTTGTTGAGTTTTGGTGGAGTTTGGGAACCTGAACTCCGGCCACCTCGCCGGAGAAGACGACCGAAGATAGGGCTCCGGCGTCTGGTTCAAACTCAGGCCAAGCTGAGGTGTTCATGTTTGACCTCTTTACTTGATGAGATGAACGCTTCAGATGCGTTTGACTTGGCTTGCTGGCACGTTGAAATCCACATTGGATTAGTGATACGGTGCGTTGCTTAGTAAGCTGAGTGTGTGTTGGTTTGGGCCTTGGCTACTTTTGGCACCCCCTCTCTGATCCAGCCCAATGTTTCCAACGTGCTTTCTTGCTATTTACACCACTTTCCTTTTAGTTGTTTTATTTTATTTTTATTTGATTTCTGTTTTGATTTTTGATTTTTAAAAATAGTTCCAATAATTAAAAAATTCCACAAAAAATGTTTTCTGACACTTTAATGTGTTATTTAATTTTTGATAATTTTTAATTTCTTTTTCCATTTATGTTTCAATTAAAATTGAATTTTATGATTGGAGGTATTTTTGAATTGTTTTTCACTTGTTCCTTTGTGTTTCTTGCTTGTTCTTGATCCAATTTTCACCACCTATGAATGAGACCTATTCCTCATTTCAATGATGAGTTGAGAGGTCTTTGAGGCTGGTTTGGGGATTTTGTTTGACCTTTTAAGGTTGACTTTGATGTCCATTTGCTTGACCCTCGACAACCCTCCTTAAAAGTGGAGCACCCAAGTAGATCAATTCCTATGGTGATGCTTTGATAGGACTTTGGTTATGTTGCTCTGGCCTCTGGTTGCCAATATCTTTATGAGCTTTTTATATTTTATTTGGATTTATTTGAATCATTTTCCTATTTTTGGAGTAGCTTGCAAGTCAAGCTACTCCTAAGGATGGTTCACACACACACTTGACCTAGTTTTGATGGGAAATGACCCTTGTGGATCCCATATGTTTCAAACTCTTTTCGATTCACATTCCTAACATGTTGAAGTAGTTGGTTGACAGTTTTTAGTTCATACACTTGTTGGTTAATGTTACAAGTTGCATTTGTTTAAGGCTTTCCATTTAGTGTTGAATGTTGAAAGTGTTTAGAACCTAGGGTCTTTACCATGTATTTTCTTGCAACTTGTGTTGGCTTGCTTCCTTCTTGAATTTGCTTATACTCTTCCCTTGTTCTCACTTCTGTCCTAGGACCTTGGGGACTTATCTAAGTTGATTTGGTGCCTTTTTGTTTCACTTTGAGTTTGACTTGGATGAGAGGCCATTTTTGAGAACTTCTTTTGTTCTTTTCTTGCATGATCATGGCGATGCTTATGGTTGAGTTTCTTTTTTGTGTTGCTTGATGCCCAAGCCTTATCTCCCATCCTCATATTGATCATGTCTTCTCTTCTTGCTTGTTTGCTTTGCCTTGGTTAGTGATTGATGTACAAGTGGTTGTAGGCATTCTATTTCTCCCACTTCATCTCACTTTTGGCTTGAACTTGTTTAAGTTCTTTGGTTTGCTCTTCCATTTTGTTCTGCATCATCTTGCTTGCATTCTTGAGGTTGAGATGTGCTTGTGGTGGCTACTTCCCCACACTTTGTTCCTCCCTCTTTCTTCATCTTTGTTTTGCATTGCATGTTTGCATCTTATTTCTTCTTTCACTTATGCTTTCTTCTTCTTCTTCTTTTGTCTTCCTTTGCCATGTTCCCTTAGGACCTCTAATCTTTCTTGTTCAAGATTGATTATGATAGACATTAGGTTTGAACCCATGCATGATAACATTAGGGTAGCTTCCCCTTTTCATCCCAATCATAGGTGCACTTTGCATAAGAACATTAGGTTGAGTTTAGTCTCCCTTTTAGTGTGTTTTTCTCTTCTCATCTTCAAACTTCTTCAAGATACTTAATAAAGGATAATGAATGTTGTACGCTACGAGTCTTAAGCATTTGGGAAATGATGATTGGGGGGCCTCCTCTCAATTGTCTAGAGTGTTTAGCGTATGTCCTTTGGACGATATGCGACACATTCGCTCCTAAGTCATAGTCTTTAGTGCAACATGAATTACAAACAAAAATTCAATTCACTTCTTTCTTAAAAGACTTCAAAAATAAACATCAAATCTTTTCATCTTTCGGGATTAATTGGAAACTTTTTCATAAGGAGAGTTTTGTTAACTCTTGGTTCTACCGCAAACAGGTAACGCCTAAGTCTCCAATGGTCGAGCTGCATACACTTAACTGCTAGAACTAAGGTTTAACCCTACTCGGCTAAAACACTTGAACCAACCTGTGGTTGTGTCAGCCCGAACTATATTTGCTCTAATTTCTCATACAAGATGAAGGTACGTAGGCACAAGGTGACGATGTCTTGGCGAGCAACCTTCCCCACCTTCACCCATAGTTATCCGAACTACGTTGAATCTGACTTTCCCATTGCAAGAAGGAGTACATAGGCATAGAGCGGCGATGCTCTATCGAGTATCTTTTCTTTTCTTTTGTCCCTGTAGCCTGTAGCTTAGATAGATAAACACCCTTTTAGATAGACAACAAGCGTGGATCCCGTTGAGTACAACGGACGTGAGGGGTGCTCATACCTTCCCCTTGCGTAACCGGCTCCCGAACCCAAGGTTTGGTTGTGATGACCTGTCTTTTCCCTTCTCCGTAGGTTTTCTCTGATCGTTTCCTTTCCCTCTTTTTGGGATAAATAACGAACGATGGAGACTCTTCTGTGCTTGTCGGCCCCTCTTCATAGCGAAGCGACACTTAAGACCAAGAGATATGTCATTTATGGAGACAACAATAAAGGAAAAAATCTTGGCATAGGAAAAGTTGGAACACCACCTTTCACATCCATTGAAGATGTTCTTTATATTGAAGGACTAAGGCACAATCTTCTAAGTATTAGCCAATTTTGTGTCAAAGGCTTCAAGATCAAGTTCACCAAGGATGAATGCTTGATTGAAGATGAAGTCCCACATGAGATGTAACTCAAAGGTAAAAGAATTAATAATATATTTATGACTTCCCTAGGTTGTAGAATGAAGCTTCTCAAATGTGTTTTGGTGAAGACAACAACATTATACAACCTATTGAAGATCACAAAAAGGAATGATTCAAGTCAAGCATAAAGTTTCAAGTATAAAATACATCAAAAAGTCTTGAAAGTTATTTAAAAGATTGATCATGATTTAAAGGTATACGAACTCAACTTAACCTTGAATATACAAGTTTTCATATCATCAATCATATTTGGCATGAATCATCAAAAATTTTAGCTTGTGAAAACCATTCCTTTACATACCTTTTTTAAAAGTATTTTTCACTTTTTAACACTGGTTAATCGATTAACCGTTTGGTAGTTCAAATCTGTTAATCGATTAACCATAGAAAAATTTAAAGTTTTAACTCGTTACAAGGGGTTAATTGATTAAAACCTTGCTAGTGCAAAAGTGTTAATCGATTAACACTCAACCAGTGTGTGAAAATATTTTATTTTTCTGCCAAATGATGTTTTGAAAATGATTTTTCTTGCATGACACCCTTTGGTTAATTTCACTCTTTTAAAAAGGAGTTTAGTGACTATATAAGCATCATATTTTTATATTTTAAAATTCACCTTCTTGAAAAAAAATTCAAACATTCTTTTCATCTTTAAACTTTCAAATTTTTCTTAGCATTCAAAACAAAATTTCTTAAGAGTGAAACTTGAGCATTAAACCTTCATACAATTCATTCTAGTTTTATTCCATCATTAAGAACACTTGTATAATCATTGAAAGAGTTGCTTGTTCAAGAAGAAGATCAATCCTTTGATTGATAATTGTGAAGCATCCATTTCAAATACTTATAAAAATTTAGATTATACTTTATTTGTGACAACTTATTTTTCAGGATTGCTGAAATTAAGATTGTGAAGTTGTATTCCTTGTTGTCCAGGTTGTTGGAAACAAGAGGTCCATTGTGAGAGGATTGTTCTCAATTATACTTAGTGAAAAATCCAAGAGGTTGTTCTTGGTATTGATTTGTTAGTGTCTGTATAGAAAGACTAGGAAGAGTCTTGTCTAAGTCCTAACATTATTAAAAATCTCTTTCATGTTGAAAGGGGACTGAAGTATTCTCGGACTATGAGGAGAACCATGATATATTCTCATGTCTTTTACTTTCCGCATTTACAGTTTTCATCACATAGTAATCACTTAGGAAAGTAAAACATAAAACAGTCAAAAATCCGAAAAAATATTCTAAGTACCTAATTCACCCCCCTCTTAGGTGCAAACTTTACTGACAATTGGAATCAAAGCAAGTTATAGGTAACTTGTTCCTACAAATCCGGTATAGCTTCAACTAATGCAAAACCGGTTTTGAAAGATGGTAGTAGTAGCAACAAACCCCCTATATTCTCTGGAGAATATTTCGACTTTTGGAAAATCCGTATGAGAGCACACTTAGAATCACAAGATAAAGAAATTTGGAAAATCGTTGAAAGTGGTCCACATCGACCAATGAGTGTTGAAATGGTGTCAGGACTCCAAAGATTAAAAGTTCTTATGATGGTGATGACAAGAAAAATATTCTTAATGAAAATAAAGCTATTAACATTCTTCAAAGTGAATTATGTATGGATGAATTCTCCCGTATATTACAATTTAAATCCACAAAAGAAATTTGGGACACTTTGGTGGAAACTCATGAAGGAACCGCTAAAGTTAAAAGATCAAGATTGAATACACTAAGTCAAGAATATGAAATGTTCCGAATGCAATCCGGAGAATCTGTCGTTGCTTTATAAAAAATATTTATACATTTAACTAATCACTTGATTGCACTTGGTAAGACATTTTCTAATGATGAATTAAATCTCAAAGTTCTTAGATCCTTGACTAGAGAATGGAAACCAAAAGTTACGGTAATATCGGAAAAGAAAAGTCTTTCTACCATGACTTCCACATCATTATTTGGAAAACTCCAAGAACATGAATTAGAACTTGGACGACTTGAAAAACATGAACATCAAGAAAATAAACCCAAGGGTATCATGTTGAAAGTAGATTTAAAATAAGATCAAGATAATGATGCACCAGAGGAAGATGGAACCTTTATGCTACTTGCAAAGAGACTTGGTAAATTTCTTGGTAAAAATAACAAAACCTTTAATTATTCAAAAAGAAAGAAACATTTCAAGAAAAATGAGGCATCCACTTCAAAACAAGATGTCACACGTTATGAATGTGGTAAGCAAGGTCATATAAAAACCGATTGTCCAAAACTCTCCAAGAAAGGTGGATTCAAAGGCAAAAAAGAGACAAAGAACAAAAAGGTTTATATTGCATGGGAAGATAATGACATAAGTTCATCATCTGACTCAGATAGTGAGGAAAGCGCAAATCTATCATTAATGGCTTCTCACCACTCCAACGATGAAGATGATGAGGTTAATAGTGTATTTTCTCTTTATGATAATGATGCACAAGATGCAATAAATGAACTCTTAAGTGAATGCAAAATTCAGTATAAAACAATATCTTCACAAAAGAAACAAATTACATCTTTAGAAGAAAAAGTTGAAACAATGGAAAAAGATGCAAAAGATGAGAAACAAAAGTTTATTAGTGAAGAAAAATAGAATTTTGTATGTAAAAATTGTGAATCACTTTCTTTCCAAATTGTCTAATTAAAAAGAGTTCTAGAAAGATATGAAAAAGGACAAATTGGGTTGGAAGGTGTCCTCAGTCAACAAAGATATTCAAGTGATAAGAGTGGACTTGGTTATTCAAAAAATTTCAAACCAAGTACTAGTAAAACCATATTTGTTAAGGCTAGTGACCAATCTTCCAAGAGGAAACCTGAACTTTCTATACCCTGTCGGTTTGATATGAACTGCCTCAGCATTTTGAACCTCGAAGAGGTGCTCATATTAATTGCCCTCTGGCCAAGAATATCTTATGTGCTCTTGGGGTAATCTTCCCTAACCTCGCAATGATTCTACCCCTGATTAGATGATAGGTGAAGCATTAACCACTGGCTGCGAGAGATTTACCAAATCTCGACCCGATTGCCCCAGGTTAACTGTCTTTTGGATGGCTGACTCCCACGATGTGATCATTTGATAAATTGCCCCGGTTCAACGGAGTGGGCGTTCTGCATTCTATCCTGATCCAACTTCACACTGTAGAAACTTTCATGATGTCAAACGCTTACTCGCAAGTAAAAGAAATTGTTCTGCACAAAAGATATATTAATGCAATGCATATGACAGTTTTGAAATCCAAGTTTGTTCACTGGAAAATTTTGTGACATGTAACGAATGAATCAATTATCAAAATGTCAATTTTAATACCAACGCGGTAAGAGGAATCCTTTTAGGAGTCAGTTTCGACGCGATCTTTACTGATGTATGCTTTCGAAACAATCCTGCTTCAATTAGGACTTTTGAAGGTTGTAACGTGGTCAGGTTCACAGTTAAGAAAGAAAGGATAACGACTCAAAGTTTATTCTAACCCACCCATTCTCCTTGATGTTCTCCAATCTTATGCTCAGCTAATTCGACCTAAGCGCTCACCTTTCAAAGGTTAAATGACAGGAGTGATGGTTCGGGAAACCACAAGTTTTTGGAGTGACAGTCACTCGCTTTTCATCTTTGGTGCCTAGAGTCACACGACTTGTTTGTTCGAGGATTTTTCTTTTGTAATCCTTTTCACTTTTCTGCTTTTTCCGTTTTTTCCCTAACTTTTGTCTGGACAGGCTCTTTTGAGCTTCTTTTGATTTCAAAGTCCAGCGGGATGCCCTAATTTTTGCCTAAGTCGCTTGTTTTCAAGACTCAACTTAGCGAGATTTTTCTTTGACTCTTTTTCTTCTTTTTTTTGAACAAATAGTGCGACATCGGCTTGTCTGACTTATTAAAGGGATTGTGACTGTTTCACTCCTTGGTCGATGATGGATACCCATTGTGGGTTTTTTTAGGCATGACCTATACAGGTGTGATTGACCCTCGAACGGGAACACTCCTTTTTGCAATTTGAACGCTCGGTCAAATTAACTGACACCTACCATGCCCCAGGTTAAGATTGAGGGTTTTTCCGTTTTTCAGAAATAAACTCATACTACTAGGCTCAAAGGGATTGACAAGGGATTATCTTCTTTATATCTCCGGTGTTTGGGAATTTGAAACAATGCTTGTACATCATCAGCAGGTTTTATTCAAAAGCATACAATCGGAAGCTTCCGCGTCTTTCAATTTCGTCATCCTCCCCGGATTCCGCTTAAACAAGCGTTAGACATCAATTAATAACATAAATGAACACAAATGGATTTAATAAAAACATGCATATTTATTTCATTATCAGTATCAATTGAAAACAATACAATTTTACAAGGGAGATTTGCATTTAAACAGGAAAGCAACTACAAATGCAAAGAAAATGACAAGATAAAACAAAGATTTCCAGCTTCGGGGAACCGGGCTTTCAGGTCTTGACCCTCTGCTGAGCTAGCCATCTTCAAACTCAATCGGATGAAAGGTCGACATGTATCCTCAATCTTCCTTTCGGAAAGGAAATGTACCTCTAGTCGATCAACTGTTGCAACCTGGCTTGAAAGGCCTGGCAATCGTCCGTTGAGTGCCCTATGGATCCTCCATGATATCCGTATTGAGCATTGAGATCATATCTGGGAGGGTACGGCTCTAGCACTGGCTTGAGAGCCTTGGGCTCCACCAATGATTTCTGGATCAAATGTGGCAGAAGCTCAATGTACGGTATAGGAACTGGATGAAGAGGAGCATTCCTCCTTTCCAAATTGTTGCGAGGCCCATTCTGATTCTGGCGCTGATTATGTCGGAGCCGAGAAGTAGAAGGTTGTTGTTGCTGGTTAGGGCATCCTTTATGCTCAGGCACCTTCATTCTCAGATGTAGCCCAGGAACCGGAAATAGCTGTGGGCGCGGAGATTTTGTAGTCATAAACTGCACGACACGCTTTCGACCTGATACAGCTTCAGGAGAAATAAGAGGGACAACCACCTCTTTGGCATCGAATGGACCAAGACCACCTGGTACACTTACGCCGCTCGGCGCAAGCCCAACTGCCTTTGAATCGATTAAATCCCGAACTACGTGCTTAAAAGCTTTGCAGTTCTCGACGTTATGCTCCGGTGCCCCAAAATGGAAATCACAGTGAGCGCTTACATCATAGCCCAGTGGTAACTTACCCGTAAGTGGGGACATAGTATGAAGTTTAACCAATTGAAGTTGACGCAAGAGTTGCAACAACTGCGCATACGTCATGGGGATCTGGTCGAAGATTCTCTCAAGCTGCTTCGTCCTTTGGCCATACCTTCTAGTCTTAAGATTGTCTCAGGAAGTAGGAGGTAGCTGCTGACGTGGAAAATTTGGGATCTCAGGTTGGGCAGAAGATCTTCGAGGCACATTACGCCTTGGGATAGGTTCCACGGACACAAGTGGAACAAGCATCTCTACTGCAGCTTTAGGCACCTGATCGCCTTCCTTCCTTAGCACATTTCTTATCACCTCTGTGACCAGGCTCATCTGGGTCTTCAGTTGCTGAACCTCCTCCTTAAGCACTTTCTTCTCCAGACATAAGGTTTGCATACTCGCCACGAACTGCCCCATTTGGCCCCAGGCTTCCCTCAACTCCGCTTGAACTTGTTCCATGACTTTGCGTTGATTCCCCAGTGAACGGTCTGATTATTTATCCTGCAACAAAGCTAACGGTCCATAGGAAATAAGATTGACAGTTCCGATGCACCTGTAATGAAAAAATGCAAAATGCCGACATGTATGTATGCAACAGGGAAATTTCCCCCTCAATTCTGGTTCTGGGAGAACAGCCCGACAATGGGAAAACCCACAGATAAGCAATAGTAGAAACTCCTCATGTATAAATGGAAAGCCACGCAGGCAGTGTACAGGCATATCAACTGGGTACAATCAGAAAAGACCTCAACCAACATGCCTGGTGATGGTCAATACAACAAGCATAAGCAACAACTACAGATAGACAAAAAGATAATCAGGCAGGATGACGAGACCGGAAATCCTCTAGCAACTTCTGCGTCTCGGGGTGATCTGGTCTGGTGAGTAGCCCTTGAATAAGCAGCTCTCGCTGGCTAATGGTACGCTGTAGGCCCTCAGTGTAGTCCTCCCAGGCTCCTTCCCCAAAGCACTCCTCAAGCTTGCATCTCTTGGAATAAGCTCTCGACCTGCAATCCCTCAAGTTTGCAATAGCTTCGTTCAACCTGTATTCAGTGTCCTGCCTGAGCGATGCCTCTGCTAAAATCTTCTCGCCTTTGGCTCTCAACTGAGTCTTCCATTTGTTGATCTGCAACTTCAACTTATCCTCGCGCTCTTTATTGTTGGACAAGGTGGCATTCCACTGGGCGTTGAATTTGGAAATCTCCAAATAAGCTTTGTCCAAGTCCTGCTTCTTGGTGGTGAGAACACTGCTAACAGCTTTCAAATTCAAACCTAAGCGCTCACGAGCGTTGGTCTACTGAGTCAATTCTATATCTAATCGGTTCACGAGTTCAGTTTATTTTTTTGAAAGAGTATACAGCTTCAGTCTTCTCACTCCGGAGCTGAACAATCTCTTTCTCTAACTCCTCATTAGCTCTCCGTAGCTCCTCTTTCTCGGCCCATAACTGGTTGTACTTATGAATGTCCACAGTGGTTGGCTCCTCAATCATGAGGGGATATAAAGGCACAACTAAGGGAAACGACATCAGCAACCTCTTCGCTCTATCCTGAATCCATCTCAAGTAGGGATCATAGGCTCAACTATTACTCTTTCCCAACAATTCTTTTCCTCTCCTGTGAATATTGTTCCAAGCGTGCTCCAGCTTACCCAGTGTATCACTATCCAACAACCCGGTGAGGTATAGAGATTCCTGTACCTCTTCTTCCTTGGGAGGATCCCTCAATGCATATCCAAACTGCCTAACCAGCAACGGCGGATTGTAGTTGATGCACCCCTTACTTCCGACCAAAGGGACGTTAGGAAATCCGTTGTAGCTATAGATGATTTCTGTGCCAAGTATATTCCTATCAAACCAAGTGACGTTCTCAGCTGACAAACCCATCAGACGTTTCGACCATTCCAATGTACCTGCAGAAGTAACAAAAGGACTCGTCTTGGGCATATGACCGGCAAACCACCTGTACAATAAGGTAACACAACAAGACACATTTTCCCCCTTCGGTTCTTATTCTTGTAGTGAACCGAGTGATAAACGTCACCGAGCAGTGTGGGTATTGGATTCCCTGAGGTAAATATATGAAACGCGTCCAGGTCAACGAACTTCGGCAGATTAGGGAACAAAATAATGCCATAGATGCAGAGAGCTAGAATGGCATTGAATACAATCCAACATCCATATTTGGCGCACTGTTGGGCCTTTTCAACCAGGCACTGCAAAGAGAAACCAGGCACACCATTCCATTCAGTCACCTTTCCTTCTATCTCTGAGGCATCTAGATGTAGTGTGGCAACAAGCTTAGCCAGATCAGGCTTAGATTCAGTATGGAAGAACGACATCTGGTTCAGGATCGACACATCTAACAATGCAGAATATTCCTCCAAGGTAGGTGCGAGGACGTAATTAGGGAATAAAAAGCATCTCAGCTGTGGGTCGTAGAATTGCAGGAGAGCATACAACCCATTCATCTCGTACACTGAAGGCTTGCAAACAAAAAACTGAGCAGTTTTCCATAAGATTTTCTGAAGTCTTCCATTACCTCTCTATCAACTACAGCAGTCAAATTGAGCAGAGAACTAATATCTGGAGTAGGAAGCTTGTAGGCAACTTTTTTCTTCAAGGGTTCCATGTCGGAGGTGAGGAACAAGATCACTAGAATCAAGGAAGGAAATATGCACCTGCAACATAAATACATGTTAATGAGATGCAGATGAAAAATGCAAAATGCAAACAGGGGATCAAGATTGTTGTGCTGTAGCTTGAGAAGAATCAACACTTCGCCTTGAAAAGAACAATAACACAACTCTGATAATAGGAACCACTGATATCAATAACTCAGATTTATACTGTAAAGAAAGTCGGGTAATCTGAAAGTCGAGGTTTCCTGCATAACCCAATCCCTCTCCCAGGTATGGACCTATCCACTGATAAGGTTAGGCTTCCTATGCGTTCATCAACGTCACAGATTTTCAAGAAATGATGATACGTTCACCATTTCTGGTTTGGCATCATCACCTCCTGAAGAGGCCTCACTTAGCTGAATCCCAAATGATCAGTACCCAGAGTCGACAACCCTCAGATCCAAAATCCTCTCAAGCCCAAAGGGCTGGAAAGGAAATCATCAAAGAGAATCTCGTCTGAGCGTGAATTTCATGGGGAACTGGTCCATGCAAAGCATGCACACCCCCTACTAATCTCCACTACTAATGTTATGTTTGCACTTAAGCCTGGGTCTGGCTTATCACTCAACAAAACCTCCCTCCCCACAGCACAACAGTAATGATATATAATGCTGAAAATAAATGCGGGAATGTAAAAATAGAGTACAACACGTATGTACATACACCCAAAGATAAACAAACAAGCGTTAGGATTGGCTCACATAGGGAACCGTTGGAGTCCCCAGCAGAGCCGCCAGCTGACGCTACAACGAAAAAAGGTGCCGACAATGACAAAAGAGTCACCACCGTTCATTATTTATCGCAACAAGGGAAAGGAAACGATCTGAGAAAACTTGTGAATCGGGATAAGATTGGTCATCACAACCAAATCTCGAGTTCGGGAGTCGGTTACGCAAGGGGAAGGTATGAGCACCCCTCACGTCCGTCGTACTCGACGGGATCCACGTTTGGTTGTCTATCTAAAAGGGTGATTGAAACTATCTACGCTAAAGATTTGGGACAAAAGAAAAAGAAAAGTGACTTGACAGAGCATCGCCGCTTTGGGCCTACGTATTCCCTCGTGCAATGGGAAAGTCAGAGTCAATGTAGTTCGGCTAACTACGGATGAAAGGTGGGGAAAGGTTGCTCGCCAAAACATCGCGTCTTGTGCCTACGTATTCTCGCACATTAGAGCAAACATAGTTCGGGCAAATAAGAACGCCGGTTGGTTCAAATGCTTTCATCCGAGTAGGGTTAACAAACAGTTCTAGCAGTTAGGTGTATGCAACTTGACCATTAGAGACTCAGGCGTTACCTGTTTGCGGTAGAACTAAGAGTTAACGAAACTCTTGTTTATGAAAATGTTTTCCATTATTGAAGGTCCCAAAGGACAAAAAGAAGTTTGATCTTTGATTTTGTGTCTTTTAAGAAAAGAAGTGTTTTTGAATTGTTTGCAATTCATATTGCACTAGAGACTATGACCTGAGATCGAATGCGCCGCACATCACCCAAAGGGTGAACACTAAACACTCTAAGCCATCAAGAGGAAACCCCCCAATAACCATTTCCAAAGTACTTAAGGCTCGTAAAGCACAATATTCATTAGCCTTTATAAAGTATTTTGAAATTGTTTTGAGATGAGAAAGAGAGAGGGGACAAACTAAAGGGAAACTAGTTCAAAACCTAGTAGTTGTCATGCAAAATGGTCCTAAAGTTAGGATTAAGAAGGGAATTCTACCCTATTTGTTATCATGCAAAGGATTCAACCTAATGTCTATCATCACTATCCTTAATCAAGGAAGTGATAATTCCTAAGGGAACATGGTAATAAAAGAGAAGAAAAGAACAACATGAAATAAAACATGAAATAGAAATGAATGAATGAATGAATGCATATGCAATGCAACATACAAGCAAAGGGAGGAAATTGTGTGGGGAAAACCTCCACAAGCTCATCTCAACCTTTAATGCAAGCAAGAGAAAAAAAGAGCAAATAACACAAAAGCAAAGGGAGGAAGTAGTGTGGGGGTGAAAACCTCCACAAGCTCATCTCAACCTTTTAATGCAAGTAGGAAAAGAGCAAGAAGTTCATCACATGCCTACTTATATCCTAATGCACAAAACCACACAACATGACATGGAAAGAAGGAGATTATTGAATGAGATGATGGGAGGAAAAGTGAGAACCAAGGGAACTCACTTGGGCTACTCAACCAAACATGCTACACTCAAAATGCACGCAAAACACATAAGTAGTCCTCAAAGGTTCAACTACTTATGGCATGCCTTAAGTTCCTCCAAAGGAGGAACTAAGCTTCCAAAAGTAGGATCCTAAAGTCCTAGGACAGCAAGATATGAAAGCAAAGAGTGTACACAAAGCCAATCACAAAATCAACAAAAGAAAATGCAAGCTTATACACAAGATAAAGCAAAGCATGTATCATGGAAACCCTAATTGGAATGCCTAAAAGAAAGGTAAACTTAAACAAGTTATGAACACAATTAGGACCCAAAATTGAACATACAAACACCTTATTACATTCACAACATGAATCCATAAGAATCAATAGCTCAAACAGTGCATAAAGTACTTTTACAAGGCAAACTAGTTCAGGTATTGATGTGAAAACCATGCAAGGATGACATAAGATGGAAAATACACTAAAAATAACATACAAATCCTAAAAATACCAAATAAAATCCTATAGGACCCCTCCGGTGTTAGGAACAAGGGGTCCAATCTATGCGGAAAAAGTCCTAAACCTAACTAGGCAAACAGAGGGAAAGTTCTGAGGGATACCCTAAAAACTAGGGTAAATCGGGGGTCCTAAAAACCCAACCAAAATCCTAACCAAATGGTGATAAAATTAGGGGTTAAAATATCAAAAAAAAATCAATCTATATGTCATGTATATGCATAAGAAAAATCAGCCAATTATATGTACATTTGATCACAAAATGAAATCAAGAACTACAAAGAAAGGAATTTAATTCAATTAAAATGCTTCCAAAGAAATAAACCGTTTTGTAATTGAAAAGATGTCCAAAAAATAAAACTAAAATTTCCTAAATTTATTTAACATCTTGAAATATGTAAAAACTATTTTTATGGATTTTTATCTCAGTTGGAAGCATTTTATTGGAATTAAAATCAAACAAATCACAAAATGGAAAAAGAAATAAAGGAAAAGAAAATAAGAAAAAGAGTTGGTATGAATAGCAAGAAAAACAAGTCAAATCAGTGGGCTTGTACGCGCAGGGGGTTCAAATATCAATCAAGGCCCATGTCCACTGCCAACCGTTTAATGAAACAGTGCGCATTGATGTGTATGTGGCTGGTCAAAATTCAACTCACGCCTTAGATGCAATCGTGCCCGTTGGATCTATCTAGGTCAACAAGTCAAGTGGTTGTGTGGCATGCACACGTGGAATTGAGGATTTAAACACGCCGGTGGAGGGAAAATGCAGATGACGGAGCACAGTGGCTCCGGTCATCTTCCCCTATGATACCAAAGTTGCAGGTGTCTCTAAACCTCATCAAATCCTAAAATCTCTTAGCCTAAACTCATCTACTCCCTTCACTGATCATGAATCTAGGTTTCTCCATAATTTATACCTCCTAAATCAAGCTATACGAGTTGAACAAGAATCAAATAGTTTCCAAGAATCACCACAAATAGAAATAAATCCTAACCAAAATCCATCTACAATGCTAGGGGATCATGACTATGCAAGAATGGCGTGTAATTACTACCTACACAGAGAGAAATTTGGAAGGATGAGTTACCTAACGGAATACCTCTGTTGGACCGTGATTCTTTGATGAATCTTACAGCAAATGATCCAGAAACACTCTACAATCTTCAAGGAAGCTTCAGGTATCCTCAATTTTGCTTGAAATTGCTTGGAATGCAGAATTTGATTTTCGCTTTTCCCTGAGTTGTTGCAACTGATTTCTTGATCAATTTCCCTCCAAAATCACTTTGGAGAGGTTGTGAATGATTCTGAGTATATATACTTTGGATCCAGATGGAATTGAGGCCCAATCAAAGCCTGGTTGAGTCCAATTGAAATCCACACATTTTGGATTTGAAGCTTCCAAAATGCGCATGAAACATAGCTCCAATGGCTTCCAAAATGATTCAGCTAGCTTGCTTATTATGTTGAGTGATCTAAGGGTTGAGATTAATCCCTTGAAACCATCTAATGGTGAATCTTGAATGTGTTGCTTCCTTGTGAAGTAAGTTGGAAGATGACATACTAAAACTCATCAAATTCAAATTCTGAAATTGGCATTGTGTTTAGCACATTAGAGGCAATCAAAAAATGCATAAACATGTCATTATATGGTTCAAAATGATCTTGGTTGAATTTATGGCTTTTAAGGTTTTTTTCCATGGTACTTCTTCACCATTCTTCACATAAAAACCAAATCCATGACAAGTGATTGTTTGGAGATGTAATTGAGCTCATTTGGAGTAAGTTTGTTGTCAGAAAAAGTTCCATTTGAAGTGTGCAAAGTTGTGAAATTGACCTATAACCAAAATGACTTATAATCAAAGTTTCCCAAATTACCCCTGCCTTGTAAGCTTCATATCTTGAGCTTCACAAATCAGATGAATGACTTTTAGTACTTTTTGGAAAGCTAAGATCATAAGGAAAAACTTTCACGTTTGGGTCAAAGTGAGGAGAAACATCCTTCTAGGTCAAAAATGTCTTGGAAGTTGGTTGACTTTTGTTGACCAAAATCACATTCATCTGATGACCTGTAACTTGCCAGCTTCATAACTTGAGTTCTAGAAATCAAATGGATGAGTTCTAGTACTCAAACGAAAGCTAGAAACATGCTCTACAAGTTTCATGTTAGGGTCAAGTTGAGATGAGACTTGTATCTTGAGATATGTGGTCTTGAAGTTAGGCACTAAATAGGGGATTTTACGCTGACAAGCTTAGAAACCCTGGCTTGGCAACTTCTCACAATCTTGATTCTTCTTGATCTTGGAATGAATTCTTAGACATACCAACACAATATTACATGATCACAAAGACTTGGAATTGGGTTTTAATCTCCTTCAAATTCACAGTTGACTTAGGGTTGACCAGATGAAAACCCTAACCGCACCACCTTTGACTGTGGCTTCTTAAACTTGATATAATGACTTGCACAAGCTCCTAAATGACCCTCAAGATATCCAATGAGCTTATACAATGCTCTCCATCCATAACCATGGACTCAATATCATCTGATGATCTTTTACATGGCCTCCAAGATAGGAGGCAAACCACAATTATTCATCTGCCTTTTCAAAGAACTTTTAACTTTCTTCTGAGGATGATAAACTCTTGATAGCTTGAATAAGACCTCTTGCTTAGGCTTAGAAACTTTGGTAATCTCCTCTTGCTAGACACACCTCTCTCAATCCCCTGTAAATGAACAATGGTATACAAATGCTAATGCTATGAAAATGCAATGAAACATAAACCAAGTAAAGAAAGGTTGGGCAAATTTTGGGGTGCAATAGGTACCATAGGACGCTGTCGAAGAATTGAGTACTTCTCTCTGTGCTTGTCGTCTCTGAAGGCGATGTACATGTCATCATGCTGCTGCATCCGGAAAAATAAAACTCAGAGAACAAAACCTGAAAGCACAATCATCATAAACCTTTAGTTGACACATAAAAGAAAACAAAATAAAATAAAAGATAAAGGAAAATAAAGAAAACCGTGGGTTGCCTCCCAGGCAGCGCTTGTTTAACATCGTTAGCTTGACGAATAGAACCTATATATCTGAAGTAGGCAATGGTGGATCAATCAAGGTATGGCTGGAGTAATCTTCGGGAATGTCCCCTCCTTCGTAGAATTTTAATCTCTGCCCGTTTACAACAAATGGGCTACATGACTGGTTCTGGATCTCGACTTCTCCTGATTGTAGAACTTTAGTATCTGTAAAGAGACCTATCCACCTTGAACGAAGCTTTCCAGGAAAGAGTCGTAATCTAGAGTTGAACAGGAGAACAGGGTCTCCTATATGAAAATATTTCTTTATGATCTTCTTATCGTGCCAGGCCTTAGTTCTTTCTTTACATATAATAGTGTTTTCATAGGCGGATTGACGGAGTTCTTCTAGTTTATGTATATCAAGGACGCAGTTTTGTCCAACAGTCAAAGTTAAGGGTTTTTATGGCCTAATAGGCCCTTGTTCTAATTCAAAGGGTAGATGACATGATTTTCCATAGACTAGTTGGTAAGGAGTTGTTCCAATAGGATTTTGAAGGCGGTCTTATAGGCCCATAGCGTATCTTGCAGCTTTTAAGACCAATCCTTTCTTGATATAGAGGTCGTCTTTTCTAAGATTTGTTTAATTTCTCCATTGGAAACTTCTACTTGGCCACTAGTCTATGGGTGATAAGGTGTCGCTATCCTATGGTTAACTCCATATTTTCTTAAAAGTTTTTCGAAGATTCTTGATATGAAATGCGATTCACCGTCGTTGATAACAAGACGGGGGGTTCCGAATCTAGGGAATATGTAATTCTTAAACAGCTTAATGACTACACGTGTGTCGTTGGTGGGAGAGGCTATGGCCTAGATCCATTTATACACGTAACCAACTGCAACTAAGATGTATTTGTTTCCTAAGGAAGACGGAAATGGTCCCATAAAGTCTATGCCCCAGACATCAAAGAGTTCCACCTCTTGAATGTTTCTTAAAGGCATTTCGTCACGTCTCGATATGTTTCTAGTGCGCTGGCACAGGTTGCATTTGACTATATAGGTATGTATATCATGCCACATTTTTGGCCAAAATAGGCCTGCTCTAAGAATCTTTGCGTGAGTTTTAGATGTGCTAGAGTGCCCTCCATAAGGTGCAGAGTGGCAGTGTTATATTATCTTTCTTACTTCTTCTTCTGGGACGCAATGGAGGATAATAATGTTCATGCTTCTTTTAAAAAGGAGCGGTTTGTCCCAATAGAATTGTCTTACATCGTTAAAGAACTTCTTTCTCTGCTGGTAGTTAAGATCAGGGGGTACAATATCGATAGCTAGGTAATTTACAAAATATGCGTACCAAGGTACATTGCTTACTGCCAGAGATCTCTCAGGGTTCTTAGAAGGTTCTAGGTTGCTTTCTTCTACGGCTTTTATCCTAGCGATTGACCTGTCATAGGTAAAATCATCGTTAATAGAGAGTGGGTCTGGTTTTAGATACTCAAGCCTAGAAAGGTGGTCGGCAACTACATTTTCCGTGCCTTTCTTGTCTCTAATATCTAGATAAAACTCCTTTAATAGGAGGATCCATCGAAGTAACCTAGGTTTGGCATCCTTCTTGCTCAATGAGTAACGTATGGCAGCATGATCTGTATAAACTATGATTTTGGCTCCTACTAGATAGGATCGAAATTTGTCCATAGCAAAAACTACGGCAAGAAGTTCTTTCTCAGTGGTGGCGTAGTTAAGCTCAGCAGCATCTAGGGTTCTACTAACATGTAATTTCTTATCCTTCCTTTGCCCTAGAACAGCTCCTACAGCATAGTCGCTAGCGTCACACATGATTTCGAACGGTTGGTCATAACCTGGAGGTTGAATAATGGGTGCTGAGATCAATGCTTGTTTTATAAAGTTGAATGCTTCAAGGCATTTTCCGTCAAAGTTAAACTCGACATCTTTCATTAGGAGGCCGGTTAAAGGTTTAGTTATTTTAGAGAAGTCTTTAATAAAACGCTGATAGAAACCAGCGTATCCAAGAAAACTTCTGAATTCTCTGACAGTGTTAGGGGGTTTAAGGTTTTCAATCACTTCTATTTTGGCTCTATCTACTTCAATACCTCTCTCAGAAACTATATGTCCTAAAACTATGCCTTCGGTGACCATAAAGTGACATTTCTCCCAGTTCAACACCAGGTTGATGTAAACGCATCTTTTCAGGATTTTCTCAAGGTTTGCGAGACAGTTGTTAAAATCAAATCAGCACACCGAGAAGTCATCCATGAATACTTCCATAATTCCATCATGGTAATCGGCGAAGATTGCCATCATGCAACGTTGGAAGGTTGCTGGTGCATTACAGAGACCGAAAGGCATTCGTCTGTAGGCGAAAGTTCCATAAGGGCATGTGAAGGTAGTCTTTTCTTGATCTTCTGGTTGTATCGGGATTTGGAAGAATCCTGAGTATCCATTTAGATAGCAAAAATAGGAGTGTCTGGCTAAACGTTCCAGCATTTAGTCTATAAATGGTAAGGGAAAATGGTCTTTTCTAGTAGCTTTGTTTAATTTCCTATAATCTATACACATATGCCATCCTCCTTCTATCTGTTTTGCTACATGTTCTCCTTTTTCGTTCTGCACGACCGTGAGGCCTCCCTTTTTAGGTACTACACGCACAAGGCTTACCCACTTACTATCTGAGATCTGATAAATTATACCTGCTTCTAGTAACTTGAGAACTTCCTTTTTTATAACATCACTCATTATAGGGTTTATCCTTCTCTGATATTCTCTAGAGGGTTTTGAGTCTTCCTCAAGCGAGATCCGGTGCATGCACACGGATGGACTTATACCTTTTAGATTAGAGATGTTATATCCTAAGGCAGAGGGATATTTGCGTAAGACAAATAAGAGTTGGTCTGTTTCTCCCTGGTTTAAGGTAGCACTGACTATAACTGGACGGTTCATTTCCTCATCCAAGAACTCATATCTTAGATTCTTAGGTAGTTCCTTAAGTTCTAAAGCTGGTTTCTTTAGGCATGGTATAGGATCTTGGGTAAGGGATAAACATTCGTACATGTTATCATCAATGTAGGGTTCTATAAATCCATCATGTTCCTTTATGAAGGTTGAAGGCAGTTTGATGGTTTCTTCTAATTCTAGCTCCCTAATGCATTCATCGATGATGTCTATGGCATAACATGCATATCCTAATATTGGTGCCATAAGAAACTTCGATAGAATGAATTCTATCTTTTTGTCACCTACCTCAAAAGTCAACTTCCCTCTCTTGACATCTATTATGGCTCCAGCGGTTGATAAGAATGGTCTGCCTAGGAGGATTGGAATGTCATCATCTTCTTTAATGTCCATGACGATAAAATCGGTCGGGATGAATAATTGACCGATCCTAACGGGGATGTCTTCCAATATGCCAACTGGATACTTGACGGATCTGTTGGCTAATTGAAGTGACATCTTCGTAGGTTGTAATTCTCCTAGATTTAACCATTCAAAAACTACCAGAGGCATGAGGCTTACGCTAGCTCCTTGTTGCACCCTAAAATTTGACCAACCGGGTCTCGTATCTGGCTCTGTGTTTCGACGCATAACCGCATTCGCATCTGCATATCGCATACAGTGCATTTTTCATTTGTTTTGATTTTATCGGGATCACAGCTCTCGTCCCGCGTCTCAGGTGTTTTTAATCAGTTTAGATAGATAGAATCGTATTTTTGGGATATTTCGGTGCCCGTTTATTTTTACCGGCTATTTTGGTGTGCTCTCGTGGTGTTATGTGTCGTTCGGTGCTTATTTTGTTCCTCTGGGAATTATTGTGATTTTTCTGGATTTTATTGGCTATTTTTAGGGTTTAAATAGATTTTTAATCATTTTAGGATAATATAGATATTTTTAGAATATAATAATTAGATTTAAATCATTTTTCAGCATTTTTTAGAATATTATAGATTTTTTAGGATAATATAGAATTTTATAGAATATTAATAGATTTTCTTTTAGAATATTAATTGATTTTTGAATATATTCTTTTAGATAGTATAGAATGTAATGGCATTTTTAATATAGAATAATAATAGATTGTTGTTTTTTCTTTTATTAGTAAATAGATTTTAATAGAAGAATATAGTTTTATTAGAAATTTCCTTTTATAATAAATAATATAGGTTTTATTAGGGATTTATTAGTTTAATTTTTAGATTAGTGGAATTTTTAGAGCATTATTAGTTTAGGAGTTAATTAAAATTAATAGATTTTTAGAATAATTCTCATTGTTAGGTTTAATTGAGTTTAGTTTAGTTAATTAGGATTAGATATTAATTAGGTTTTTAATCTTGGTTTTAATTCAGTTTTTTTGAGTTTTTTTTATGATTTCCGTTGGGCCCATTCATCAGCAGGCCTAGAGGTTCCTTTTGTCCGTTTCCAGGTCAGCCCGATGCAGCCAGAAGGGTCCAGAATCCGTCCAGCATTTTCCAGCGAAATCTAGAAACTTCCAGAATAATCCCAGCCAGTATAAAGCTTCAGCTGAGCCACGTGTAATAGGGAGAGGGGACCCACGTTATTCCACCCTCACACGCCACGTCACCCTCCGTTCTTCTCTCTCACTGCCACGCCAACAACACGCGTCCACCATGCATCTGTCCCCTCCACTTTTGATGCCACGCGTCTCCCCCACCTGGCCTCGCCGGAAACCTTCACCGGCCGGCATGCATGGCCGGCGGCCACCATAACGGCAACCCTAAACCGCTTCCGACCACCGCGCCAGTCACCGGAAAGCTCAGAAAATCCCAGAAATCACCAATCTTCATCTCTTCTCCTCATTCCTCCACCTCCATCCATTCATCTTCCATAATCACCATTTCCAGAAATCCACCTATCATCATCATCGGTGTTCATTCATTCACCAATCGCCAGAAGATCCTCAAGTGTTCATCATCTCCAGAACGAACTTCCACGAACATCACCAGGAATCATCATCTAATCGTCAACTGCATACGCTTTCCAGAAAGCTCTTCGAATCACCAAAGTATTCATCCTTCAAGATCCAAAATCTCCAGAACGCAACTTCAAGAACATGCGTACTCGATCTTCAACCACCAGAACAGGCAAGAATTCTCAAACTCCAGAAATCATCAGAACATTTGGATCCAGATCCGGGTTAGACTTCAACGAATCTTCCACAGTCTTCCTTCAAGCATTTGCGACGAGATCTTCGAGCCATGGTAGTGGGTGTATCCAGATATTCGATTGATAGAATTATTGTTGTTGTTTCTTTGTGAGATGGAGGACGAGAATTGAAGGTTAGGCTGAGAAAGATTGAGAGATGAGGGAGTCTGAGGGGGGGAGGGCGACGGCGGCGGCGCCATGAGCATCGGAGAAGGAGTGTTAGGGTTTTTGGTTATTCTGAGAATGAATGGAGAGAAGGAAGGAGAGGATGGGACGGTGGGCTGAATCCAGGCCCAATCATTTTTTGGAGACACCTCACCCCCTCATTTTTTTTGCTGTGAATGGGCTGGGCCCAACATTTGCTTCCAACACCCTCCGTGTTTTTTCTTGCACACCCCTCCGTTTTGCAGCATTATCAACTGGGCTGGGCCCAGTTTACAGTTTTTTATTTTCTTTTAACCCCCATGTACCTGTGTACCCCCTCCCCATTTTTTTTGTATTTTTCATTTTTTTTTCTTTTGTTTAAAGATTTTAAGAAGAGAAAAAGAATGTTGAGAAAAAGAAAATATGGGGAGAAAGAATAAAAAATAGTGAAAAATATTGAAGAAGAATTTGAAAAAAAGAAAAAGGAGAAAAATATATGAAAAAATATATAGAAAATAGTGGGAAAAATATATGAAAAATATTTTGAAAGAAAGGAGAAAATAGTTGAAAGAAAAAAGAAGAAAATAGTTGGAAAAGAATAAAAAATATTAAAGTAGACTTAATATTTTTTAGAGTGCATTTTTTAGAGTTTATTCAGTTTCAGGGATAACTTAGACGTCCACTTGTTAGGGGACTCTTTTCCATTCGATTTTTTAGGATAGAATAGGAAATTATTTCCTAGGAGTTTATTTTCAGTGTTCACTCATTGTAACTATTTTCAGAATGTTAATAAAACGAGATTTGAGCTGTGGTCCCGAAGTAGCCGAACTACAGCTGCTCTGATTTCTCGTACCAGACGAGAATATGTAGGCATAGGATGCGATATCCTAGCGAGCACACTAACGACTAACTTTTGTTCTCCCGCTGCTGTGCGATCGAGACTTTCCCGCTGACGACTAATTGTTACCCTTTTTCTCTCTTGCCCGAGTGCATTTGAGACCAAAGCCATAGTTTTGCCCATAGGTTCCCGAACCTTTGAAGCCAGTTGATTTTCTCACTGCTGTGTGAGAATACCTTGTTTAGCCGTAGTTAGCCTGAACTACGTAAAGCTCTGATCTTCCATGCAGTGTGGAAGTACGTAGGCACAAGACGCGAGGTCTTGGCGAGCCAATTTTCCCGTAGTCCCGAACTACGTTGACTCTGACTTTCTCTCTTGAGAATACGTAGGCATAGAGTGCGACGCTCTATCGAGTCAATTCCTTTCTGTTTAGATTTAGCAGCCGTAGATAGATTGTTTTTGCATCCTCTAGACAACCCAAGCAAGCGTGGATCCCGTCGAGTACGACGGACGTGAGGGGTGCTAATACCTTCCCCTTGCGTAACCGACTCCCGAACCCAGGTTTTGGTTGCGATGACCATACCTTTTCCCGTTTTTTGCGAGGTTTACCTCGAGCGTTTCCTTTCCCTCCCGTGGGATAAATAACGCACGGTGGCGACTCTTCTGTCAGCCGGCGCCGATTTTCGCAGTAGCGACAGCTGGCGACTCTGCTGGGGATCCAACGTCCCTGGCTGCTAAGGACTGCGATAGTCCTTATGCATGTGGGATCCAACGTCCCCTAAGAGAGAGTCAATCCTAGCGCTTGTTTGCTTGTCTATTGGGGTTTATTTATCGATATTATCTGTTGCTGTTGGGGTGTTACGGGTGTTCTATGATTGAGAGATAAGCCGGACCTGGGCTTGGAGTGCACCTTAGACTTAGAGTAGAGATTAGTGGGTGCGTACTGGCTTTGCTTGTACTAGTGTCCCGCGAAATCTACACTCGGACGAGGTTCTTCTGGTTGACTTCTTTTTCTACCCTTTGGGTCGAGGGGGTTGTTTGGTCAGTTGGATTGTCGACTCCGGGAACCGATCATTTGGAAGTTAGCTAAGTGAGGCCTCTTCAGAACTTGATGATGCCACTCCTTCTGGGAATCGTATCGTCAGTTTTGAAAGTCTGTGACGCTGACGACCGCATAGGATGCCGTACCTTGTCAGATATAGGTCCATACCTGTGAGTGGGGGGGGGGGGGTTTGCAGGAAACTTGACTTCCAACCTACCCGTTATTTTGGTCTTCTCTTCAGAGAACGTCCCCGTCAGCAGTGCAGCAGTATTCAGAGATTGTGTGGGGGCTGTGGTCCCGTTGTTTGCTGCATCTTGCATATCATGTGCATATCAGTGTTGCATCATATTGCATATCGTCCTCCAGTTAGCCAGAGTTCTGATCCAGCCTTTGTTTCCTGAAGGTGATTACCCGGAGTTTGGATTGAGCAACTGTTGATTGTCAGAAGACCGACCTAGGGGTTGAGTAGATTTGAGCAGAATCGAGCATTGAAGTCAGCTAAAGACTATTGGTAGCTATGTATGAAGGCAATTTCCAGTCTCCTAACACCCTGACAGGGTTCACTATGGCGTCCAACCCTCTGTATGATTCCATGGAAGACTTCCCGCAAGTGAACAACATTGCTGCAGACCAAGTTGTACAGCCTTCTGTTGAGAACCGAGATCGACATGAGCAGTTTGTTGCCCAGAATGAGCGTCTTCCTCCTGTTAACAATCAAGGTGTTGCTTTCCCTGTGGTGAATTACCGAAGAGATATTCCAATGGCTGGGATGGTAGATCCAAGAGCTCTTGAAAAGGATAGAAGACTCCGAGTGTTGGAAGAGAAAATGAAAGCTTTGAAAGCCAAAGATGCTGTCAACCTGGATGCTGTAGGCATGTGTTTGGTTCCTGACCTAGTGTTGCCTTACAAGTTCAAAGTGCCGAAGTTTGAGAAGTACACAGGAGATAGCTGTCCGAAGCTGCATTTGATGATGTTCTGTCGAAGAATGACTGCGTTTGCGCGAGATGACAAGTTGATGATTCATTGCTTTCAAGATAGTCTGACTGGGGCATCTTTGAGGTGGTATATGCAGTTAGAGAGAAATCAGATTCAATCATGGATGGATTTAGCCAGAGCTTTTCTGAAGCAGTATGATTATAACCTAGACATTGCTCCTTATCGCATGCATTTGCAATAATTGTCTCAAGAGAGCAATGAACCTATCAGGAAGTATGCTCAGAGATGGAGAGAATTTGCTGCTAGAGTGCGTCCACCGATGTTAGACCAAGAGCTGGCAAGCATGTTTGTAGATTCCCTACAATATCCGTACTTCAAAAGATTGCTCGGACTTCCAATAAGTTTCTCCGACGTGGTAGCATTAGGAGAATGCCTTGAGTATTCCATAAGAATTGGGAAAATTCAGATTACTTCATATGATCAAGCTGATGAAACTGAATATCCTTGTGACTATCAGGATGAAGAAGAAGTTGTGATCAACGCAGCCATGCCAAAGGTGGAATATCCTCAAAGCGAATCAGTGAATTTTGTTGGTTCTTCATCTTATCAGAGATCAGTACCTCCTGTGGCTTGTTATACTGAACAGACAGCCGTGCCTGGGGCAACCTATCAGGAATCTTATGTCGCTTCCATTGCAGAGCAGCAAACTCGTGGCTGAGGTTATCAGAATCAGCGTCAGAATCAGAACAGACCTCGCAACAACTTGGAACGAAGGAAAGCTCCTTCTCACCCAGTGCCTATGCCGTATAGCCAGCTGCTACCATCTTTGATCCTGAAGTCTTTGGTGGAGCCGAAAGCTCTTAAGCCAGTTCCAGAACCTTACCCTCCTGGGTACAATCCCCATGTTCAGTGTGGTTATCATGGTGGCTCACCGGGGCATTCAACTGAAGATTGTAAAGCATTTCAGGCGAAAGTACAGCAGTTGATTGACCAGGATCGCATTTCCTTTCGGGAAGGATTTCTGTTTGTTCATCCCAACCGCTCAGCTGTCTAAGCTCGTAGACTCGGAAGGTATTCCCTAGTAAAAAAAGCCAGTGGTTCAGACAGGCGGGCGCCTCAGCATTGGCAGTCCTCAGACTTTATATATCATTTGCATTTGTAGTTTCTTTTTTGTTAGTTACTACTTGCTTTTAAACATTGTATGTTTCGAATGGTGATAATAATAAAGTGACTATGCATTTTCTGAATTAATCATGTCGCTGTCGCTCATTTGCTGCATTGCACTGACACTTGCATTTTATTCACTCCACCTTGTCACTGTGACTAGCAAAGTTAGGAGGGAGGATGACGAACTAAACTCATAACCGATGATCGTATGCTTTCAGATAAGACCGTACCGATGACGTACAAGGCATTGTTTCAAATCCCCCAAACACTGGAGATATAAGGAGTTAGTCCCTTGTTAACCACTTCGAGCCAGGAAGTAGAAGTTTTTTTTCCGGACTTTTAAACCCTCACATCTTAACCCGGGGCAGGGTAGTTGTCAGTTAACTTGACCAAGCATTCAAGTCTTACAGAAGAGTGTTGTCTGTCGAGGACCAATCAGTTTATACCTTTCAAGAGGTCAAATCTCGCCAATCAGGAGTGAGACAGTTACAATCCTTTCGGAGCAATCGGGACAACCAGTGTCACACGACTTTGTTCCAAAAGAAAGAAGAAAGAAAGCCCGCTAAGTAAAAAGAAAGAAAAGCTGGAAAGCTAATACTTAGGCAAAAATCAGGGCATCCCGCTGGACTTCAAAAAGAAAAAATCGAAAAGAACTCAAAATGAGTCAGTCCAGGCAAAAATTAGGGAATCAGAAGAATGAAAAAGAGGGATAAAAAAGAAAATTTTTCCCCAGCAAATCACAAAGTCGTGTACACAGACACCAAAGCGAAGAAGGAGTAACTATCACTCCGGAAAAACCATGTGAATTCCTTAACTGTGGTTCTTACCATTCAACATACCTCTCGAAGAGGCGAGCGCTTGTGCCAGGTTAACTGAACCTTAGGATCGGAGATCATCACGTAGAAGGGGTGGGTACAAAGCAAAATTTGAGCCAAATATCCTTTGCTTCACGAACCGTGAACCCGACCACGATACAACCCTTAAAAGACCTAATTGAGGTAGGGTTATTCTGAAGTGCATTACGATAAGGTTGAGTAACCTGACTCCTTCTTGACTTGCTAGTCACATCCTTGTTGTATTTTCACTGACCACGTAAGCACTACGTTTGAATTTTGGTTCACTCGTCACTCACAATCATAGCATGTAAATGAGTGACAGCTCAAATTTTTTTCAAAATCTGCATAACCACTGCACTAAGATTACCATTCGTGAACAGACGATTCTAATTGCAGGCTAGTAGTTGGCATGAAAGAAAGTCCAGCAGGGAATAATTGAGCAGGACTGAGTAAGTCAGTAGTCTGAATCAGGATGGTGTATATTGCGAAGCCTTGTGAATCAGGGGCATTATATTCCAGTAAGTTCAGAATCAGCTAGTCTGAGGATAAGTCCCGAAGCTTCAGGCAATCAGGGGCAGTTTATTTGAGAAGCAGTTGATCAGAAGTGAGTCTTCTCGAGACCCAATCAGGGGCAATCATTCAGAACGCTGAGATTTGAAGGTAGATATTTCAGGTGGATAATCAGATCGGGTTAAGTCGCTAGGACGCTCATTCAGGGGCAAGTCACCGCAGAGAGTGTTGAAACCAACTGGGTTGACAGGGGTTGATGGAGATTGAATTCTGTTGTGGAATAGATGTCGGGGCAAGTAATCTCGAGGTCGTCTCGTAGAGAGCTATTCAAAGCAGTAATCCCAAGAGTCAGATTGGGGCAAGTTGCGTATACTGGAGCAAGTTGTGCAAGCCAGTCTTCCTATCCCTAGTTGATTGTACTGGGGCAAGTTGTTCAAAGCCAGTCTTCCTATCCCCAGCTGAGTGTACTGGGGCAAGTTGTTCAAGCCAGTCTGTTTATCCCCAGCCGGAGTTGAGTATCGGGGAATCGGGTCAATACCTTACCAAAAACCTTAACATTCCGAAGAAGAGCCGTGTTGGCGTTGGATCATTGTAAACCTGTTACGTGTCAGTAACCAGTCGTTTCCAAAGTCCAGTTCTCGCCTGGCAAACCGGTAACCAGTTCTCGTCTGGCCCACCTTCCGTAAGCATCAGTTCCCGTCTGGTGCAGTTTATCGTAAGCATCAGTTCTCGTCTGGTGCAGTTTATTGTAAGCATCAGTTCCCGTCTGGTGTAGTTTATTGTAACCAGTTCTCGTCTGGTACATGTCGTTGCGTAACCAGTTCGCGTCTGGTCACCATTTCGTCCAGAGTTGTATCAGCTCTCGTCTGGTACATGTCGTCGCGTAACCAGTTCTCGTCTGGTCGCTGTTTCTTCAAGTGTTGTATCAGTTCTCGTCTGGTACATGTCGTCGCGTAACCAGTTCTCGTCTGGTCGCCGTTTCTTCAAGTGTTGTATCAGTTCTCGTCTGGTACATGTCGTCGCGTAGTCAGTTCTCGTCTGATCATCGTGTGTTTTAACCTATGTGTTATACTAGTTCTCGTCGGGTGTACGTCAGCTTTCAGCCAGTTCTCGCCTGGTTGTCTATGCCTCAGTCTGTTATCCAGTCAACCCCGTCTGACGTTCAGAACACAAAAATCAATGATTGTTCAATTTACCTCACCTATCAATTCTCGTCTGGTAGTCTACCTTTGAATGCTAGTTCTCGTCTAGTATTTTCCCTATCTTCCACTGTGTACATAGCCCATGTTCATACTAAACCAGAAAAACAAAAAACATAAAGGTATCTGACACAGTAATTCCCAATGACTCGCATGTCGCCATGTTCCTCGATACGAAGCTCAATAGATGCCAGTGCTCCGAGTAATGGTTGAATTCCTTGTGGATGTTGTTAAATCAGAATTGCTACTCTTCGAAAGATGAAAGTCGCTCATTACCCCAGGAAGAGTCGAAATTGTATTTTACCCCGTATCAGAGTAGGATCAGGAGTATCCTCAGCAGATTAAGATTGATATCCTTGATAGTAAGGGCATTTCCAGCAGTGTGCCGCGCGCAATCAATCCCAGTTTGGGTCAATCCCCGCAGGGCACAATCAGCTGTCAATGGTTTGAAGAAAGCATCCCCGAGCAGAGTTGTTTTTCTTTCCCCAATGAAGTCTCCAAGCAGGGTTGCCTTTTCATTTCTCCAGCAGGACAGTTATTCCCAGTGGATTTGGTTTCCCGTTTCCAGCATTTATTTTGTTGAGATAATTCTGTGACTTCGGTTCATCCCCAGTAGAGTTGGCATTGCCTTCGGCACTTATTTTGTCAAGCGGTGTTCAGACCTGGTGTTCTCTGGCAGCTCGAACCTGCGTTAGCATTTGTATACATAGTCATAGCATCTATACAAACATACCACATATCCATGCCGTCTGGGCATCGCATTTTCAAATAGAACGCATAACATTCACATGTCATATAGGACATTGCATCATTTCAAACATACGCATGTCGAAACATGGACCAGGTTGGTTGCCTATTGGATTTCGAATTTGTTCACCTGCAGAGTTGTGTGGTTAAGCTTCTTGTCTTTCCCAGCGGAGTGATTCTTCTTCATTTGGTTGTTACGTCAGCATCGGAAAAAAAAACAACAACAGAGATTGACATATATCAGACTTCTGAAGCTGTCGCCTTCGTCAGAATAGGTGCCAGGCAGTTCAATTCAGAATTCCCCCAGGAGAGTTTCCTCAGGTTCGCCGTGAACCAGGAGTCGACAGAAAAGATCCCATAACAGATGGGAAGGTGTTTGCTTTGCGAAGCGTTATTCCAATATCTGTGGCGTCACACAGGTGTTGACAAGAAGAAGAAAATTTATCAAAAAATTGACCAGTTGTTGCCGTGACAGCCAAACTTCAGTTTATTGGAAGCTATTCCTCAAGCAGTTTTGCAGTATATTCCCGCGGTTGGTAAATTTCAGGGTTCCATTTGTATTCAACCGTCATCTACCTCGAATGTTTGAAGGCTGAGCGCTCTTCACCCATACAGGTCCAAGCCGCTTGAATAGGGGCAGCTGTTGCACCCTAAAATTTGACCAACCGGGTCTCGTATCTGGCTCTGTGTTTCGACGCATAACCGCATTCGCATCTGCATATCGCATACAGTGCATTTTTCATTTGTTTTGATTTTATCGGGATCACAGCTCTCGTCCCGCGTCTCAGGTGTTTTTAATCAGTTTAGATAGATAGAATCGTATTTTTGGGATATTTCGGTGCCCGTTTATTTTTACCGGCTATTTTGGTGCGCTCTCGTGGTGTTATGTGTCGTTCAGTGCTTATTTTGTTCCTCTGGGAATTATTGTGATTTTTCTGGATTTTATTGGCTATTTTTATGGTTTAAATAGATTTTTAATCATTTTAGGATAATATAGATATTTTTAGAATATAATAATTAGATTTAAATCATTTTTCAGCATTTTTTAGAATATTATAGATTTTTTAGGATAATATAGAATTTTATAGAATATTAATAGATTTTCTTTTAGAATATTAATTGATTTTTGAATATATTCTTTTAGATAGTATAGAATGTAATGGCATTTTTAATATAGAATAATAATAGAATGTTGTTTTTTCTTTTATTAGTAAATAGATTTTAATAGAAGAATATAGTTTTATTAGAAATTTCCTTTTATAATAAATAATATAGGTTTTATTAGGGATTTATTAGTTTAATTTTTAGATTAGTGGAATTTTTAGAGCATTATTAGTTTAGGAGTTAATTAAAATTAATAGATTTTTAGAATAATTCTCATTGTTAGGTTTAATTGAGTTTAGTTTAGTTAATTAGGATTAGATATTAATTAGGTTTTTAATCTTGGTTTTAATTCAGTTTTTTTGAGTTTTTTTTATGATTTTCGTTGGGCCCATTCATCAGCAGGCCCAGAGGTTCCTTTTGTCCGTTTCCAGGTCAGCCCGATGCAGCCAGAAGGGTCCAGAATCCGTTCAGCATTTTCCAGCGAAATCTAGAAACTTCCAGAATAATCCCAGCCAGTATAAAGCTTCAGCTGAGCCACGTGTAACAGGGAGAGGGGACCCACGTTATTCCACCCTCACACGCCACGTCACCCTCCGTTCTTCTCTCTCACTGCCACGCCAACAATACGCGTCCACCATGCATCTGTCCCCTCCACTTTTGATGCCACGCGTCTCCCCCACCTGGCCTCGCCGGAAACCTTCACCGGCCGGCATGCATGGCCGGCGGCCACCATAACGGCAACCCTAAACCGCTTCCGACCACCGCGCCAGTCACTGGAAAGCTCAGAAAATCCCAGAAATCACCAATCTTCATCTCTTCTCCTCATTCCTCCACCTCCATCCATTCATCTTCCATAATCACCATTTCCAGAAATCCACCTATCATCATCATCATCGGTGTTCATTCATTCACCAATCGCCAGAAGATCCTCAAGTGTTCATCATCTCCAGAACGAACTTCCACGAACATCACCAGGAATCATCATCTAATCGTCAACTGCATACGCTTTCCAGAAAGCTCTTCGAATCACCAAAGTATTCATCCTTCAAGATCCAAAATCTCCAGAACGCAACTTCAAGAACATGCGTACTCGATCTTCAACCACCAGAACAGGCAAGAATTCTCAAACTCCAGAAATCATCAGAACATTTGGATCTAGATCCGGGTTAGACTTCAACGAATCTTCCACAGACTTCCTTCAAGCATTTGCGACGAGATCTTCGAGCCATGGTAGTGGGTGTATCCAGATATTCGATTGATGGAATTATTGTTGTTGTTTCTTTGTGAGATGGAGGACAAGAATTGAAGGTTAGGCTGAGAAAGATTGAGAGATGAGGGAGTCTGAGGGGGGGAGGGCGACGACGGCGGCGCCATGAGCATCGGAGAAGGAGTGTTAGGGTTTTTGGTTATTCTGAGAATGAATGGAGAGAAGGAAGGAGAGGATGGGACGGTGGGCTGAATCCAGGCCCAATCATTTTTTGGAGACACCTCACCCCCTCATTTTTTTGCTGTGAATGGGCTGGGCCCAACATTTGCTTCCAACACCCTCCGTGTTTTTTCTTGCACACCCCTCCGTTTTGCAGCATTATCAACTGGGTTGGGCCCAATTTACAGTTTTTTATTTTCTTTTAACCCCCCTGTACCTGTGTACCCCCTCCCCTTTTTTTTTTTGTATTTTTCATTTTTTTTTCTTTTGTTTAATGATTTTAAGAAGAGAAAAAGAATGTTGGGAAAAAGAAAATATGGGGAGAAAGAATAAAAAATAGTGAAAAATATTAAAGAAGAATTTGAAAAAAAGAAAAAGGAGAAAAATATATGAAAAAATATATAGAAAATAGTGGGAAAAATATATGAAAAATATTTTGAAAGAAAGGAGAAAATAGTTGAAAGAAAAAAGAAGAAAATAGTTGGAAAAGAATAAAAAATATTAAAGTAGACTTAATATTTTTTAGAGTGTATTTTTTAGAGTTTATTCAGTTTCAGGGATAGCTTAGACGTCCACTTGTTAGGGGACTCTTTTCCATTCGATTTTTTAGGATAGAATAGGATAGTATTTCCTAGGAGTTTATTTTCAGTGTTCACTCATTGTAACTATTTTCATAATGTTAATAAAACGAGATTTGAGCTGTGGTCCCGAAGTAGCCGAACTACAACTGCTCTGATTTCTCGTACCAGACGAGAATATGTAGGCATAGGATGCGATATCCTAGCGAGCACACTAACGACTAACTTTTGTTCTCCCGCTGCTGTGCGATCGAGACTTTCCCGCTGACGACTAATTGTTACCCTTTTTCTCTCTTGCCCGAGTGCATTTGAGACCAAAACCATAGTTTTGCCCATAGGTTCCCGAACCTTTGAAGCCAGTTGATTTTCTCACTGCTGTGTGAGAATACCTTGTTTAGCCGTAGTTAGCCTGAACTACGTAAAGCTCTGATCTTCCATGCAGTGTGGAAGTACGTAGGCACAAGACGCGAGGTCTTGGCGAGCCAATTTTCCCGTAGTCCCGAACTACGTTGACTCTGACTTTCTCTCTTGAGAATACGTAGGCATAGAGTGCGACGCTCTATCGAGTCAATTCCTTTCTGTTTAGATTTAGCAGCCGTAGATAGATTGTTTTTGAATCCTCTAGACAACCCAAGCAAGCGTGGATCCCGTCGAGTACGACGGACGTGAGGGGTGCTAATACCTTCCCCTTGCGTAACCGACTCCCGAACCCAGGTTTTGGTTGCGATGACCATACCTTTTCCCGTTTTTTGCGAGGTTTACTTCGAGCGTTTCCTTTCCCTCCCGTGGGATAAATAACGCACGGTGGCGACTCTTCTGTCAGCCGGCGCCGATTTTCGCAGTAGCGACAGCTGGCGACTCTGCTGGGGATCCAACGTCCCTGGCTGCTAAGGACTGCGATAGTCCTTATGCATGTGGGATCCAACGTCCCCTAAGAGAGAGTCAATCCTAGCGCTTGTTTGCTTGTCTATTGGGGTTTATTTATCGATATTATCTGTTGCTGTTGGGGTGTTACGGGTGTTCTATGATTGAGAGATAAGCCGGACCTGGGCTTGGAGTGCACCTTAGACTTAGAGTAGAGATTAGTGGGTGCGTACCGGCTTTGCTTGTACTAGTGTCCCGCGAAATCTACACTCGGACGAGGTTCTTCTAGTTGACTTCTTTTTCTACCCTTTGGGTCGAGGGGGTTGTTTGGTCAGTTGGATTGTCGACTCCGGGAACCGATCATTTGGAAGTTAGCTAAGTGAGGCCTCTTCAGGACTTGATGATGCCACTCCTTCTGGGAATCGTATCGTCAGTTTTGAAAGTCTGTGACGCTGACGACCGCATAGGATGTCGTACCTTGTCAGATATAGGTCCATACCTGTGAGTGGGGGGGGGGGGGGTTTGCAGGAAACTTGACTTCCAACCTACCCGTTATTTTGGTCTTCTCTTCAGAGAACGTCCCCGTCAGCAGTGCAGCAGTATTCAGAGATTGTGTGGGGGTTGTGGTCCCGTTGTTTGCTGCATCTTGCATATCATGTGCATATCAGTGTTGCATCATATTGCATATCGTCCTCCAGTTAGCCAGAGTTCTGATCCAGCCTTTGTTTCCTGAAGGTGATTACCCGGAGTTTGGATTGAGCAACTGTTGATTGTCAGAAGACCGACCTAGGGGTTGAGTAGATTTGAGCAGAATCGAGCATTGAAGTCAGCTAAAGACTATTGGTAGCTATGTATGAAGGCAATTTCCAGTCTCCTAACACCCTGACAGGGTTCACTATGGCGTCCAACCCTCTGTATGATTCCATGGAAGACTTCCCGCAAGTGAACAACATTGCTGCAGACCAAGTTGTACAGCCTTCTGTTGAGAACCGAGATCGACATGAGCAGTTTGTTGCCCAGAATGAGCGTCTTCCTCCTGTTAACAATCAAGGTGTTGCTTTCCCTGTGGTGAATTACCGAAGAGATATTCCAATGGCTGGGATGGTAGATCCAAGAGCTCTTGAAAAGGATAGAAGACTCCGAGTGTTGGAAGAGCAAATGAAAGCTTTGAAAGCCAAAGATGCTGTCAACCTGGATGCTGTAGGCATGTGTTTAGTTCCTGACCTAGTGTTGCCTTACAAGTTCAAAGTTCCGAAGTTTGAGAAGTACACAGGAGATAGCTGTCCGAAGCTGCATTTGATGATGTTCTGTCGAAGAATGACTGCGTTTGCGCGAGATGACAAGTTGATGATTCATTGCTTTCAAGATAGTCTGACTGGGGCATCTTTGAGGTGGTATATGCAGTTAGAGAGAAATCAGATTCAATCATGGATGGATTTAGCCAGAGCTTTTCTGAAGCAGTATGATTATAACCTAGACATTGCTCCTTATCGCATGCATTTGCAAGAATTGTCTCAAGAGAGCAATGAACCTATCAGGAAGTATGCTCAGAGATGGAGAGAATTTGCTGCTAGAGTGCGTCCACCGATGTTAGACCAAGAGCTGGCAAGCATGTTTGTAGATTCCCTACAATATCCGTACTTCAAAAGATTGCTCGGACTTCCAATAAGTTTCTCCAACGTGGTAGCATTAGGAGAACGCCTTGAGTATTCCATAAGAATTGGGAAAATTCAGATTACTTCATATGATCAAGCTGATGAAACTGAATATCCTTGTGACTATCAGGATGAAGAAGAAGTTGTGATCAACGCAGCCATGCCAAAGGTGGAATATCCTCAAAGCGAATCAGTGAATTTTGTTGGTTCTTCATCTTATCAGAGATCAGTACCTCCTGTGGCTTGTTATACTGAACAGACAGCTGTGCCTGGGGAAACCTATCAGGAATCTTATGTCGCTTCCATTGCAGAGCAGCAAACTCGTGGCCGAGGTTATCAGAATCAGCATCAGAATCAGAACAAACCTCGCAACAACTTGGAACGAAGGAAAGCTCCTTCTCACCCAGTGCCTATGCCGTATAGCCAGCTGCTACCATCTTTGATCCTGAAGTCTTTGGTGGAGCCGAAAGCTCTTAAGCCAGTTCCAGAACCTTACCCTCCTGGGTACAATCCCCATGTTCAGTGTGGTTATCATGGTGGCTCACCGGGGCATTCAACTGAAGATTGTAAAGCATTTCAGGCGAAAGTACAGCAGTTGATTGACCAGGATCGCATTTCCTTTCGGGAAGGATTTCTGTTTGTTCATCCCAACCGCTCAGCTGTCTAAGCTCCTAGACTCGGAAGGTATTCCCCAGTAAAAAAAGCCAGTGGTTCAGACAGGCGGGCGCCTCAGCATTGGCAGTCCTCAGACTTTATATATCATTTGCATTTGTAGTTTCTTTTTTGTTAGTTACTACTTGCTTTTAAACATTGTATGTTTCGAATGGTGATAATAATAAAGTGACTATGCATTTTCTGAATTAATCATGTCGCTGTCGCTCATTTGCTGCATTGCACTGACACTTGCATTTTATTCACTCCACCTTGTCACTGTGACTAGCAAAGTTAGGAGGGAGGATGACGAACTAAACTCATAACCGATGATCGTATGCTTTCAGATAAGACCGTACCGATGACGTACAAGGCATTGTTTCAAATCCCCCAAACACTGGAGATATAAGGAGTTAGTCCCTTGTTAACCACTTCGAGCCAGGAAGTAGAAGTTTTTTTTTCGGACTTTTAAACCCTCACATCTTAACCCGGGGCAGGGTAGTTGTCAGTTAACTTGACCAAGCATTCAAGTCTTACAGAAGAGCGTTGTCTGTCGAGGACCAATCAGTTTATACCTTTCAAGAGGTCAAATCTCGCCAATCAGGAGTGAGACAGTTACAATCCTTTCGGAGCAATCGGGACAACCAGTGTCACACGACTTTGTTCCAAAAGAAAGAAGAAAGAAAGCCCGCTAAGTAAAAAGAAAGAAAAGCTGGAAAGCTAATACTTAGGCAAAAATCAGGGCATCCCGCTGGACTTCAAAAAGAAAAAATCGAAAAGAACTCAAAATGAGTCAGTCCAGGCAAAAATTAGGGAATCAGAAGAATGAAAAAGAGGGATAAAAAAGAAAATTTTTCCCCAGCAAATCACAAAGTCGTGTACACAGACACCAAAGCGAAGAAGGAGTAACTATCACTCCGGAAAAACCATGTGAATTCCTTAACTGTGGTTCTTACCATTCAACATACCTCTCGAAGAGGCGAGCGCTTGTGCCAGGTTAACTGAACCTTAGGATCGGAGATCATCACGTAGAAGGGGTGGGTACAAAGCAAAATTTGAGCCAAATATCCTTTGCTTCACGAACCGTGAACCCGACCACGATACAACCCTTAAAAGACCTAATTGAGGTAGGGTTATTCTGAAGTGCATTACGATAAGGTTGAGTAACCTGACTCCTTCTTGACTTGCTAGTCACATCCTTGTTGTATTTTCACTGACCACGTAAGCACTACGTTTGAATTTTGGTTCACTCGTCACTCACAATCATAGCATGTAAATGAGTGACAGCTCAAATTTTTTTCAAAAGCTGCATAACCACTGCACTAAGATTACCATTCGTGAACAGACGATTCTAATTGCAGGCTAGTAGTTGGCATGAAAGAAAGTCCAGCAGGGAATAATTGAGCAGGACTGAGTAAGTCAGCAGTCTGAATCAGGATGGTGTATATTGCGAAGCCTTGTGAATCAGGGGCATTATATTCCAGTAAGTTCAGAATCAGCTAGTCTGAGGATAAGTCCCGAAGCTTCAGGCAATCAGGGGCAGTTTATTTGAGAAGCAGTTGATCAGAAGTGAGTCTTCTCGAGACCCAATCAGGGGCAATCATTCAGAACGCTGAGATTTGAAGGTAGATATTTCAGGTGGATAATCAGATCGGGTTAAGTCGCTAGGACGCTCATTCAGGGGCAAGTCACCGCAGAGAGTGTTGAAACCAACTGGGTTGACAGGGGTTGATGGAGATTGAATTCTGTTGTGGAATAGATGTCGGGGCAAGTAATCTCGAGGTCGTCTCGTAGAGAGCTATTCAAAGCAGTAATCCCAAGAGTCAGATTGGGGCAAGTTGCGTATACTGGAGCAAGTTGTGCAAGCCAGTCTTCCTATCCCTAGTTGATTGTACTGGGGCAAGTTGTTCAAAGCCAGTCTTCCTATCCCCAGCTGAGTGTACTGGGGCAAGTTGTTCAAGCCAGTCTGTTTATCCCCAGCCGGAGTTGAGTATCGGGGAATCGGGTCAATACCTTACCAAAAACCTTAACATTCCGAAGAAGAGCCGTGTTGGCGTTGGATCATTGTAAACCTGTTACGTGTCAGTAACCAGTCGTTTCCAAAGTCCAGTTCTCGCCTGGAAAACCGGTAACCAGTTCTCGTCTGGCCCACCTTCCGTAAGCATCAGTTCCCGTCTGGTGCAGTTTATCGTAAGCATCAGTTCCCGTCTGGTGCAGTTTATTGTAAGCATCAGTTCCCGTCTGGTGTAGTTTATTGTAACCAGTTCTCGTCTGGTACATGTCGTTGCGTAACCAGTTCGCGTCTGGTCACCATTTCGTCCAGAGTTGTATCAGCTCTCGTCTGGTACATGTCGTCGCGTAACCAGTTCTCGTCTGGTCGCTGTTTCTTCAAGTGTTGTATCAGTTCTCGTCTGGTACATGTCGTCGCGTAACCAGTTCTCGTCTGGTCGCCGTTTCTTCAAGTGTTGTATCAGTTCTCGTCTGGTACATGTCGTCGCGTAGTCAGTTCTCGTCTGATCATCGTGTGTTTTAACCTATGTGTTATACTAGTTCTCGTCGGGTGTACGTCAGCTTTCAGCCAGTTCTCGCCTGGTTGTCTATGCCTCATTCTGTTATCCAGTCAACCCCGTCTGACGTTCAGAACACAAAAATCAATGATTGTTCAATTTACCTCACCTATCAGTTCTCGTCTGGTAGTCTACCTTTGAATGCTAGTTCTCGTCTAGTATTTTCCCTATCTTCCACTGTGTACATAGCCCATGTTCATACTAAACCAGAAAAACAAAAAACATAAAGGTATCTGACACAGTAATTCCCAATGACTCGCATGTCGCCATGGTCCTCGATACGAAGCTCAATAGATGCCAGTGCTCCGAGTAATGGTTGAATTCCTTGTGGATGTTGTTAAATCAGAATTGCTACTCTTCGAAAGATGAAAGTCGCTCATTACCCCAGGAAGAGTCGAAATTGTATTTTACCCCGTATCAGAGTAGGATCAGGAGTATCCTCAGCAGATTAAGATTGATATCCTTGATAGTAAGGGCATTTCCAGCAGTGTGCCGCGCGCAATCAATCCCAGTTTGGGTCAATCCCCGCAGGGCACAATCAGCTGTCAATGGTTTGAAGAAAGCATCCCCGAGCAGAGTTGTTTTTCTTTCCCCAATGAAGTCTCCAAGCAGGGTTGCCTTTTCATTTCTCCAGCAGGACAGTTATCCCCAGTGGATTTGGTTTCCCGTTTCCAGTATTTATTTTGCTGAGATAATTCTGTGACTTCGGTTCATCCCCATTAGAGTTGGCGTTGTCTTCTGCATTTATTTTGTCAAGCGGTGTTCAGACCTGGTGTTCTCTGGCAGCTCGAACCTGCGTTAGCATTTGTATACATAGTCATAGCATCTATACAAACATACCACATATCCATGCCGTCTAGGCATCGCATTTTCAAATAGAACGCATAACATTCACATGTCATATAGGACATTGCATCATTTCAAACATACGCATGTCGAAACATGGACCAGGTTGGTTGCCTATTGGATTTCGAATTTGTTCACCTGCAGAGTTGTGTGGTTAAGCTTCTCGTCTTTCCCAGCGGAGTGATTCTTCTTCATTTGGTTGTTACGTCAGCATCGGAAAAAAAAACAACAACAGAGATTGACATATATCAGACTTCTGAAGCTGCCGCCTTCGTTAGAATAGGTGCCAGGCAGTTCAATTCAGAATTCCCCCAGGAGAGTTTCCTCAGGTTCGCCGTGAACCAGGAGTCGACAGAAAAGATCCCATAACAGATGGGAAGGTGTTTGCTTTGCGAAGCGTTATTCCAATATCTGTGGCGTCACACAGGTGTTGACAAGGAGAAGAAAATTTATCAGAAAATTGACCAGTTGTTGCCGTGACAGCCAAACTTCAGTTTATTGGAAGCTATTCCTCAAGCAGTTTTGCAGTATATTCCCGCGGTTGGTAAATTTCAGGGTTCCATTTGTATTCAACCGTCATCTACCTCGAATGTTTGAAGGCTGAGCGCTCTTCACCCATTCAGGTCCAAGCCGCTTGAATAGGGGCAGCTGTTGCACCCTAAAATTTGACCAACCGGGTCTCATATCTGGCTCTGTGTTTCGACGCATAACCGCATTCGCATCTGCATATCGCATACAGTGCATTTTTCATTTGTTTTGATTTTATCGGGATCACAGCTCTCGTCCCGCGTCTCAGGTGTTTTTAATCAGTTTAGATAGATAGAATCGTATTTTTGGGATATTTCGGTGCCCGTTTATTTTTACCGGCTATTTTGGTGCGCTCTCGTGGTGTTATGTGTCGTTCGGTGCTTATTTTGTTCCTCTGGGAATTATTGTGATTTTTCTGGATTTTATTGGCTATTTTTAGGGTTTAAATAGATTTTTAATCATTTTAGGATAATATAGATATTTTTAAAATATAATAATTAGATTTAAATCATTTTTCAGCATTTTTTTAGAATATTATAGATTTTTTAGGATAATATAGAATTTTATAGAATATTAATAGATTTTCTTTTAGAATATTAATTGATTTTTGAATATATTCTTTTAGATAGTATAGAATGTAATGGCATTTTTAATATAGAATAATAATAAATTGTTGTTTTTTCTTTTATTAGTAAATAGATTTTAATAGAAGAATATAGTTTTATTAGAAATTTCCTTTTATAATAAATAATATAGGTTTTATTAGGGATTTATTAATTTAATTTTTAGATTAGTGGAATTTTTAGAGCATTATTAGTTTAGGAGTTAATTAAAATTAATAGATTTTTAGAATAATTCTCATTGTTAGGTTTAATTGAGTTTAGTTTAGTTAATTAGGATTAGATATTAATTAGGTTTTTAATCTTGGTTTTAATTCAGTTTTTTTGAGTTTTTTTTATGATTTTCGTTGGGCCCATTCATCAGCAGGCCCAGAGGTTCCTTTTGTCCGTTTCCAGGTCAGACCGATGCAGCCAGAAGGGTCCAGAATCCATCCAGCATTTTCCAGCGAAATCTAGAAACTTCCAGAATAATCCCAGCCAGTATAAAGCTTCAGCTGAGCCACGTGTAACAGGGAGAGGGGACCCACATTATTCCACCCTCACACGCCACGTCACCCTCCGTTCTTCTCTCTCACTGCCACGCCAACAACACGCGTCCACCATGCATCTGTCCCCTCCACTTTTGATGCCACGCGTCTCCCCCACCTGGCCTCGCCGGAAACCTTCACCGGCCGGCATGCATGGCCGGCGGCCACCATAACGGCAATCTTAAACCGCTTCCGACCACCGCGCCAGTCACCGGAAAGCTCAGAAAATCCCAGAAATCACCAATCTTCATCTCTTCTCCTCATTCCTCCACCTCCATCCATTCATCTTCCATAATCACCATTTCCAGAAATCCACCTATCATCATCATCGGTGTTCATTCATTCACCAATCGCCAGAAGATCCTCAAGTGTTCATCATCTCCAGAACGAACTTCCACGAACATCACCAGGAATCATCATCTAATCGTCAACTGCATACGCTTTCCAGAAAGCTCTTCGAATCACCAAAGTATTCATCCTTCAAGATCCAAAATCTCCAGAACGCAACTTCAAGAACATGCGTACTCGATCTTCAACCACCAGAACAAGCAAGAATTCTCAAACTCCAGAAATCATCAGAACATTTGGATCCAGATCCGGGTTAGACTTCAACGAATCTTCCACAGACTTCCTTCAAGCATTTGCGACGAGATCTTCGAGCCATGGTAGTGGGTGTATCCAGATATTCGATTGATGGAATTATTGTTGTTGTTTCTTTGTGATATGGAGGACGAGAATTGAAGGTTAGGCTGAGAAAGATTGAGAGATGAGGGAGTCTGAGGGGGGGAGGGCGACGACGACGGCGCCATGAGCATCGGAGAAGGAGTGTTAGGGTTTTTGGTTATTCTGAGAATGAATGGAGAGAAGGAAGGAGAGGATGGGACGGTGGGCTGAATCCAGGCCCAATCATTTTTTGGAGACACCTCACCCCCTCATTTTTTTGCTGTGAATGGGCTGGGCCCAACATTTGCTTCCAACACCCTCCGTGTTTTTTCTTGCACACCCCTCCGTTTTGCAGCATTATCAACTGGGCTGGGCCCAGTTTACAGTTTTTTATTTTCTTTTAACCCCCCTGTACCTGTGTACCCCCTCCCCTTTTTTTTTGTATTTTTCATTTTTTTTTCTTTTGTTTAAAGATTTTAAGAAGAGAAAAAGAATGTTGGGAAAAAGAAAATATGGGGAGAAAGAATAAAAAATAGTGAAAAATATTGAAGAAGAATTTGAAAAAAAGAAAAAGGAGAAAAATATATGAAAAAATATATAGAAAATAGTGGGAAAAATATATGAAAAATATTTTGAAAGAAAGGAGAAAATAGTTGAAAGAAAAAAGAAGAAAATAGTTGGAAAAGAATAAAAAATATTAAAGTAGACTTAATATTTTTTAGAGTGCATTTTTTAGAGTTTATTCAGTTTCAGGGATAGCTTAGACGTCCACTTGTTAGGGGACTCTTTTCCATTCGATTTTTTAGGATAGAATAGGATAGTATTTCCTAGGAGTTTATTTTCAGTGTTCACTCATTGTAACTATTTTCAGAATGTTAATAAAACGAGATTTGAGTTGTGGTCCCGAAGTAGCCGAACTACAGCTGCTCTGATTTCTCGTACCAGACGAGAATATGTAGGCATAGGATGCGATATCCTAGCGAGCACACTAACGACTAACTTTTGTTCTCCCGCTGCTGTGCGATCGAGACTTTCCCGCTGACGACTAATTGTTACCCTTTTTCTCTCTTGCCCGAGTGCATTTGAGACCAAAGCCATAGTTTTGCCCATAGGTTCCCGAACCTTTGAAGCCAGTTGATTTTCTCACTGCTGTGTGAGAATACCTTGTTTAGCCGTAGTTAGCCTGAACTACGTAAAGCTCTGATCTTCCATGCAGTGTGGAAGTACGTAGGCAAAAGACGCGAGGTCTTGGCGAGCCAATTTTCCCGTAGTCCTGAACTACGTTGACTCTGACTTTCTCTCTTGAGAATACGTAGGCATAGAGTGCGACGCTCTATCGAGTCAATTCCTTTCTGTTTAGATTTAGCAGCCGTAGATAGATTGTTTTTGCATCCTCTAGACAACCCAAGCAAGCGTGGATCCCGTCGAGTACGACGGACGTGAGGGGTGATAATACCTTCCCCTTGCGTAACCGACTCCCGAACCCAGGTTTTGGTTGCGATGACCATACCTTTTCCCGTTATTTGCGAGGTTTACTTCGAGTGTTTCCTTTCCCTCCCGTGGGATAAATAACGCACGGTGGCGACTCTTCTGTCAGCCGGCGCCGATTTTCGCAGTAGCGACACTCCTAAGTCTAGAAAAGCTTTATTGATGACATGACTTCCCAAAATACAAGGTATGGAGAAATTTTCAGGATCTTTCTCCTTCTTGGCAAGTTTATTTTCGAAAATGGAATTGCATTCTAAAGGTTTTGGATCGTCAAGTCTACGTTTATTGGTAAGGATGTCTTTGAGGAACTTTGTATATGACGGTATTTGGGTGATGGCTTCTGTGAAAGGGATTTCCACATGAAGTTTCTCTATGACTTTAATAAATTTCTGGTATTGGTTATTGATCTTGGTTTTTTTTAGTCTTTGCGGATAGGGTATGAGAGGTTTATATGGTGGAGGTGATTCGTTAGCTTTGTCCTTATCCTTCTGCTCTTCAGATCCTACTGGTTCCTCTAGTTCGCTCGTGGGTACCATGCTTTCCTCAAGAGTCTTAGGGTCGCTCGATGTCGGGTTAACCGGTTCATTGTAAGCGGTCCCACTCTGTAAGGTAATTGCATTGGCTTGCCCTCGGGGTTTTTGTTGAGTTTGACCAGGGAACTGTCCTCCGGCTGTAGCCTCCGGAGCTTGTTTTAAAGCTATTTGAGAGATCTGGGTTTTAAGCATCTTATTGTGGGTGACTATTTGGTCTACTTTGGTTCCTAACTGGGTAACCAATTCATTTACATGAATGTTCTGGTTTAGGAATTCTTTGTTTTGCTGGGTCTGAGCCAAAATAAAGTTTTCCATGATTTTCTCAAGGTTTGGCTTAGGTTGCACAACTTGCATAGGCGGGTTTTGTCTTTGAGCTTGAAAACCAGATGGTCTCGGGGGTGCAGGGTTTTGGATATGGTTATTATTTTTGTAGGAAACGTTACGGTGATTCTTCCATCCAGGGTTATAAGTGTTTGAAAATGGGTTTCCTTGGGTATAGTTGACCTCTCCTGAATGAGTTTCGTTCAACAGATTACATCCCGCCGATTGGTATCCTTTGGCACCACATAATTCGCACTCAGTTGAGACTGCTGCCGCAACCACTGGGTTTGCATACATATGCTCTACCTTAAGGGCCAAGGCGTCCATTTTGGCTTGCTTCATGTCTATAGAACTTATCTCATGTATTCCTACTTGGGCTTCTTTTTTTTCCAACGTTGCTCGCTCTATCCCCCATTGACAATGGTTTTGAGCCATATCCTCGATAAAAACGCAAGTTTCAGGGTAAGGTTTATTCATCAGAGCGCCACCTGCGGCGGTGTTGGTGGTCATCTTTGTGTTATAGTGAAGTCCATTATAGAACGTATGAATGGTCAGCTATGATTCCAGGTCATGGTGTGGACATACTCTCAACAGGTCTTTATATCTTTCCCAAGCCTCGAAGAGTGATTCACCTTGGTTTTGGGTAAATCTAGTTATTTGGTTTCTAAGAATAGTTGTTTTGCTCGGGGGAAAATATCTAGCGAGAAAAACTCTCCTAAGGTCTTCCCAAGTTATTATAGAATTGGCTGGAAGGGAATCTAACCAGGTAAGGGCTTTATCTCTGAGGGAAAAGGGAAATAATCTTAACCGAATTGCCTCAGGGGTAGCACCATTGGTTTTAAAAGTGTTAGCTAATTGAATAAAGGTTTTTAAATGTTGGTTCGGGTTCTCGGTAGCGAGTCCCGCGAACTAGTTTTATTGCACTAATTGTTATAGGGAAGGTTTTAGCTCGAAATTGTGAGCAGGAATATAGGGGTTCACAATACTAGAACTAGGTTCGTCATTAGATGGTTGGGCGAAATCCTTAAGGGGTCTTTGGTTACGGTCTTCGTCCATAGCTCTCTTAATTCTACGAAATAAGATATGCGCTCGAGTGTAACGTTTAGGTTCCTCTAAAGGATCTATAAGGGTACTGGTGCTGCGAGTTCTTCGCATTGACCAGTGAGTATAGCCTTAGTCTAGACGGTGTAACAATAGGTACGAAATTTTGACGTAATTGATCCCCGACAACGGCGCCAAAAACTTGATGGGCGATTCGCAAGTGCACAAATAGCATCAGAGTAATATAAAAGATTATCGATCCCACAGAGCCCAAACGTCAATCTATCGTTCGCTAGTGTTACGGTGTTTATCTAAGGCAAGTCAAATAAAAGGTTGATTTATGCGAAATAAAAGTAAAGTGCGGAAATAAATGCGGTAAATAAATTCAATAATAAAACAGCAGGCATAGATGCAATTCACATAGCTACGTAGTATTCCAAATGTGTATAAATAGAATGCCTTATGGGGTAATGTTTTCCTCATGAAAAGAACTAATTTAATGGGAACTGTCGCTTTCGCGTAATCAGAACCGAGTTTACCCCTAATCGATCCCTCTTATTGTCACTTATAAAAAGGCGCGTATTGCGTTAGGATTAATAAACCTAATTTTAAGAAATATAGTTTCTTGACTTAGTTGAAAAGTATTTTGACCTGAAATTTCTAACAAAAAGAGGTTCTTGCGAACCAGACTTTAAATCCATAAACGCGTCCGAAAACAGTTTTAAAATCGGTTTTCTTAAACATTAAAGATTCCTAATTAACTGAGCCAAGCGCTTTTGCTTCCTTGGGTCAGTTAAAACTAACCAAATTTATCTAAAGGTTGGACGGCTTTCGATCTTACCCAGCAGATTTTAAGTACAGAAAATAAGTGTTAAAAGTCAAAATAACCCTTAAGTAATTCTATCGACAGCCGTATGGAATACTATTATAACTATAATTCTTGCATCCTAGCCTTTAAGATTTAGTCGTACATGGTAAAGTAAATAGGCATGGTAAATAAATGCGAGTAAATAAAGTGCGGGTAAATAAATAAATTACGGTAAAAGGTGTGATAAATAAAGGGTGCAAGAAATAAAAGTGGTGCGGGAAATAACATCGGCTAAATAAAAGACGATAAATAAACAGAAACCTGCTCTAAATGAGAGGCTTTAAAATCTCGTACAACTGGAAGTAAATGGTAACAATAAAATGGCGACATGATTAACTTCTACCCAAGTGCTCCAAACCCGATTACAGACTCGATTAAACAATGTGATAACCCCTTGATGTGAGAAGTTTATCACTTTACAATAGGTGAAATTTATGGCTTGAGTTCTGTAACTAAGCATGGATGATTAGAAATGAATCAGAATTCCTCTATTTATAGTGGTAGGAAAGTACAGGTAAGGACAAGAATGCCCCCCAACTCCTTTTGGGAGGGAAACGAGTTTGTGAAGGTGGCGCTCGTCACCTCCTTGTGGCACCCGCCACATGAACTAGGGTGGAAAGGAGTGGGAGATGTGGGAGTTGTCTTCTATCCAATGTGTGGCATCTCCTATGGCGCCCGCCATGGTGGAAGCCATGTGTACAATTCCTCAGAATGTAGGTCTTTTAGCTCGTTTTTCTTCATTTCTTCTTGAGTAGCTTTGAAAATACAAAAACCTGAAAAAGAAACAAAACAACGGAAATAAAATCCTAAATAACATGCGCAAATCGAGTCAAATAAACAGTATATTTTAGGTCTATCATGAATCAAGCTTCTCAAATGTGTTTTAATGAAGACAACAACATTATACAACCTATTGAAGATCACAAAAAGGAATGATTCAAGTCAAGCATCAAGTTTCAAGTATAAAATACATCAAAAAGTCTTGAAAGTTGTTCAAAAGATTGATCATGATTTAAAGGTATATGAACTCAACTTGACCTTGAATATACAAGTGTTCATATCATCTATCATATTTGGCATGAATCATAAAAATTTTAGCTTGTGAAAACCATTCCTTTTCATGCCTTTTTAAAAAGTATTTTTCACTTTTTAACACTGGTTAATCGATTAACCGTTTGGTAGTTCAAAACTGTTAATCGATTAACCATAGAAAAAAGTTGAATTTTTTGCTTGTTACAAGGGGTTAATCGATTAACACTGAACCAGTGTGTGAAAATATTTTGTTTTTCAGTCAAATGATGTTTTGAAAATGATTTATCTTACATGGCACCCTTTGGTTAATTGCACTCTTTTGAAAAGGTGTTCAGTGGCTATATAAGCATCATATTTTCAGATTTTAAAATTCACATTCTTGAAAAAAAATTTGTACATTTTTTTCATCTTTAAACTTCCAAATTTCTCTAAGTGTTCAAAACAGAATTTGTCAAGTGAAACTTGAGCATTAAACCTTCATACAATTCATTCTAGTTTCATTCCTTCATTAAGAATACTTGTATAATCATTGGAAGATTTGTTTATTCAAGAAAAAGATCAATCCTTTTATTGATGATTATGAAGCATCCATTTCAAATACTTACAAAAATTCAGATTATACTTTATTTGTCACATCTTATTTTTTAGGATTGTGAAATTTTAATTCTTGTTATCCAGGTTGTTGGAAACAAGAGGTCCATTGTGAGAGGATTTTTCTCAATTGGACTTAGTGAAAAAGCCAAGAGGTTGTTCTTGGTATAGATTTGTTAGTGTCTATATAGAAATACTATGAAGAGTCTTCTCTAAGTCCTAACATTATTAAAAATTTCTTTCTTTTTGAAAGGGAGCTGGAGTACTCTCGGGCTATGAGAGGAACCATGATATATTCTCGTGTCTTTTACTTTCAGTAATTACAGTTTTCATCACATAGTAATCACTTAGGAAAGTAAAACATAAAACTGTCAAAAATCCAAAAAAAAAAAATCTAAGTACCTAATTCACCCCTCTTAAGTGCAAACTTTACTTACATAGGTGATTTATCTTTGAAAGTAAAATGACTAATGGTAAACAACAATGACTCATGGATTTGGCATAAAAGAGTTGTTCATATTAATATGGATCATTCAAGCATGATCTTTTCATTGGTTTTTCTAAGATAAAGTTTGTAAAAGATAAATTATGTGATGCTTGTCAAAATGGAAAATAAACCAAATCAACTTTCAAACCTAAGAATATGGTGTCCACTTCAAGGCCACTATAATTGCTGCATATGGACTTATTTGGTCCATTAAGAACAAGAAGCTTCGCAGGTAATATATATATGCTTTAGTTATTGTTGACAATTTTTCTAGATATTCTTGGATATTCTTTTTAGTGCAGAAAAGTGATGCATTAAAGGCTTTCAAGAAGTATGCAAAGTAAATTCAAAATGAAAAATCCCTAAAGATTTCCACCATAAGAAGTGATCATGGTGGAGAATTCCAAAATGCTTTCTTTGAAGATTTTTGTGAAGAACAAGGAATTCTACATAAGTTTTGAGAAACAAAAACTCCTCAACAATGGTATGGTGGAGAGAAAAAATATGTCTCTCGTTGAACTTGCTAGGACGATTCTTAGTGATTCAAATCTTACAAAATATGTTTGGACGGATGCAGTAAGCAAGACATGCTATATAAGTAATATAGTTATGATTAGACCTATTTTAAAAAAGACCCCCCTATGAACTCTTCAAGGGTCGGAAACCAGACATTTATCATTTTCACATATTTGGTTGTAAATGCTTTGTCCTAAACAACAACAAAAATATTCTCAGTAAGTTCGATGAAAAATCCGATGAAGGAATTTTTCTTGGATATTCTCTTACTAGTAAAGCATATAGGATATATAATAAAAGAAATTTAAAAATAGAAGAATCTATGCATGTTTCTTTTGATGAATCTAACACCTCTAAGGAGGATGAAGTTATTTATGATGATGATAATGAAACTATAGAAAGTCCTACAGAAGATGCTACCAAAGTCAACAATAGTGATCAAATAAAAGACAAAGTGGAACTCATTTAACAAGAGTCAAATCAAGGAGGTCTTCCTCAAGAATGGAGAACACATAGAGATCATCATATTGACAAAATTATTGGAGACACAAATCAGGGAGTATCTACTCGTTTAAATCTTAAAGATGCATGTCTTAATATGGATTTTGTTTATGAAATTGAACATTATAAAGTCAAAGATGCCTTATATGATGACCAATGGATTCTAGACATGCAAGAGGAACTAAATTAATTTGGAAGAAATCAAGTTTGGGAACTAAATTGATTTTTAAAAATAAGCTAGATGAAAATGGTATCATTATAAGGAACAAGGAAAGATTAGTAGCCCAAGGCTAAAGTCAAGAGGAAGGAATAGATTTTGAGGAAACATTTAATCTTGTTGCTAGACTAGAAGCAATTAGATTATTGTTAGTATATGCTTGTTCTTTGAATTTTCAGTTGTACCAAATGGACGTTAAAAGTGCATTCCTAAATGGATACATACTTGAAGAAGTTTATGTAATTCAACCTCAAAGATTTGAAGACTTCAAACATCCTGATCATATGTACAAACTCAAAAAGGCCTTGTATGGATTGAAGCAAGCACCAAGGACATGGTATGATAGGTTAAGTAATTTTCTTTGTGAACACGGTTTCGAAAAAGGTAAATTTGATACTAATTTTTTTATAAAAATAAATAACCATCATATTATCTTAGTGCAAATTTATGTAGATGACATCATATTTGAATCCACAAATAAATCCTTATGTGAATAATTTTCAACAATCATGTAAGGAGAATTTGAAATGTCCATGATGGATAAGTTGAACTACTTCCTTGGGTTGCAAATCAAACAAACAAAGAATGGGATATTCATCAATCAATCTAAGTATTGCAAAGAGCTCGTCAAAAGATATAGCTACTCCAACGGGATATGGTACATATCTTGATCATGACGAATCCAGAATTCCAATTGATATCACTAAATATTAAGGTATGATCGGTTATTTATTATATCTAACGGCTAGTTGACTTGATATTATGTTTAGTGTATGTTTATGTGCACAATTTCAAGCTTGTCAAAAGGAATCTCATCTCACTGTTGCATTGTTGAATTTTTAAAAAAATTATAACTATGACAATCGATTGTTACCTTAGTGCAACTGATTTTCATACATGCTGAATTGAATTTTGTTTAGTTTTAATATTTGGCTTGCTTTAAGTATTGTCTTGGTTCACTCATGGTCAAGATTCCCATCAATTCCCATAATTTTTTACAGCAACTTTTCAGAATTTTGATTTCCTTAATCTAACTCTATGATTCACCTTTTTGATCTAATATTCACTTTCTCACAAAAAATTATTTCCCTCTTCAATATAATTAACTACTCACGATTATTCTCTCACCAAATTTCCATATACTCACCAAATATTCCAACTCTTTAAAACAAAATCAGTATTTTTTCTCCTCTCCCCACATGTTCACACGCCTCCCTATCATCTTCATAGAAAAAAACCTTCTCTTAAACACCAGCCTCCATTCTCAACCTTCATCTCTTAACATGTACTCTTCAAGAAAAGGCAAGGAAAAAGCTCCCTCTTCCTCCTCCAAGCCATCCAATAAAGATGAAGAAATGAGGCTCCTCCCTATCAAAGCCCAAAGAGTTAGGTTTGTAAAAAACTTCCAAAAAAAACAATTATTCCACCAAGGTTTATCATTCTTGAAAAATAATTCTCCGAGTGTTTTAGTTTTTCTGCTCTTTTTAGGTCTCATAGGATTGCTAATTTAATCGAATGTCATGAAGATGTCTACCCAGATGTTGTTAGGATTTTTTATAGCAACATGGATATTGTGGATAGTAACATAATGCCAAACGTTAATAGAACGTCTATTTCTCTGTCTATGAAATTATTTGGAGAGATTTTAGGAATTCCTACTAAAGGTGTTGGAAAAGACCTTAGTGATCTTCTTGCTTTCATATTTTCATCTATAATTATTAGGTATTGTATGAATTGGATTGATTTTGGCATTGTTTGTTAGGTGAGTGAAATTGTCCCCGCGGTTGCAAACGCGTAGTTTCTTCAATTCTTATTCGAAGAGGAGAGATAGGGTGATTCATTCAAGATGACATTGTTGTTGATTGATATATGGTTTTCATTACTTTAAGATTTTAGTTCTTGTGTGTTGTTTGATTCTAACTATTGGGAACCTGTGTCTGGTTTCATTCCTTGTGTTTGAGCCATTTAATCCAATTTCGGAGAAATATTTTTCTTGAGCAAATCCTCTTGTTTCATCAAGAGGCATACTTTGCTCGAGGACAAGCAAAAATATAGTTGGGGAGATTTGTTAGATGCCCAACTTTTCTTATTTGATCTATCAAATGTGGGCATCTTTCACTCCTTTTTGTAAAGAAAGTGTTAAAAATCACTCTTGCTTTGGTTGGTTTGCAACATTATGTGAAAATATCTTGGTTCCTTTGATTTGTGTGTTATTGTGCAGGAATTAGGTATGAAAACGTGAAGATTAAGAAACAAGAAAGAGGACATAGAAACCAATTCAACATGCAAACAATAGCAAGTTCGCTGGGCAAACTTGCTAGCGAAGCTGCCACCAAAATTTCACAAAGTTCGCTAGGCGAACTATGTAGCGAAGGCCAAGAATCCAAAACAGTAAGGAAAAGGCTATAAACTTGCTAGGCGAAGGAGGCAACGAAGAACTCGTTAGGCGAAGAGGTAGCGAACACTCCCAGACTTGAGACAGTAAGGAAAGGGCCATAAACTCACTGTGCGAAGTTTGCAGTGAAGGTTTCGCTAAGCGAACATTTCTTCGCACAACGAACATTTAAATTTCTGTCTGGGGAGCTTTCACAGGACATAGGCACTTCAGGTGCCATTTTGGGTGTTCGCACTACGAACGTGACAACCCAACAACCACTTCTATAAGTAGTATGAGCTACTTTTTGTAAAAATATCTAATTTTTTGTACTTGCATTTGAGAGGATTTTCAGACCTAGAAAACTCATTCCTCAATTTCTCATCATCTCTTAGCAATATTTCACAAAAAGAAGGTGGATTCCCATCCAATCTTGATTATTCGACTCAGATGTTGATCAACTTTCTTTCGAAACTTGTTGCTCAAGCTATCATGGAAATGGTTGGCTAAATCCCTCTCTTATCAAGGTTAGAAGTAGTTAGTTCGGATTTGTATTCCATTCGATCTTTTATATGTGAACAAATATTGCGATCAATATAGATGAAGTTATTTGTTACTCTTTGTACATTTATGGTTTGGATTGCTTTAGACATGAACTTTCCAAGTCTTGACCTAATATCTTCATCTATCAACTATACAAATTCTAGACATAGGTTTGAAAGTTGATATCCGCTTTGTATTGATCTTAATTCTTATTGTTTCAATTGTTACTTACAGAGATCATTTAACGATCGAAACAATAACATTCACAAAATCGCTTTAGAAATGAACGTTTTTACGAGGATACGCGGTTATGTTGGTTAAAACTTTGTTCACATATTTGATTGATTGGATACGTTTAGGACGGACTAACGAACCCTAATCTTGACATGTTTTTATCAAACTTAGACCGAATTTTATTCAGCTTTAATTCTTGCAAACTTTAGTTACGAAAATTGAAACCATTCTAAAAACCCCCTTTCTTAAGACGTTAAACTGTTGAACGGCAAGCATCTATATTCTCATCAATCCTTGTAGAGACGATAAAACACTACCCCAAAATACTTTCTAACACCCTTCCTCCAACCTCATGATGAAGACCATGAAGATGATGAAAATGAACAAGACGATGACTTCATGAGCCAATATCGAATATGTTTCTTTCTATCTTCTCTATTATTTTTATGAGTAGTATGTTTAAGTTTATGTTTAGTTAATTTCATCTTAATATAAGTTTATGTTGTTATGATAGATTAAGACTATATATTTGTTATAATCATGTGATTTTATGTCTATGATGCAATATTATTTTATGTTTCTATGTTTTATTAGTTGTGCTCATAATTTATATATACTTTCACATTTTCTTTTCCCTTCTTTTTGATAATACCAAAGGGGGAGAAGAAACCATATATTTTGCATGCTTGTACACTAATCTTTCTTTTTTTTATTTTAAAACTCAAAGAAAGTATGAATTGTCAAATTTTAGGGGAGTTTCTCTCAAATATATGGACATTAAATTAAGGGGGAGTATTCTCATGATCTTAAGCATATATGAAGACTTCAATATTATGTCCATGCTTCTATGGTTTGTACTTCTCAATACTTCATAATTTTCATGGTTCTCATCATAAAAAATGGGAAAGAATGGGAAGACAAGCTTCTAATGTATTTTAATAAAGACAAGCCCATTGATGAAGAAAAGCTCAACAATGATATAATCAAAGAAGGAAAAATAAAAAGTGCCTAAGACTTGACTTCACTTGTAAGATTGGATTGATCAAACTTTTAGGTATATGAAATTCTTGAATAAAATAATCTTAGTGCTCAAGTTCTATGATCATGCATTAAAAAGTCATTTTTTAATTTAAAACCTTGTTAAAATATTTTTCTTCAAAGATCATCTAATGTCTTGGTCATATTTCTAGATGATACATGGTTTTGAATAATTTGCATTAGCCATTTTTCAAATTATCAATAATGACAATGGGTTGCACCTTGGCAAGAACCGGTTGCATCAAAAGCACTTTGGCTACTGCCTTAGGAAAAATTTCATTTTCCACTTATGACAATCAATTGTCATCCAGATGCAATTGATTGTCACATGCTATTTTTTCAAATTTTTTACACGTTACACTTGGTGCAACCGATTGTGGTTCTGGTGCAATCGATTACACCTTTATGTTTTCTCAAAAATGCTTTGTTTGAATACACATTTTCATATTATCTTTTCATGGCATCCCTTACATAATTTCTTTAATAAAATTTCAGAATTTTTCTAACCATTACCATGACTTTTGATTGGTTGCCTTCATCACTATAAATCCTATTCAAATTTTCATTTTTCACTTACCTCTTTCATTTAAATATTAAAAATTCTCTTCATATCTTTCGTTACAACTTTCATACTTAGATAATTTTTTGAAATACATTTTCATATTATTATCATAAAAGTATCTTGAAAACTTAGAGAGAATTTGTCTTGAATCTTCATACTTGAAAGAAAATAAGGCTTTGTTATAAGTCTTAAATAATTTTACAAACTTCATATACTTCTTTATACATTACTTTGTTGTAAATTACTAAGTATCAACTATTGTTTGATATTAGGTGTAGTGACTTATCATCTAGGATTGTTGGAGATAAGATTATTTGAAAAGAAAGGATTGTTCTCTTTTTTTGGTGTTCAAGTTTCAAGAGGATTGTTCTTGATAACTTGGTTAGAGTCTTGTATAGAAAGACTAGGATTGTTATGTCCATAAGATCTAAAAATAATAAAATGTCTTACATATAGTAAGGGGACTGGAGTACTCTCAGATTGTGAGGGGAAACAGGATAACTCTCGGTGTTCTTTACTTTTCCGCACTTTACCGTTTTCATAGTCTAACTTAAACAGAAAAGAAAGAACAAAGATTCATACAAACCGAATAACTTTCTAAGTCCTAATTCACCCCCTCTTGGACACACTCCTAACTTACGAAGAACTAGTTAAATAGGGAGTGGGAACAATAGATTGGTTCCTAGGTGTAATAGATTGGTCCACTTGTTTTTTTAACCATAACTTGAGTTTCGTGACTCCATTTGAGGCGCGGTTCAAAGTGTTAGATAGCTAACGCATAACTCTACCATATAATAATGCTTTAGAAATTAATCATGTACCTGAAAATATGAATGGGGTATTTTACTTGTGAGTGTATTAATATGTGTATTATTGTTGTGCTTATAAAATTATGCAATGGAGAGTCATAATTAAGGATGGATATGTTGTGTTTCATTAGTGACCTTATTTGGCAAATATTCAGGTTCTATCATGAACCAATATTGTGTTATGATTTCTTCATTTATCATGCATTCATGGTGTATGAACTTTGGTTTGATGATATGCTTTGGTCCAGTGGTGGGATCGGGAGCGAGTAGCTAATTTCAGAAAGTGGAATCAGTGAAGCGTTGTTGTTTCTATGGTGATGATCAGTAACAATTTTGGTGTGCTCTAGTCTATTAGTGTGATGGGGAGTGAGTTGGAAAATATCAGTAACAAGCCTTTGATGTCTAAATGAGTCGGTATCGCATGTGCATATAGAGTTAAGGTAATGTCACATTGCATACATACTTGCATTGTGATTGATTATTAATATTTTCATGATAAACGATGTTTATGGATTATTAGTTAATGGTGTGTAGATGATAGATGAATACGTGGTGCTATTGTATAATAGTTGAATGTTGTAGATTATGATATATGTTACTACCCTTGTTATATTTTGCATCGTTAACTATTTGAGCATATTCTCACCCTTTTCTGTTTGTTGTTGTGTCTGTGCTCCTCTAGGATACAGACGACCAGGTACAAGAGTAGATGTTTGGTGCTAGAGGATGACGTTATGCCTATTTAGTTATTTATCATTTAGATCTTAGTGGAGTCACTCTGATATGTAACACTGGGGACGAGTTGTGCTTTGCTTTTTTTTTTGTTGCACATCTTATTTCTTTTGAAGGTTGTCGAACCACTTTCTCATTTATTGTCGTTGAGGATTATATATTAAACTTATTGGTTTTTCGATGCTTATTTCTGAATGTTTTATTTGTAATTCTTTTATGCTATGGTAAAGCACATGTGACACTCTATTTGTTGAATTATATTAAATTATTTTATTAAATATTGAGTCGGAGAAATAAAGTGTTACATCGACCGTCGTCAACCCTCGCTTTTTATCTCCACTTTATCCACTTATGATCTCTAATTTTACCACCACCAACAACCACTTTAATCAACATCCAACCATTGTCATGTCCATTACCAACCACATTGTTAACACATTAACCACCATACCGATAATTGTCAACCCCATCAACCGCCAATCCGACCATCGTCAATCGTCAATCTGATTAATAATCAACACCATTGGCTACAATTCTAACCATCACTACGACCACCATAAACAAGGTCATCATCATCATTCATCACTTTAGCGACAACTAGGGGTGAGAATAAGTCAGACAAACTAATAGGGGCCTGCAGTCTAGCCTACACAGGTTCAGGTCAGGCTAGACTTTTTCTCAAATAGAAAAGGCCTAGGCTTTTTTAAAGCCTATTATTTAGTTAAAAAGGTTAGGCCAGAGGCCATACAAAAGACTTTTATAAGCTGCCCTATTTAAATAAATATGAATAATTTATTATTATTATTATTATTATTATTATTATTATTATTATTATTATTATTATTATTATTATTATTATTATTATTTTGTATTTGTATTTTAAATTAAACTAAAAAGTAAAGTTTAGTTATCTTGAAAAACTTATGAAAATAAGTTAAAAAAAACCTTATGATCAATATCATAAGTTGTTTTCATAAGTTCTCTCAAACAAATAGTATCACAAAACTTATGTTAATATGTAAACTTGAATAAGTCAATGCAAATAAGTATTTAGTCTCATTGATCTTTTAATTTGTTACTCTATATAAACATTGATCTAACAGCTTATTTACAAATATTCAAATACAATAGCCTATTATGTAGGCTAATAGGTCAAACATGCCTTTTCGGCCTAGCCCACACAGACTCAAGGCAGACCAGATTTTTTTTTCAAATAGAAAAGGCTTAGACTTTTTTATAAGTCTATTATTTAGTTAAAAATGTTAGGTCAGATGCCATAAAAAAAGCCTTTTATGCCTATCAGTCCGGCCTGTCGCTATTGCGAAAATCGGCGCCGACTAAACAGAAGAGTCGCCACCGTGCGTTATTTATCCCAAAGGAGGGAAAGGAAACACTCGAAGTAAACCTACCGCAAAGACGGGAAAGGAATGGTCGTCGCAACCAAATCCTGGATTCGGGAGTCGGTTACGCAAGGGGAAGGTATTAGCACCCCTCACGTCCGTCGTACTCGACGGGATCCACGCTTGTTTTCTAGTACGGATTGTTATTCTATCTACTCTAAAGGTCTGGGGTTAAAAGGAAATAAAATGACTCGGCAAAGTATCGCACTTTATGCCTACGTATTCCCGTCTGGAACGAGAAATCAGAGTCAACGTAGTTCTCCTACCTACGGGAAAGGAGGGGAAGGTTGCTCGCTAGGATACGGCATCCTATGCCTACGTACTTTCATACAGCATGAAAGATCAGAGCAAACGTAGTTCGTGCTACGGAAGACACAGACTTGTCTGACTATTTTTTAGATCCTTCTGAAAAGAGATTTTTCTGATTAAGAGTCCAAACGGACAAAAAAGACACTTTGATGTTTGTTTTGAAGTCTTTTACGCAAGAAATGTTTTTTATGATGTTTGCAATCTCTGGCGCACTAGAGACTGTGATTTGAGGGTGACTACGTCGTATGTCACCCTAAGGGTAACACACTAAGCAATCAGATTACTGAAGAGTGACCCTCCAGCAACCTTTTCTCAAATAGCTTAAGGCTCGTAACGTATGACATCGATTCACCTTATTACTGTGTTTTGAATTTGTTTGAGATAGAAGAGAAAGAAATTCTAAAAAACCTAGGGTTTGAAATGGGAATTAAAACTACCCTAATGTTGTCATGCATGGGTTAACACCTAATGTCTGTCATGTTTCTCTCTTTCACAGAGGGAAACAGAGATCCTAGGGGGTAAACGGAAAAGAAATAGATATATGCAGTAAATAGTAAAATGCATGAGATGCAGCAGTACAAGCAAGGCAAGGGAGTCCCACTCAACCTCGAACCTGGGAAAACAATAGGCAAAGTGAAACAGCTTCACTTCAAACCTAAGGGGAAAGCTACACAAGCCAACAAACAATACAGAAAAAGAAATGAAACCCAACACCAGCTCTGACAGCAACACCAGCTCCTACAGTAAGCAGCTCAAACAGCAACAGCTCTGACAGCTACAGTTGATTAACAGCAAAGGGTTGACAGTAACCCTTTCAAGTAATACCCCATCTTCAATCTTCAATGATCTTCAAGCTTTGGATAAGCTCTTATCTTCAATAAGCCCTAGCTCTAGCAAGCATGAACCTCAACAAATAAACAGCTTCAAACAGCAACAGGACCCTAACTTTAACAGATAACTCTCTTTGACAAGTACAGGCTTCAACTTCATCAATCTTCAATCTTCTTATCTTCAATGGGCTTATATCTTCAAGGCAAGCACTCACAGGAGAGAATCACTAAACAGATTAAGTTGAGATGATAAATAACTTATTGATAACCAAAGGAAGCCTATAAGTGTTTAACATTATAAGGGAAAGGTTCCCTCAAAGTTCTACTTCCAAAATAAGCCACTTATCCCTCCAAAGGAGGGATGTGAATATCTTAGAAGGACTTTTTGTCATAGGGAGGAATAGAAGCACAAGATGCTTTCTATGTTTGACAGAAGAAATCATTCTAATCTAAAGCTCTCCCTATATCTCCTATCTCCTAAGTCTTCACAAACCATCTTCAAGGATAAGAATCTTCATGCATCAAGCTCTGTCCCTTGTCTTCAATCATCATCCAAGGTCTTCATTAGCTCCAATAAGCCAAGCCCAAGACCAACACCCAATTGAAATGACCCAAACCCCACAAGCAAACCAAAAGCCCAAAAGGGAAACACACAAACATCACCCAATTTGAAAAAATCAAGTAAAATAGTAATACTCATTAAAAAATCCTAGATTAATTTCTAAGGGAACCTAACTATATACCCTATACCCCATATAAACCCCAAGGCCTAAATCAAACCCTAGGTACTCAAACTATGCCCTAAACTACACCTAAGTGTTGTGAAACCCTAATTCTGATACCTCTCCTATCTACCTCTCAAATTAATCTAAGTTTTAGTCAAAAAAATATGACAAAATTCTTAAGGGTACATGCTTCCCTAATCTAATTAATCTCACAAGAGTCAATCAAAAATCATGCACCAATCTCCCATACCAAATTCAGAAAAAAGAGGTATCAAACAAATGTAAAATAAAAGCAATAATATTGTAAAATATGCCAGAAAATGAAACATGCATGAATTAATGTTTTTATTGTTTTATTAAATTCTAGAAACCCTAAGGAAAACAAAGAAAAAATTCCCATCCAAAAATGTTTATTTTTCAATTAGTTATGAATTTTCTAATTAACCTAAATGAAATGTGAAAATAAAAGGAAAATAAAAGAAAAATAGAAAAGAGGCGTGTGGAATAGCAATTACATGCAGTACAATTCACCAATTGGGCTCAGGGTGGGGTGTGAATAAAAAGCGAGTACTAGGCCCATCATCAGTTCAGAAATTAATTGAGAAAATAGCAAGAAAAATGGAAAATTCACGGTATGAATAGCAATCACTTCGCGTGTTATTCTCCATGGGCCTTGAAACAAGGGTGCAAGTAGCACAAAATCTCATTAAGCCCATACACTCAGAGTTAATGAAACGGGGCGTTTCATTCTCTTCAGACTCCTTCACGAATTACGAACGAATCCTGGCCATTGGTTGCTAATTCCAGTCAAAGTCTCACCTAGATCTAATGGTGATGGTGTCGTCTTCAACCTTTCAAATGTTGGAGGGAATAAACACCATGGATGAACAGAGCTTCAAATCTTCATCTTCCCCAATCCCATATACCACAAACCTCACCATAAATCTCAACTAAGGGCTCTAACTCCCTCAGTTTTTCATGCTGAATCTAACCATGCTACCTATGAACATTGAATCTTCTTCCTCCTCAAAACACGACTCCACTTTCAGAAATTGCTCAGGAAATAATTCTCACCAAACTCCAAATTGAGATGCCTAACATCATCACCATGCTACACTGAGTAAAACTAACCAAACAACTAAGCCTAGATCATCAAGAATCGCCAGTTATATCCCTCAACAGAAAATGTGCTCAACCTAATTTTGTCTCTAAAACATGCAAATTGTTACCAGAATCCACCTAGCCATGTTCTACATTAACTCTAACCTATTAAAACCTAGCAAGACTACATGAATTATGCCATAGGATGAAGTTTACATACCTGCAAATTTTGGATGAACAGAGTGAGTAAAGCTTCAAATCAAGCTCCAAGATCTTTCAGATACGATCTATGAGTGGTAATCAAGCTTCTGTATGCATCAATTTGTGTTGAATCTTCTTGAATCACCAAATTCGATTCTGAGTTGCAAGAGATGAACTCAATATGCTATCTCACGATTCTTCACAGTTCTTGATCAGAAATCTATCCAAATTCACTCACAAACTCATAACAATGCTTCTGAATGCAAAAGTTTGGATTGAAACCTCTCCAATTTGTGTAACCGATTTGGACTTGCAAGATGAAAATTCAGAATGCAATCTCTCAATTCTCCCTCAATTTCCACCAACCAATGCCTTGAATCAGTCATAAACCTTATATAGAGCATGTATGAAAGCTCTAGAACCTTCTGGATTGATCCAATGAGAAGTTCAATATCTCTTGCATTTGAAAATGTCATGATAAGTTCATACATGGCAGCTGAGTTCTAAGCTTATATTTGCACCTCATTCTGATCCAATTTCTCCTTAGATGACATATTGAAGGGATTAGCAAGGGTTAAGACCTTGGTTATGCTCTAAAGAGTGATTTTGCACATGTTACTTATAATGTAAGTAACCACTTTACAAAGGAAGTCATGGAATTATCCCTCAACTCAAAAATGTGTAAATGTCATTGTGTCCAAAATGTGTTTTCCAATCAATTTGGTATGTCATATGGCTTGGTTTGGACCTATAGCTCAAAAATCTCAATTTTCCTCTTTGGTTCATTTAAAATCCATCCTTATTTTAGGCCATTTTTGTAATTTTGTGATACAAGCCCTTCCAAGCTCTCATGACTTCTTACCTAGCCCAAAAGCATCATTTTAAGCACATCTCATGTTGAACATTTTTCCATTTGAGGAGTGGAAGATAGAGATTTTGACCTATGTTGAAAAATGACCTATAATTCAACTTTCCCAAAATACCCCTGGATTGCTAAGACCATAACTTGAGTTCCACAAATCTTCTTTAGAACTTCTAGTACTCAAATTAAATCTAAGATCAAGCCCTACAATTCTTATGTTGGCCAAGAATCCATTTGAAAACTCCTTGATGGGCAAAAGTTGCTTGGAAGTCAAGTGACTTTCACAGATAAATTTCAATGTCCTCTGATGACCTGTAACTTGCAAGAACCATAACTTGAGTTCTACAAATCTTCTTGAAGACTTCTAGTACTCAAATTAAAGCTATTGAGAAGATATACAAGTTTCATGTTGTCCAAGAATCCCTTTGAAACTTGCATTTTGACTTATCTGGCTTGGAAGTTAGGCCTAAATTAGGGGATTTTACACTGAAACCCTAATTTGGCAACTCCTCCCCCTCTTGATCCTCTTTGATTTGTCCTTGGAACAACACCACACATGTATCAACATATCAATTCATGAATCCCACAACCTCCAATTAAGCCTTGATGCTCTTCAATCACTCAGTTGACCTAGGGTTGACCCAGATGAAACCCTAGTTGACTGCACTTCAACTGTGGCTCTTGTACTTGAATCAATGACTTGTCTCATCTTCAATATGACCCTCTAGGCATTTCATAAGCTTTGTACACATTCCATACCCTCAATTCATAGCTCATACCCCCATTGATGACCCTTGATACACCTCAAATCAGGAGAGAAGTCCACTGGTTGACCTTCAAACTTCTCAAAGCTTCAAACATTTCTTGATGACTTGGATGGTCTTAAGCTTGAATAAAAAATCCTTGATGTGCTTCTTTAGATAAGAATGACACTTGATCCCCTGTTAGATGACTTGCTATGTTATGATATGCAAATGATGGGACTATGTACATGATGTGACTATGCAAATGAAATGCAATGAAACATAAACCGGGTGAAATAGGTTGAGCAAATTTTAGGGTGCAACACGGCCTACTTAAATAAATATGAATAATTTTATTATTATTATTATTATTATTATTATTATTATTATTATTATTATTATTATTATTATTATTATTATTATTATTATTATTATTATTATTATTATTATATTTATATTTTGAATTAAACAAAAAAGTAAAGTTTAGTTATCTTGAAGAAGTTATGAAAATAAGTTTTAAAAAACCGTATGATCAATATCATAAGTTGTTTTCATAAGTTCTCTCAAACAAATGGTATCACAAAACTTATGTTAATATGTAAACTTGAATAAGTCAATGCAAATAAGCATTTAGTCTCATTGATATTTTAATTTGTTAGTCTATTTAAACATTGATCTAATTGCTTATTTACAAATATTCAAATACAATAGGCTATTATGTAGGTTAATAGGTCAAACAAGCCTTTAAAAAAAGTCAGACTCAGTTCTAAAAATAAGCCTAATTTAAACTTTGAAAATTTTAACAGAACAAATTCAAACTTGACAAAACTTAACTCGATCCAGCTGAATTCCACCTTTTAAAGACAACCAACTATTACCACTCTAATAGCAAGCTGCTACCATTTGACATGAAAACCATTATTTTTAACCACAATTATTTAAATTACTACTGGCAATTTATATTATTTATTTGTAATATTTTTATGATTTAGCAAATATAATTACCTAAATGGTTTGAATTAATATTTTTTTCTTAATTTTTCTTTAATTCAAAACTGAAATTCATTTCAGCTATTAAAAACTAAAATTTAAAACAAAAACTGGTTTTAGTTTCCTGATAATTATATCCATTATAGATACGCAATTCTAACAAAGATATCCAACCAAATAAAAACATCTCTTTAAATTAAAAAACAACCTTCAAGTTATCATACCAGGAGAATCTAACTCCTTTAATATAACATTAAAATCATAAATATACACATTAAATATATTTTTTACAATATTAAATTCAATTTACAATACATTGTATTTATAGCTTATACACTCCATGGCCATGTTCCTTTGTTGGAAATGCACAAAAGATGGGATGTTGGTTTCTATCCAAATAACATGACTGACTAGGGTGCACTTGGTCTCTACTATGTTTTGTAGGATCTCAATTTTCTTTTCAAACCCATAATCTTTTGTTCTATGATTTTTCTCCCATTTATAGAGCATATACATTGATGAAAAACCAAACAAACTTATCATGCAAATTTTTGTATCTTTTACATGAAATATAATTATCAAACCACATAGTAAAAATTATGTTGTTACCAAAACAAGTCAAGTGTCTAACCTAAGATGCACCTATTGGTAGGGTACTATAGAAATGAAGTTATATATACTTTTCATTTTTCTGGCCATGGGATATGTAATATATAATATTCTCACCACAATGCTAGTCTATAAAGTCTACTATAAGATAGGATATAAAGATAGTAATGGAGACAAAGATACACATATAAGTTGTTAATTTGGAAGGCTTATGATATTTGGAAACATCATCTCAATATGTTAATACATGCATTATAATTCGAATCTTAATATTTTATAAGTAGGAGATGTACTCTTAAAATAGAAAATATCTATATAAAAATATAAAAACAAAAATAAGAATAATTTTAGTGACATAGTTGTTGAGAGGTTTTTTTAAAAAAAAAAAAAAAGGAAATCTAGTACTCTACTCTCCTAAACTCAACTCAACTAGTAATATCTTTAATGATAAATAATTTTAAAATCAATTATTTAATATATAACAGTTTCACTACATTCATTTCGATCATATCTGCCCGCGAATTATTGGTTTATTCTTACCAATAGTAGTTTTAATAAATTATTTAGATTTTAATTGTTTCATTTTGATTTGAGCATTCATTTTTATTTCGCGTAGAAATGACTTAAACTATTTTTTTTTATAAAAATATTTGAATTAAATGCACAAGGACATAAAAATATTTGATGTGTTTGTGTTGATTTTAGATGTTTTAAATTTGAATAACCGATCAATACGACATGTGCCAATCAATTAGTTGTTTGAAGACTTAGTAGATGTTCATCCACTCGTCCGATTATTTGCAAAGAGAAACTGAATTAATTTTAGTTAGAAAATATTTGACTTATGTACAAAATGAGAAAAATATTTATTTTTAGTATATTTGGATTAAATGAAAAATGAAAGAAAATATGCTAAAAAAAGTAAACTAAAAGATAAATTATAATATAATAAAGGACAATTTTTTGTTTTGTATGTATTTTTGTATTTTTATTGTTTTTGTATTTTATATAAATAAAGTAATTAGAGAAATTAAACTAGGTAAATGAAAATAAAACAAACAAAATATATAAAATAAACTAAATTAATTAAATAAAGTAAACTAAATTAATTAAATAAATAGGCTAAAAGGAATAAAATAGAATGAGACTTATGAGGTGTAGAAATGAATTTGGAGGAATGTAGATCATAGAAGGCTGAAAGCCCAAGGGTTGAGAGCCCACTAAAAAATCAGAGGAAAAAGAAAATAAGAAAAACAATAAAAAGGAATAAAAAGAAATAAAAAACGTGAAATAAAAGGTGGCCTTCTGATCAACATACTATGACCAAACAATGATATAACATAAGGCGTTGGGTCAGTTGATCATCAAGGGTCAATTGATCTAAGTGTGGATGAAGAGTGCTTGGTAAGCACGATAGGTTGAAGTGCACGGAAACTGGCTGAAAACTTGAATCAAAAGGCATCAGGGAGAGTCATGTGTGACTCTCTTATCCTCGCTCCCCCTCTTTTCTCTCTTTAACTCTTCTCCTCTCCCCCCTCTCTCCTCTCCTGACCCATCTCCAGCCACCACCTTCAACCCTTAGCCCTCACCTGAATCCTAAAACCACCCTTAGGACCACCGTAGGAACGCAGAAACCCCCTTGATCTTCATACTACTACAAAAAATAAATATAATGACGGTTGCAAAATACATATAATGACAGTTTTAGGTCTGTTGTTAGGTAGAGTGTGATTGTATGTATGGTGGTTTCCACAACGGGCGTGTGACCGTGGTAATAAGCTAGGTAGCACGCTACCTATCACAACTGTTATATTAAACAACCGTTGTAATATATATTTAGGTCATGGGATCGAAACCCAAAAACAACAATTTATTTGGAAATAATTAACATTTCACCATGGTTACAGAAGACAGCCATTGTGAAAAGTACCTTGAGTTTATTATAAAATATATAAATTGCTTATTTTTTCTTACACCTCACTAAACATATGCAACCATAAAACTTGATGTAGAAGATAATAATTTGGAAAATCAAATTATTCTATAAAAACAACTTAAACGAACCACTGTTTTTCTAATTGCATTCATACTGTAATTCATCTCTTACTTCTTAACATGTAGTGTTTGATTCAATGCCCCAAATTATATAAAGCAATAGTTCATTCCTAGTTTATTTTGCAAAGAATCATTATATTGACTAATTCTAAATCATCATGATCTCTATCATCATCATTATTTTAATTAATGATGAAGATTTTTATGATGACAACGATGAAGATGATTTAATTTCTCAATACATTTGATGTTTTTCAATATAAATTAATAGAGAACAAACCACTGCTTTGAAGAATTTGGGGCAATAAACTAAGTTCTACGTGTTAAAGAGCGATATAGATAAATTATAAGATGGACGCAATTCGAAAATCATGTTTGATTTAAGTTGAATTTCAAATATAACTTAATTTTCAGATTATTATATTCTAAATCACTTTAAATGGCATGTTCAATAAAGGGAGTGAAACAAACAATCTACATACATTATAATAAACTCAAAAACAACATATACATCAATAAAACGACAACAACATATATTTTATTGAAAAGATTCGTGGAATAATATGAAGTTTATCTACTTTGTGTTGTCATGAAGAAAAAGTACAAGGCAGATGAAGCTTCCAAAATTGATTCATAATTTTTGTATTGTTTCTCCATAGCAAAATAAAGAATTTACGAACCCCACCCATAATATGATTTCTCTTGAACCAAATTTAGAAAGATTAACATCTTTGAGAATGTTAACCTGTTTTAAAAATATAAATTGGCATTAATATTGTAACATAACAAGCAACAACAACCAAAAGCTATATTTTAAACCCAATTAGAAAGTAAACTATACCACAACAAAAAGCTCCATGTTAACATAAATAAGCAGTACACTCTAATATAACAAGCAACAACAACCATAACATAACTAACATTAACATTGTAACATAACTAGCAACAATAACCAGCAATACATTGTTAACCCAAAAAAGAAGTAAATTATGTCACAATAAAAAGCAACATGTTAACAATAACTAATAACAACTACCTACAACAAACCAAAAACTTGTCAATGACAAACTAACAACAAATCACGTAAAACATAACAAGGTCTTCAATCTTCATGCATAGTTAAATTCGTGCAGTTCTCAAGATCTTCATCTGATTCAGAATCAGTTAAATCCAGATTCATAAGGTTATTCATAATAACTTCTACCTTCTTCATCTTTTTAGGGTTAAGATTCTTGAAATGAATCTTCTTATATCCTATTCCATCAGATGGTTCAACAATAGTAATGTGTCCCCAAACAAATTCAGCTTCATTGACTTTGTTCAACCATAACTCCACCATATCAATAACCTATTTTGTAACCTGGATCTCATGGATGATTTTTTACTCCCACTATTCATGTTGAGAGAAGTATATTAAATCGAGACATACAACAATAACAACAACATACAATAACATAAAACAACAATAATAGCATACAACAAAAAAAGATCCACAAATTCTCGAACAAGGAAGAAGAAGAATACCTTTATGTATGAAGCGAATAATGATGAAGAAGAGAGAAAATATGTGCTAGGGTTTTGCTGTGATAAATAAGGTGATACTGTCAAGAAGCGAGAGCTAATTTACTTATATTATAAATAAGTAAAGAGTTCCACCACAGTTATTTTCAAAAACCATGATCAAATGTAATGACTTTCACAACGGTTCATATTAACAACTATGGTGATAGTTATTTCAATTTTAATTTATATATTATAACTATAAGGACAACATCTATTGTAACGAAGAAGTAGAAAATTGTTAGAGTTGGGATTCAAACCCTGTCACTCCATAAATATATCATCACAGTTTATTAGTTTGACCGTAGTGCAATGTATTTTCGTAAATATAAATAAAAAAGTGCGTCAAGAAATGAGGTATTACCATGGTTAACAATTAGACCATTGTAGTTTAGTGTGACGAAAGTTCTATTTTTTAGTAGTGTCATGTTCTCATATAAATATGAAGAATCCTAAGCTAAACATCTTAGAAACCAAACACTAAAACTCATAAACCCCAGGAACCCTGAAAAACCCTAACCTAACCCAAAAGAACCCTAACAATCCTAACCCTAACCTTGCATCAACTCTAAAAAAAACCTAACCCAAAACCCATAAACACCCTTAGGCTACATAAATTAACATAACCCCTACATCAATCAATAGATCATAACACACTGTCGCGGCGGGAAAATTTGAGATTGATTAACTTAACTCAGAAAAGCAAGAGTTGCCACCAAAATTTATTGTTTCCAAAGGGAAAAGGAAAAGGTCGAACAAAACCCAGAAAAAAAGGAAAAAGCTAAAAAAAAAGATCTAGATACGAGGGTTGATTATGCAAGGGGAAGATATTAGAACCCCTCACATCTGTTGTACTCAACAGGAACCACTTGCAAATCTGTGTTTATATAAAGCTGAGTTGTTTGTTGATTGATTTTAATTGGAAAGACATTTTGTCGTATTCAAGTGGAAAAACTTAACTTACTTCCCACAAGTATGAGGAAATTAGCATTTACATCATCTTGATATGGAGAACTTTTACTTGGACTTTCTCACAAGAACATCTCAACATTCAAGTGAAAAATGTCAATCATTTCTCAGCATCTTGTAGAAGTATAGTGGTTTGCATCATTACAAGAATAGACTCATATCTAATCTTTTGTAAAAGGCTCTTAAAGAAAAGTGCACAAAGGCACAAAAAGAAGTGTGATGAGGTTTGTATTTTTTAGAAGTCTTGAAAGGAGTTTGAATATGCTTAAGTGTTTTATCATTTATTGAGAAAGTATTTTCTGGATCACTTGACAAAGTCAAAGTTTATTAAGAAAATGTGTGAAGTTTGAAAACAAAAAGGTTTTGAAATAGGAAGAAGTTTTGAAAATTTAAGAAGTGAGAAGGAGAAGAAGAGATTATCCTAAAGAATAAAGTAAATGGTCTTATTGTCAGGTAGCCCAAGAGAAAGCCTATGTGTCTGCAAATGAACTAACAAAAAGAAGAGGCAAGAATTTGACATAGGTCGAAACCGAAATTCCTTTCCCTTTGGATTAAGCAACAAGATGAGCAAGCAACAAGAACATATGAATATCAATAAAACCAGATGAATAAATGGGTCATAGATTCATAAAGAAAGCATCCAAGTCTTGAATTAGGGATCATAAAGTCTTAGGTGTAACACTATATCTCAGATGAATCACAAGATCTTAGATAAACTCCAAAGTCTTAGATACTACTCCAAGCAAAGGGAAAGTACTAGGTCCAATATAATCCTCAAGCAATGCATAGTAACACAAAGTCCAAGAGATTAAGTTTTTTAGGGTCTTAGCCATTTTATCATGTTTTTGTTCTTTTTGAAATAAGAAAGCAGAAGAATGCATTGTTAGAACAAGATTTGTTTTTGACATATTCTCTTTTAGTTTTGATGATAACAAAAGTATTAAAAGAACAATGGTTTATTTTATATGTGTTTTATTTACGCAAGTTCTTATTCTTGTACATAAATAATCAGAATTTGTTTTACTTAGACACAATTAGAGTTGCTTTATTGGTAGCTTCTAGTGGCAGAGTTTGAAGAAAAATTTCTAATATGGTTTGATGAAGACTTTGAACTGATGGTCTCAACATTCAGACGAGTTTCTACACTTAGTAATTGTATATCAGCACCTGGTACCATTTAGAGTTGGTAATAAAGTTGTGGACTATCTGTACTACTAAAAGCAAGTTGTATGGTCTTATCATCTTGTCATCTCAACTTTACAAGATTGCAAGGCTCAAGAAAAGCTCGTACGTTCTATGGATGTCTATTTCCAACGACTCTATTAGTACAAAACCTCTTGAAGACACTTGATCAAGTCACCTTCTCAACGGATAGTTTCTGGAAAGTATATATATATATATATATATATATATATATATATATATATATATATATATATATATATATATATATATATATATATATATATATATATATATATATTTATATATATATATATATATATATATATATATATATATATATATATATATATATATATATATATATATATATATATTGGTGAAGATTCAAGCTTGAATTTTAACAAGGATTCTTCTGTTGAAGGAATAGCAAGATCAAGCAATTATCAACTCTATGTAATATATAGATTTTCTGTTTTAGATTGTAATTGTAAAAGCCTTAAGATTTCCTACCCCTGTATATATTATAAATATTAAGTGATTTAGGTATTTGTTATGGTGATCTCCCGTACCTCTGATGCTTGCATCATGTACACCTTGTTCTCTATTCTGCTGAGCCTTCAGTAGTTTAGATTAAGTCTCCTGCTATGTGCTAGAGCAAAAAGTATTATGTCATTGGGATTCAAGCAACAAGTCTTGAGACAAGATGCTTATGTCACGTAAGTCTCATTTCTTATGTGCTTGAGATGTGAAAGTCTTATTCAGCTAGTCTGATTGAGCAAGTGGGAAAGTCTCCGTTTGAAAGGTGAGAGCAAGAAGTCTTGAGTGCAACTTGAGCAAGGGAAGTCTCAATCTGGATAGCTAGAAGAGCAGGTGGCTCGACCAGAAGATGTGAGCAAAGGAAATCTTAGACATCTGTTCTAAGCAAAGGGAAGTCTCAACCAGAAGACAGATGAGCAGGTGGCTCAGCCAGATGGTGTGGGTAAAGGGTATATCTTAAACATGTGCTCTAAGCAAGGAAAGTCTCAGATAGTTGGTTTGAGCAGTTGTAAAAGTATTATGCAGAGGTATAAGCGATTGTAATCATAAAGCGGTTATAATGAAAAGCTCTTGTGAGGCAATGGGATTGAATTAATCTCAGTTAGGGGAGGAACCAGTATAAATATTTTGTGTCTTCTATTGTTATTTTATTTACTTTTGTTGTATCCATTTTCAAACAAAATAACTCAGAATCGGAACATCTGTTATGATCTTGAAACTCTGATCAGAAGCTAAATAATAAGAAAATGCAAAAGACAATTCAACCCCCGTTCTTATGTACTTTTCACACCTTCAATTGGTATCAGAGCATGGTCAGTGCTTAACACTTAATAGTGGTGCAAATATTGATCCAATAAGAAAAGTATATTTCTTCTTCAAGAAGGAATCAAGTGCCATATGAAAAATATCATACGACTTTTCCTACCATATTCAAATGGGTGATTCCATTTAATTTAAATGATGGAAAAGCTAAATATATTTTTAGCTCATTAAACTTGATAAAGGGTTGTTGAAGGTCTATAGAATATCCTTGAAAAAGGTAGTAATATAAAATTTGATGGTGTTAAAGATGATCATCTTGAAAATCTCTGTCACCAGCTCAGAAGATACATATTGAATACCTTCATAGGTAGTTGCATTATGGTAGAAGCACTATCTCACTTCTGAGTTTATCAACATCATTGATATGTCTGATCCTTGGACTATCTTTGGAGTCTTGTGCTTGGGTTTGTAGGGATTAGTTTTTGAAGCTTGAAGTGGTTACACTTCATCTAATCTTTTCAAGCAAATTCTAAGTAGATTGTTCCTTGACTTAAATCTAAAGTCACAATTTTTTTTTTATGTTTACATCTTGAATCTGCTAGGTTCTAAAGGTTTGTCTTACAATCTTCAAAGGAAAGAAATGAAGTTGGATGATGAAAAACTATTCAACAAATCACCTAATCTTTTTAGCTTAAGTTATTTGGAATGACTAATGATGAAAAACTTAGATTTCTTATCAGAAGGACTTCCATAGTTGCTGGATGGATTGTGATATCTGTTGATAGAAGAGTAACTTCAAAGAACTTCTGAAATATTTGTATTTCAACTTATTTTCCAAATCTGAAAGCAAGAAGAAAATTCTACCAGAACCTAATATTAGATGGTCTTCAATGTTTAGTCGTTTGAAGTTGATATTAGTGCAGGATGCAGATGAAAAAAAGCATATGTGTTCTGAAATAAAAAATCAAGTATTGAAAATCAAGAGATGTTATTAAAGCTATCTTGTTTCAAAATATTTGATTATATGGAGTTGGGTCTTTAAGATGATATCTTAAGAAACTCCTTTTCTTCTTGGTTGAGGACCCTCGTGGAAGTTGTTTTAAAAGACATTTCTTTGAGAAATCTTCAAATTCTCTTTGAGCTCTGTTAGCCGTACTAAAACAGTACTTTGATCTGCTTAATGTCAATCTTTGATAGCTAACACCATCTGGTTTTGAGCTTGTTAATGATTTCAAAGTCAAAAGATTTAATCCAAGATAATGAGATTATTGACATTTCTTAGAACAAGATTCTATTCCTATCATATCTCATTCTAGACTTATACTCTAGATTGACTTATAATATGTTGTTAGATTGAGATGTAAGACATAGAAGAGTCTGTTTGTACTTACATGTATGATCTTATAGAAATATGAGTATCATAATGTATCTCCTACAGATATCAAGGAAAGAAGTAAAGGTATCTTCCATAAGATTGTTTACAATATTAATTGGAAGAAGAGCCAACAACCTAGATTAAAGTACTGGTGGTACTGAATTTGGTGAGAGTAGTGGAATAAGTGGTTAGACAATCATTGAATCAGAATCCACTCAAAGTTGTGTTCAGACTCTATTGGTCAAGTCTGAATACTGAATCGAGTCTGACCAAACAGAAAAAAGTGGTATGTTTATTCTTTTCTGGCTTATCTTTTGATTCAATGAAACATTTGTTTAGATATAAATACAAAGTTTCAGTTAGATCTCTAGAGAATTTCTTTTGAAAAAGAGAACTTCAGAAATCTTTAAGAGGAAACTTTGTTGTGTTTATCTATACTGAATGTCTTATCAAGCCAGATGATGATCACATTTATGAAAACCATTTTCTCACTTTTGTGTTGATACTTTTGCTAGTTAGATTTCTAAAGAAAACAATTCAATACTCATCTATGACTCATGACTCTTGTTTCAAGATAAAGTGTTAGTTCTGGATAAAATCTTAGAGACTTATGACTGATAGATGATATCTCTATCTAAGTCTAGACTTACTAGACTCTGATGGTTGAAATCTTTTGAAAGGTTTTAATTTCTAAGATTCAGAAGAAGATTCTTTTTTACTGTCATAGTTGTTTAAGTAAAACGTTTTACAAAAGCTTTTAGAATACTTAACCTTTCATAAAGGTGAAACTCATCTGGTGGAATTGAAATATATGTTGGATAAAGAACCTTTGGGTAATCATGTTTTCTCTTTTAGTACTTGTTTTTACTATTCCATGTCCTGTGAAACATCATTGTGTCCTTTTTCTGACAAGATTCTTATTTCTGTAAGATTCTTGTTCAGTTTCTTTTCTTTCTTACTCTTATTATTTTCTTCTTTTCCTCTTGTTTGTGTGCTAACCAAACCAAACCTGAGACGAGTTCTTCAATTTATTCTCCTTTGAATCAACTAGTTCTCATCAATCAAAAATTTGTGGATTTTGATGAGTTGCTTAAGATTGGTTTTAACTTCTGGGAGACTGTGTCTAAACAAAGGTAGAATGGCTACTTTGAGATGCTCTGTGGTTTCACTTATACAAGTCTTGTCAAAGAGTTTTGGATTAATTTTCCTCCATTGTTGAGCTAAATTCTGAGTATGCTATTCTGTCTAGAGTAACTGGTGTTTCTATTATAATAACCTCTAAAACGATTGCAAATGTGATCAATTGTGAGAAGATTAGAGAACTCTTGTTTGGGAACACTATCTTCCTACTTGGCGTATCTTTGTAGATCCATCTAATAATATCAGTGGTTTCTAATCTTCTTTCTGATGTTGTTGTTTGGAGTTAGATTCTGAATTCAAACTTTATGCCTAAGAATAGAGATTTAGACCAAGTGAACCCTATTGAAAAATATCTGCTTCTACTTCTCAATTCATATTTGAAGATTGATCTTCCTCAAGTTATGTTTGACCATATGAAGAGGTCTCTTTCTTCTTTTCAAAAGGGAAATACCTTCTCCATACCTTTTGAACGTGTTATTTCTGAAATACTTGTTCAACAAGGGGTTAAGATAAGTTTTGAGGCTAGTTCTTCCAAGATTTGGAGAGACAAGTTTGAAGCTATCTATGAAAGATTCTGATGTTAGATTTATGCATAGTTATGCTTTGTGTTTTTTTTTTTGAAATCTTTGTATTAAGCGTCTTATTAATAAATTCAGAGTTTGTTCATGCTTGTGTTTAGTTTTAACTGATTAATATTTATTCTTGTTGTTCGTTGAGAATCTGAAATAGATAAAAGAACTCAAATTTTTGCAACTTATTTTATTAATAAAAAGGAAGCTATTACAAGACAATTAGATTTTTCTAGTATAATGAATGTGTCCTAAGGAACTCCCTAGGATCATCTGACATTTCTATATTGTCTAAGAAATCTTTTCATTCTTCCTTTGCAAACTTCAAAGCCTCATTCCTTAGTTTGTTTCTGCGTCTGGGTCCAGAAGACTTCTTTCTTATGCGTGTCTTCACAAATGATGCTGAAGAGGAGAGCACTTCTAAAGTTGTTTGCTTGCTTGCAGGTTCTTCAGCTACTGTCTTGCTTTGATTTGCTTGAGTTGCTGCATTCAGTAATGCTGCCTTCATGAAATCTCTCTTTGGAACCCAAACTTGCTTTTGCTTATACATCTTCATGTTTTAGGGATTAAATGATGATGGAATAAAGCTTACTAGAGTCCTTTTATAGACGTGTTACATTTATTGTCTTGAGTTTAATATAATTTAAGTACTGATGAAATTTGATCAGTATTTTAATAATGACTCTTGGTAATGTAACCTAGTAGTCTAACCTATTAAGGTTATCTAAATAACTACAAGTTTATGTTTGATCTGTTCCAACTGTCGTTTCCATGTCAATTTCACTTTGATAGTGTACCTTCAAAAAATCAAAAGAAATTTCTGGAATGTAAATGCATGCTAAAGAAGTATTGGTTTGAAAAACTTTTTCATTAATTAAACTAATGAATTACATTTTTTTAACAAAAAAAGGGGGTAGAAGATGTTTTCTAGAATTCATCTCTAGTCATTGCATCTTTTGCTCAGTAGCGTCAATTGTTATTATAATCTGTGAGGGCAAAGCCTAGTATACTATACATGTGTGTTTCGATGATGTCAAAAAGCAACCGCATGGAAGAAGTGACTACCTTATCCACATATTTCATTTTCTTGCATCAAACATCTTATGTAGTGCATTGAATGTCGTCATATGAGTTAAACCTCTTTGGTATGTTAGAAGTCGCATCTAGAAGAGTCAAAAATAGCAAAATTAGTATTTTTGTAAAATACAGATCTTTGAGTCGACCACTCATCTGCTCCGGTCGACTCATAGAAGGTGTCTCTAAAATGCATTTTCCACGGGTTGGCGCATGTCGACCTACTGGTCGACGCATACTGTTGTTATTCCTATTTGTCTAAAAATGCAGACTTTGTGTCGATGCATGGTCCTGTTTTGGTCGACGCATAGCTTGATATTTTGCATAATCTGTCTTGCTTAGGGTTGCTCAGGTCGACCCCTCCTTTTGTATGGTCGACCGTTCGCTGCTTTACTGCATAATTTTGGTCTGTCCACATATTTCGAAAAGTGGTTTTTTCTGTTACTTTTTGGCATAATATAAATAGAAAGTTGCCCATTTTCATTATAAAGAATTGAATCAATTGCAAAACAAGAAAAGTGAAAGAGGTGCCATTAGTTCTCATCATCTTCATCTTCTACATTTCATACCACAACAATCACTCACAATAATCTTTGTTGTGCATTATGGTTTGTTTGAAGTGATAACATCTGAAGCCGTTGATTGGGAATCCAGTTCGGGTTGAGATTTTAGCAGGTTTTTCTTGAATAAAACCTTGAGGGTTTTTTCCTCCAAGATTCGCTGAATTTGAGGGTTTTTGGTACGAATCTTATCAATATTTATTCAGCTGAGCGAAGGTGATCGAGGAGCGGTGGGTTCCGTCGATCTAGTAGTGGTAATCGGTGAATTGTAAAGGAGTGGTTTGGGTTCGATTGGCAAGTGTTTGATATCAGTCAGGCTGGGGTTTAAAAATGCAAGGTTATTCAACCAAGGAGCTGTAATAAGAGGTTCATACACAAGCAATCAAAGGACTTGATTCAACTCGAATCAAGGGACAAGAAGAGAAAGCATCTTCAACAACAAGGGAGTTTGTTTGTGCATTTGCTTGTCTATTCTTGTATAAACGATTCAACAATAGGTTACATTTATATTATACGAGCTCAATTATATTGTTAGAATTGAGCGCAGACGTACCCCGAAGCGAGGACGGTAGGGGAACTGCCTCAACAAATCTTTGTGCCTTTTACTTTTCGCATTTTCATTTTGTGTAATTTTTGAATGAATTTCGTTCAAATAATAATATCGAATTAAGGACTGCTTTGAGTAAGTTCTGAAGTAATTTTGACTATAGTGCAATAGTTTATTGTACAAGGAAACTAGTGCTACTTACTCAAAGCCGAAATCACTTGGAGTGCTCCGCACGCCAAGTGTTTGATAAATTGTCTGAACAAAAATTCTCGTGTGCTGTCCAATTATTTTGTTGGCATATTAAGGCATTGGAACTAGTCATACCAAATAGTGATATAAATTAATTAATAGTGTGACTAGCATGGTGATTCTCTTTGCTCACTATCAATATCCATAGGCTAGACGTATATCCGGTCCTCTAGTAACGGTTCGTTATAGGCGGTAATTTTTCCACGGCCGCTTCCGCACATTAAACATTTTTAAAACCAATTTTATTGGTAGCGCCGACTGATTTTTAATTAGGGATATATTCAAACCCCCTTCTAGATCCGTGCCATCGTCTAACAAGTGGTATCAGGAGCACCGGTTGACTCCGTGCTTCAAGTATAACTTTGTAGAAAATGGCTAACGAATCTAAAGGGGCCTATAATAGAGCTCCCGTTTTTAATGGAGAAAATTACAGTTAATAGAAAGACTGTATGCGGGTGCACATAAATTCCATCAATAGAAAAGTGTGGAACGTTATTCTCAACGATCCAATGGAATAACTATGACCGATGCGAATAATTGATTGTGCCTAAGCCCGAAGCACAATGGACTGATGAGGATGAAAAGAAATATAATTACGATTGGAAATCCAAAAATATTTTAATCTCCTCATTAGGAGTTGATGAATATTATAGGGTTTCTCATTGTTTAATGGAAAAAGCTCTGTGGGACTCATTGCAAGTTGCCCATGAGGGAACCAATGATGTTAAGCTAGCAAGAATCAATACACTAGCACAAGAGTTCGATCTCTTTTACATGGAGCAAGGGGAAACCATTGCGGATATGCAAAAGAGATTCACTCATCTTATCAATAGATTGCATTCACTAGGTAGGCTAGTTGCCAATGATGTTGCTACTAACAAATTTTTGAGATGTCTTAACAGGGAATGGCAACCGAAGGTAACCGCCATTAAAGAAGCTAACGACCTCACAATTTTGGAACTCACAAAGTTGCAAGAGCATGAACAAGTGCTTCTAAGCCTAGAGCAACATGAAAAGAAGGAAAGGAAGGATAAAACAAAAATTACTGAAAAGAATTCAATCGCTCTCAAGACTTCTTCCTCAAAGTCTCAATCTAAGGAGCATAGTGATTACACTTCGAGTGACAAAGAAGAGAATGACAAGAGTGAGGACATGAGGCTGTTTGTAAAGCATTACAACCGCTATGTTAAAAACAATGGCATCCAACACTCTGAGAAGAATCTTGTCAACTTCTGGAAACAATCTAGGTACTCTAGAAGTGATGACACTAAGGGGAACAAAACAAGAGGATCATGTTATACTTGCGGAAAGATCGGACACTACAAACCAGATTGTCCCCTGAACAAAAAGGGCAAAGAAAAGGAAACAAATAGATCACATAAGAAGCAATCAAAGCCATGGAGAGCGTATATAGCTTGGGAAAGCAATATCGATTCCTCTGAGGATGAAAGCTCAAGTGATGAAGATGAATCCGTAAATCTCTGTCTTTCCGCTCACGAAAAGAACAAGAAAAAACAGGTACGACATGCTAAATATGAAAATTCCTCTCACATGCCTCATTTTGAATTACAAACTGCGTTTAATACTTTGCATTGTGAAGCAAAAGAAGCCTTTAAAAGACTTGCCTCAAATAATCAAATCTTTGCTCACTTAGAGAAAAATATTCATGAGTCCGAAAAGAATCTTGAGGCACTTAAAGCTTCCATAGTGGAAAGTACTAAAGCAGGTTGTGAGGATCTAAGAAGTAGAGTAGTTAACTTTGGGTGTGACACTTGTTACATTTGGAAAAATGAAGTTTATAGCCTAAATGCCAAACTTAACAAGGCTCTAGAGCCCAAAATTACCTTTGCCATCGATAAATCTAATTATAGAAAGAGTATGATTAATCCATATCAAAAATACAAATTTGTTATAAGAGATCACGATAGAAAAGGTAATTCAAAAGATACCTTTTCTTGTTTATATTGTTGCAAGAAAGGCCATTCCATTGCTAAATGCCGTTTTAGGAGATTTTTGGTTCCTAAAAGCATTTATCAATGGTTGCCTAAATGCGACCATTTTGTCACTCACGACTTAGGACCCAATAAGCAATTGGGTACCTCCTCTTGTTAATTTTTTTTCATAGGTACAACGTCTTGAGACCACCGAGAGAAGACGAGTTCTCGATAGTGGCTGCTCAATACACATGACAAGAGACATATCTCTCTTCATCGACTTCGTGGCAAAGAAGAAGGGGTATGTAACCTATGGAGATAACAATCGCGGTGCAATACTTGGAAAAGGTAGTGTAAGTAACCCTTCTTCCACTACCATATCTGATGTATTACTTGTCGAGGGTCTTAAACATAATCTCATTAGCATTATCCAACTATGCGACAAAGGATACAATGTACCATTTTCAAAAGATTGTTGCAAAATTATGCATAATGATGAAATGAAGAGTGTGTTTAATAGCCTAAGAGTAAACAATGTCTATATGCTAGACTTGAATGAAGTATCTTTGAAAAGTGACAAATGTCTCATGACAATGAGTGAAGACTCATGGTTATGGCATAGACGTTTAGCACATGACAACTTTGACTTACTTAACAAAGTAGTCTCAAAAGACCTAGTCTTAGGTCTGCCCAAAATAAAGTTTACCAAGGATCACCTTTGTGATGCTTGTCAAATGGGAAAGCAAATGAGGATCTCTTTTAAATATAAAAAATATCGTTTCAACTACGAGACCTCTCGAGCTTCTCCATATGGACTTATTTGGGCCATCTAGAATTAAAAGACTAGGTGGCAATTATTATGGTTTCGTGATAGTTGATGACTTTTCTAGATTCTGTTGGACTATATTCTTGGCTAGCAAGAGTGATACATTCACTGTCTTTGAAAGATTTGCTAAGCTTTCCCAAAATAAATTAAACACAAACATTGTCTCAATTAAGAGTGATCATGGAGGTGAGTTTGAAAACTATTTGTTTGAAGAATATTGCGGTAAACTCAGAATTGATCACAACTTCTCCGCTCCACGCACTCCTCAACAAAATGGGGTTGTGGAGCGCAAAAGTCGTATTTTAGAAGAATTAGGGTGAATAATGATCAATGAAAGTGGATTACCTAAATATTTTTGGGCCGACGCCATAAGTACGGCATGTTATGTTTTGAATAGGGTGCTCATCCTCCCCATTCTAAACAAAACACCGTATGAACTTTTAAAATGGCGCAAGCCAAATGTATCTCACTTACATGTCTTCGGTTGTAAATGTTTTGTGTTGAATAATGGAAAGGAAAACTTAGGAAAATCTGATTCCAAGGCTGAGGAAGGTATCTTCCTCGGATACTCTCAGTCAAGTAAAGCTTATAGAATTTATAATAAGAGATTACTTACCGTTGAAGAGTTTGTACACGTAACATTTGATGAATCTTATCCGAGAGATGTTGAAAAAGGTAGTGTTGTTCATGGTGCAGGTACATCTATAGAAGACATACTCAAAAGTGATGAGCTGGGAATTGATCAACCCGACCAAGCCAAAGTTGAGGAGGGGAAAGATGACCGCCATGAGGAAACTGAGAAAGTTCATCCATCTACAAAAGATGATCTCCCTCTAGCTTGGAAGTATTCCAAAGACCATCCAATCGACAATATCCTCGGTGATATATCAAAGGGAGTTACGACTCGGTCTAAGATAAGGAATTTCTATTATCACTTCGCTTTCGTTTCACAAATGGAACCTAAAAACCCTAAAGAAGCCTTACTCGATGAGCACTGGTTTTTATGTATGCAAGAGGAACTTAATCAGTTCAAGAGAAATGAGGTTTGGGACCTTGTTCCTCCAGCGTGAGGTCATCGAGTAATCGGCACCCGATGGGTGTTTAGGAACAAGTTGGACAAAAACGGAGTAATAACCCGCAATAAGGCGCATTTAGTCGCGCAAGGGTATAACCAAGAGGAAGGCATCGACTATGAGGAGACTTATGTGCTAGTTTCCCGACTCAAGGCTATACGCCTTTTACTTGCCTTCGCTTGTGCGAAAAATTTTAAGCTATTTCAAATGGATGTAAAAAGTGCATTCCTTAACGGTTATATTCATGAAGAATTTTATGTTGCACAACCTCCGGGTTTTGAGTCTCATGAATAGCCCGATCATGTATACAAGTTAAAACGTGCCTTGTATGGACTCAAGCAAGCCCCTAGGGCTTGGTATGAGCGCTTAAGCAAGTTTCTACTTGATCAAGGGTATTCAAGAGGCAAGGTCGACACAACCCTCTTCATTAAGCCTCAAGGAAAACACTTAATCTTGGTACAAATTTATGTTGATGACATTATATTTGAATCAACTAACATGAATCTCGTAAGAGAGTTTTCTAACCTAATGCAGGGTGAATTCGAGATGAGTATGATGGAAGAGCTCACATACTTTCTCGGATTACAAATCAAACAGCTTGAGGAAGGAACGTTTGTAAGTCAAACAAAGTATTGTCTTGAGCTTCTCAAGAGGTTTGACATGGAAAATTCCAAAGCCATTGACACACCAATGCCAACATGTGCAAATCTGAATAGAGATGAAAGTGGTAAGGACGTAGAGGTAAAGAGATATCGAGGTATGATTGGCTCTCTTCTTTATCTTACCGCCTCTAGATCCGATATTATGTTTAATGTTTGCATGTGCGCTAGATATCAATCTCCAACCTTCCCATAAGAACTTAACATAAATTGCTAGGGATTATAATCACAACGAGCACACACAAGGTCTTTACAAACGAAGTTTTAGAGAGTCATGGGAAGAAGTCATGAAGCAATAAAACATTCATTAAATATCGAAGTAGGACAAATTTGGGGTATGACAGTAGGCACGAGATACGATGTCTTGGAGAGCATACTTAGTGTATATACCCTTAGATCTTTACCTTAGCACTTTCTCTTAGAAAGCAAGCAATGGCATAACATAAATACTAACAAGAGATTCTTGTAGAGTACTACAAATACTTAGGATGCTAACACCTTCCCTAGGTATAAACAACCCTTGAACCTTAGATCTCTAGCTATGTTGTTACATAACGCACTTAAGGTTTTTTTTCCGCTCTTTACCCTTTCCTTTGGATAAATCAAAGCTTGGTGGTGAACTTCATGATTTGTGATTCAAGTTAATCAATAGCTTGATATCTGATCCTCACCATAACAGAAATGGAGACTTCACTAGGGAACGTCCCCTAAGAGGGTTAAGCCCACCTTGTTTGTGTTTGTGTTATTTTATATGTTTGTTTGCTTGTATACCTGTATATTTGTAAATGTCTGTGTATATATACCTGTTATGCTTGGGTTCTTCTGTATGCAGGGTGGTTACCTTAAGTGGTAAGATAAGTCCTAACCTGAACTTGAGAGTACATCTATGATAGGATTGTGGTATAATCAATAGTTAGCTGTTGGGAGTAGTTCTAACATGTCTAGAATATGATAACCATGCTCAGTGGAGGCCCCTTTGGGATTACTCGTGTCTGATGCGAGTAGTCGTATTGGCATCACTTTTTCCGACTTGGGAGTTCGTGAAGCTGAGGACCTTTAGTATAACTTCACCCCTCTGTGCCTTTTTAGGACGTAGTGCAATTATTATCCAGGTGTAGACCTATGGTGGTTGTCATGTGATACTACACTCAGATGAGTTTATCTTGAGAATATTATTGGCCCGCATAAGTAGTCGTGTAAGCTGATAATATCCAGAAGATTTATTGATGACTCTGTGAACCTCTTAGAACCCTTGTTCTGCAGATCAAGAACCCTTAGTACACACCTTTTAGGGATGGGTAGACCATGGCTCCACACTCGTGATCTTCAAACCTAGGCCCTTGTTTGTTTGCTTGTATATATCTGTATATATGTGAATATATGTATACATGTGTTTGTGCATTGCATTCACCCATATGTCCAACACTCATGAATAACCCTTTGGTTTCAAGGAATTCAGTTGTTCTTTCCTTTGCGAAAATCAATAGAGATCATGGATTATAAGATGAAACTCTTCATGGATTATAAGATGCAACTTCCTTTTGAGTTCCTTGAAACAATTTGGCTTGCATTTGCATTCCATGCGCATGTCGTCATATTTGCATTTCATTTGCATTTCTCAGCCTTGAGTCTTATCCATCCTTTGTCCGTAACCCAGTTGACTTCTCGAAGTCGGCATTGGACTTGAAGTAGATTTTGAATGTTCATGAACTCAGGAGAGCGAAACCAGTTTGTGATAAGAGCGGATTTTAAATTGATGAAAGATCAGTTGGGTCAACTTATGGAAGCTGTGACAGCCTTGGCAAAGAGAGATGACAATACTCAGAGGACTTCTGTGAACAATGTTGCTCAAGATCAGCCTGTGCGGGTTCCTGTTGAGAACCAGGTTAAACAAGAACGTACCATCGTCCAAGATGGACATTCCTCTTCTGTTGATGTTGTGAACTATTAGAGTTTTTCCTTTCCTGAGCCAGATTTCCAAGGGGCAGTCCCTGTGATGGAAACTAAGGACCCATAATATGTTGAGATTATGGAGAAATGTCATGTGCTGGAAGAAACATTTGATGCCATTAGGGGTCGTGACACTGCTGATCTAAATGCTTTAAACATGTGTTTGGTACCCGACCTTGTAATGCCTCATAAGTTCAAGACACGAAGTTTGAGAATTATAAAGGGGATAGTTGTCCGAAGCAGCATTTGGTGATGTTTTGCAGAAGAATGACTTCACATGCCCGTAACGAAAAGCTCATGATCCATTGTTTCTAAGACATTCTTTGTGGGGCATCACTGAATTGGTACATGCAGCTAAAGAGCAGCAACATTTAATCGTGGTCAGACCTAACTAGTGTTGTTATGAAGTAATACACCTACAATCTTGACTTGACTCCCAGTCGCCTGCATTTTCTAGACTTATCTCAAGAAGACAATGAATCCTTCAAAGGGTATGCTCAGAGGTGGAGAGAAATAGCTGCCCGTGTTCAACCACCACTCTTAGATAAGGAATTTTTTAACTGGTTCGTGGATACTTTGGAAGGCCCATACCAAGAGAAGTTGTTTAGCACTGTGACATCAAACTTCTCTAACTTGGTGATAGCTGGAGAGGGCATCGAGAGCGGTCTCAAGAGCGAAAAAATTTAAGGCATCTCGAACATCCAAGCTAGTTAGATAGAATCAATTGTCAATTCTCAAGAAGAATTGGAAGAAGTAATTCCATCTAGGGATCCCTGATATCTCAGCCTCAACGCACATGCGTCTCAACCATTCAGATTCAGCAATATTTTGGATCTCCGCGTTTGACACCATTATCTCCACGGGGGCAATATTTTACTCCAAATCGAAGACCTCCTTAGTATCACCGGTCATACCATTGTCAACCGCGTCAGCATGCCCGACCAAGGCCAAGGAAGCTAGAGAGGCATTTTACTCCAGTACCGATGTCATATAGTCAGTATTTCTAGATTTGATCAAAGGTGGATTGATAGTACCAAAGGAGACAGATCCAGTGATTCCTCTATACCCACCAGGCTTTGACGCCAACGCCCGATATGGCTACCATGCTGGGGCACAGGGGCATTCAAATGAGGACTGTAAAGTGCTTAGGAGCAAGGTTCAGACTCTGCTTGACTCCGAGATGATCTCATTCACGCCCCAAGGCATTCAAATCAACAATCCTTCACTTGGTCAAGTGGGTTCATCAGTCTATGTTGTGGAAGAAATCACCGAGAATAGAGACGAAGATGATTCTCAGATTGATCTTGACAATCAACTATGAAGATGGTTATCTCAGTTGGCAAATCAAGAAAGGAAAGCCTAGTTCCCTGAAGCTGGCAATTTTTGGCTGTTTTAGTATTTTTTTTTGTTGTATTTTTTTTGCATGTTGAATTTGTATTTGCTTTTGTAAGCAATTGTTTTTTAAATTGGCAAGATTAGTGAAATGTTTATGCATCTTTTGATTAAGTCCATTCGTATTCACTCTTTCTCTTTTCTGTCATTGTTAAAAACAAGAACAAAAAGAAATTCTTTTCCATCCACTTATCTTTAGCAAAATGTTGTTGTTTAAGCAAAGATTGGGGAGGATTACAAAAACATTATATCCATAATTGTTGTTGGTATGATTTTGATCAAAGTTTACCGATGATGTAAGGCATTGTTTCAATCCCCAAACACTGGGGAAATAAGGAGTTAATCCCTAGTCAACCACTTTGAGCCTAGAAGTAGGAGTTTCCTTCATATTTCTAAACCTTTAAATCTTAAACCTAGGGCAAGGTAGTTCTTAGTATAACGGTATACATTCGAATGCAAGAACTTTATGCAAGACACCTGTCAGCTCCTCTAAATCAAGTGAACGAATGTCGTACAAGTTGTTCCCAAAGTGATAAATAAGGAAGGATTGTTAAGAAATCCTTATCGAAGAATGAGCCGAGTCCCTTTCAAGGAAAAATCTAAGAAAGATGGGAAGCTCATGACCTTGACTTATACAAAAGGCTTGTATGACAACCAAAAAGAAGTTGATCTTAAGCTTTAACTCTGAAAGTCCTTAATAGCTAAAAACAACTAAATATTGTAAGGGAGTAGCGACTACCCTAGGTGTCTGAACCATCACTAGCTGTCTTCATTTTAATTCCTAGCCTAGAGGAACTTGGATGTATAGCTTGAGTTAACTGTACGCAGGATTGAAGTTCATCATGAAGATTAGGCATGGACAAACAAACTTTGAGCCTTTATCCTTTGTTTCATGATTCGTGAACAAAGCCATGTTACAACCTTTAAAATACCTAATTGAGGTAAGGTTGTTTTGAAAGTATACTACAACAAGGTTGAATAGCCTAAATCCTAATGATCTTTGCTTTTCTTTGATCACTTCACCTGTCATTTTGTAAATGACAACATCAACTTTGTTTTTGATCATTTAATCACTCCATTGTGTTTTTTATCAATGAACTTTGATTTCAAAAGCTTGCATAAATGTTGCATTGAAGTTGCCAATTTTTAATGAACAATAATGTTTACAAAATAATCCAATATCAAAAGATTCCCAACAAATGCAGCCAATTAGGGATTTTGACCTGGTATAGGAAGTTCAACATGGGGCAACCAATTTGGAGGATTTGTTAATCGAATGATTCAGGATTTGGTGAATCAGGGGCAGAACTTTTCAAAGTTCAGAATATTGGGGCACACCGTCTTGAGGTCATCTTATAGCAAGTTGTTTCCTAACTCCTTTAAAGACGAGCCACTCCAAGATTTAGATAACCTGGGGAAATTAGATCTAGATTAGATAAATCTCTTGAAGACCAGTTAATCAGGAGCAATCAGGCCGATGTTAGATGAATCTCTCGAAGATCAGTTAGTTTGGGAAAAATATCTTACAGATCCACCAGCTAGCAGGGGAAAATTTGTTTCCCAATTGTTACTCCCATAGTCTGAAGGATAGTATGAGGACTTTGTTTTACAAATACAATTAAACTGGGGAAATTACATCGTGATTTGTAAATCTCTCCAAGAGTTTGAAGATATTGAAGCATCTTGTATGCCAACTCTTCCGTAAAATTCTTTTGGTATTTTCTTCTCACAAACCATGTAATTTGGGGCAAAGAAAATTTAAAGATTATTTGTTGTAAGAGTTATTTCTTGTTTGGATAAGCACTATGCATTTGAGGTGCAGAACTACATTGTTCTCGTAATATCTTTGGCCAGCTTCCTAATAAGTTTTTACTTCAGTTGACCTCGGCAGCTCCCCATGGATTCCTCTTCCAACAAAGAAATTAGGCTCATGATGGCAATCCCTCAGGTAAAGTCATGATGTTATACCCCAAGTGGAGTACTCTTTTCCCCATAAATGGTTTTAACCTTGGAGTAGAACTGCTGATTCTACATATTCATTCCTAGTGATTTTCCAATCTGGTGAGGTTGGATGGCTATCCTTGTCAAGATGTTTATTTCATCTCTCGTTCTGCTTCGCTTTGTCAGTTTTGTCAGCATAAGCACAAACATGGCATACACGCATTCATACATATGCATGGCATCCGAGCATCTTTGCTATATTTCTAGTGTTTACCTGTTTTGTTCACTTTGGCATTTACTCCCCAAGTGATTGCGTTTGTTTATTCTTTCCAATAGGGTCGTTACCTTTAGGCATAAAGTGCCCATCCTTTCTAAATTCCCCACAGAGTTTGATCCTCGTGGATGATGGTTGGTTCAATTATCTTTTCCATGTTTGAATAAGATAAATCCCCATTTGAGTTTGTGTCTCAATGGGTCTAATCTTGTTTGATCGTTTATTTCTAGCTTGTTCCTAGATTGAACTTTGGTCCCTAGTGAATGTGGTTATTAAACTTGATTAGGTTTCCAAGCCTAGTTTGAGCCTACATTTATTTTGCATTGTGTCTCGTAGGATGAATCTTTTACAGATCCTCATCGAAGGCATAATCTATTCTCCAACAGGGTTGTTAAAACATCTCCTTGGAATTTATACCTAACAACAAGTGACAGTCTCCTTGAGAATCTTGTTTTGTCATTGATAATTTTGCAACGATAAGTGGCAGTCTCTCCCGAGAAGGTTATCTGTTTTTGGTGTTTCCTTCAGCTTTTTACAACGATAATTGGCAATCTCTCCCGAGAAGCTTATCTGTCTTTGGTGTTTTCCTTAATCTTTTGCAGTAACAAGTGGCAATCTCTTTGGGAAGCTTGTTTTCTACGGAGATAAGTGGCTGTCTCAACCCTTTTGATGATGACTTTCAAATGCATTTTTTGTCCATTAACCCCTTTGATGAGACCCCTATTTGAATTGTTTCTTTTCGTCAACACTTTTTGACGATGTAGTCCGAGATCAGGTTATTCTTTCTGTTAATCCGTTGATGATGTGTTCCTTTGGACATGTGTTCCTTCTGTCAATCCTTTGACATTGATAAGGTTTGGTGAATTGTTTCTTTCCTCAAACCCTTTTTGACGATGTATTCCAAGCTCAGGTTGTGCACCTTCAGATATATTTTGGTTTCTTCTGTCAATCCTTTGACGATGTATTCCGAGCTCAGGTCGTGTATCTTCGAATATGTTTTAGTTTCTCACTATCAACCCTTCTTGACGATGTATTACAAGCTCAGCTCATGTATCTTCAAACTTGTTTTTATTGTTTTGTTCCAACAACCCTTTAATCAAGACTCTCAAGTTTATATATCTTTCCGTCAATTCTTTGACGATACCACTTATTTGTGAAACTTTCCTTTCCCCAGTGGAGACCATCCTTCTGGTTCAACCTTTATTGAGGATCTTTTTATTCTATAATATCATTCGGTCATGTTTGAACTTGATGATCAATCATTATAGATACCTCCATTGGAGCCCATCTTTTGGTTCTACTTCCAATGAAGTTACTTTATCTTTTGTCCCAAAGTGTCAACCAGTTATGCTTGAACTTGTTGGTCCACTACTCTAGATATTCCCTAGTGGAGACCATCTCTTAGTTCTATCTCCAGTGAGGATCCATTCCTTCTAAAGTGTCAGCCAAACATGCTTAAACATATTGCCCAATCGCTTTAGATTTTCCCAGTTTGTTTCAGCTTCCGTAGCGTTGCTGTCTTCCCCAGTGAGTGGTTACTCATTGTGTTGGCTCTATCCCTGTGTGCTTTCGTTTTTGTCTACATTTTGCCTTTGTTATCCCATGATTGTTATCATGCTAGAATTCATTGCATGTCAACATTGCATTTTAGTTATCTTTTGTCCATAGCATAACATATCATTGCATCTAAGGGCAAAATTTTCGGTTATCTATATTTAAGTACCTTCTACCATGATTTCATAAGGATTTTCATCACACATGTCATCTGGTGAAGATATTTAAATAGGGGCAACTGTCATACCCCAAATTTTACCCTTAGATTTTTTGAGCTTTTGTATATCATTCTAGGTCAATCATATTGCATAGTGAACCAAATTATCGGACTTTGTTTTGTGTGTTTCATTTTTGGATTAGGGTTTTCTTCAAGAGGCATCAAGTGCTTAAGGTTCCATCGTGGTATTAGTCGGGACTGAGGAATTAGGGTTTCTTATCCTTTATTTGTTTGAGAAGAGGTGTCGTTCGATTCAGATTCGCTTGAAATCAGGTCAAGGGTGTGTACAGTATTGTTTAGAAATTCACTGGATGTTTAACCTAATCTTGGATAAACAAGTGATGTGTTTCAGTATCATATTATCAGGTTGTGGCAAAGATTGTGAATCAGGGTTTTGGTTTTCATCAAGTCATTATTCATAAGTGTACCCTCAAGGCGAAGATTAGGGCTTCTCACCCTTTGTGTTTAAAATGAGAAAATGTCGCTCAGTTGAGTGTCACTTGGGGCTAGCAGGTTGAGTGTGTATGCAGTGTTATTTCAGTTCAGTTGGATGTGACTTAATCCTGGTTGAACAAGTGTTTAGTTTCAGGATCAAATCATCAGAACCATATCATCTTCAATTAAGGTTTTGGTGCAGTGGTAGTACAATTCAAGTCACATGTGTTGTGGATTTTTTTAATGGCAAGAAAGTGTCAGCTTCAAGAATTTTTTTGATGATAAGTCGTGAGCTTCGAAAGTCTTATTCAGCTTGTTTGATTGAGCAAGTGGGAAATTCTCCATTTAAGGGGCGAGAGCAAGATGTCTTGAGTGCAACTTGAGCAAGGGAAGTCTCACTCTGGATGGCCAGAAGAGCAGGTGGCTCGGCCAGAGGATGTGAGCAAAGGAATTCTTAGATATGTGCTCTAAGCAAAGGGAAGTCTCAACCAGTAGACAGATGAGCATGTGGCTTAGTCAGTTGGTGTGAGCAAAGGATAAGTCTTAGACATGTTGCTCTAAGCAAGGAAATCCTCAGACAACTAGTCTGAGTAGTTGTAAAAGTATTATGCAGAAGCATAAGCGATTGTAATCATAAAGTGGTTATAATGAAAAAATCTTGTGAGGCAAGGGGACTAGACTACTCTTAGTTCGGGGAGGAACCGGTATAAATCTTTTGTGTCTTCTGTTGTTATTTTATTTACTTCTATTGTATCCGCTACCAAACGAATTAACTCAGAATCTGAACATCAATTCTTATTATGAAACTATGATCAGAAGCTAAATAATAAGAAAATACAAAACACAATTCAACTCCCCTTCTTGTGTACTTTTCACACCTTCATGCATAAATATAAAAGGCAAGAAATAAAAACAAGAATATAAATGCTATGAATGTAAAAGACATAAACTAAATGACATAAATGTAAAGGCATAAAATAAATGTTAGATGTTAGCACCATTAATATGTCAATGTTAGTATTAGTTAGAATTAAATCGAGTCAGGACAATTTAACGCTATGTTAAGCAATTGTAAGTGGACTCGTGTAGAAGTCACACCTATCTAAGGTCGGTCAATAATAATTTGTGTCTTCAAAAATGCTAGAGAAATGATACAAAATCATCCTTCTAAAGAACTCTAACACGATAGTTAAAATAATGAAGAAAAGAGATGGATGAACGTAAGAAAAATACACAAGAAGGGGGGTTGAATTGTGTTATCCATTTCTTTACTTTTATTTTGAAATAGATCTCAGATTCTAAACTACTGTTCAGATTCTAATAATTAATTGCAGTGGAAAAATAGCATAAGAAAATAAATAACAACAGAACACATAGATATTTATACTGGTTTCTCCCAAACTGAGAGTAGTCCAGTCCCCTTGCAGCACAAGAGATTTTCCACTATAATCAAAATATGATTACAACTGCTTTAGCACTTAAGCATAAGAGTTTTCTGCTCAGACCCTCAACCCGAGACTTCCTTGCTCAAACCCTCCAGGCTCAAGACTTCTGCTTAGACCCTCAATCTAAGACTTTCTTGCTTAATCAACAACTGATCAAGACTTTAATGCTCTAGCATATAGCAGGAGACTTACATGGCTCAATCTTCACGACAAGAGACTTTGATTCTCAAGCACATAACAAGAGACTTTGATTCTCAAGCACATAACAAGAGACTTTATCTAAACTAATAAATAACTTGTTTAGCAAAATAGATAACAAGGTGTACTTGATACATAATCAGAGGTACGTGGTAATAACCATAACAAAGATCACAACACTTAAGATTTCTAAGACATTCAATGTTTAAGAAATCTTAAGGCTTTGTATAATTTATAACATATAACTGAATTTCTTCATACTCTATTGTGTTGCTATTGTTGATATTGTTATTCTTCCATTATGATAGAAGTGTGGCTCACTTCTATCCTTCTTGGCTATTCTTCTTTATTTTCATTGTTCCTCTAATACCCTAATTTTTATCCCTAAGATCCCACATTTCATTTTCATCTCATCCCACAAACAAGATTGTCAGCTTTGGTACTCTTGCCTTCCTCTGCAAGTTTGTTCTTGAGAGATCATCGAACACCTTTGTTTTCTTGTTTGTTTGATATTTGTTTATGTTTATGTTTACTAACCATTGACCAAAATCCAATTTTTTTTTGTTTTTTCCTTTAATAACTTTTTCAGGAAGGATTTGGATCAAAGATATCAAATACTAATACATCAGCTCAAATGAATTTCATCTGAGCAAAGTCGAAGTTGATCTGTAACCATTTCAAAATCATCTGATCAAGAGTTTCTCAACATTTGATTGACTTTTATTCAAGAGACTCCAAGGTTCATGTGTTTATTTTCATACCTACTTTGACAAGCAAAAGAATCGATCCAGAGCCAAGACAACACATCAAAAAGGCAATTTTTTTTTACCATTTTTGCCCGTGGTAATCGATTACCCTGTGCAAATTTTGTGAAAATTGGGCAAATTCAAATTCTGCAGCATTTTTGGCACCAAATTCAAATATTGCAACATGAGAATATTCTAGATCACTTCATTTTAGTTCTCCTACCTCATCATAGTTAATTTCCATCATACACCTTCACTAATCACCACTTGATCATTAATTTCCCTCCAAATTCAAATTCCAAGCCTAATTTTGATTCCAAACCAAACTCCAATCCACTAAATTTCCAAGCCTAAATCCTATAAATAGAGGCCTCATTTCTCTCATTTGATAAGCTTTTGATAGCCAAATTCACCTTGTCAAATTCTTTCTTGACTCTAAATTTTTCTCCAATTACCAAATTCACCAAATCTCTTTCTTCCTTTGAAAGTTAGTATGTTCATCATTAGAACTTACTAATCTTTAAGCTAAGCCTTCATCCATTCACCTTTTCATCATCAATTCTAGTAGATCAAGAGTTTGAAGTGTGGTTTGTAGAGCTGATTTGAAGAATTTCCAGTTTTGGAGTGGTAATTTCTTGATCCACCATTGTTGTTCTTGATACATCTTCCATAATATGATCTATTGTTGATTCTTGTTGCTTGATCTTTAGATCTTGCAAATTGTGTTCTATTGGTGTTGATTGCTATTATTTTACTTGAATTTTTGTGCTGAATTGCATCCTTGATCATGAGGTGTTTGAAGAAACGATTGATCAAGTTTCTGCATATTTTTAGACTATTTTGTTGTTGTTTTAGCAGTGATAATCGATTACCAGCATAGGGTAATCGATAACCCAGTGTTGATTTTGCCTTTTGGCTCTGTTTTAGGACTGTTTTGGTTCTTTCTTCTTCTTCTTCCATTTCCTTTTGATTTTTGCCTTGTAATGCACTTTTAAAGGTCCTTTTCCTCTTTATATTCATTGGACTCAGGGTGTAGATGAAGTTGAATAAACATTCACTAATTCAAATCTATCTTTAAAGTGAATTTTTCAATTCATTTTAGGTGCTTTGATTTAATGATATGTTTAGTACTTTAATCTACTAAGAAGAGTGGATGAACTTAAAGGCGGAATGACCTTGAACTTGTAATCCAATTTGGCATTCCCTTTCCTCTTCTCTTTTTTCTTTTGATCGATGAAAATCTTCGATATCGTTTGAACTTATTTCAAGTTCTTGATGAAGATGAGATTGTTACATATTTTCTTTCCATGCGGTATTACTTTCAGAGAGTGATGTACATATCACTTCTCTAGCATGCATTAGCACTAACATTGTTATTGACCGGTCTCAGATAGTCATGGTTTCTACATAAATCCGATTACGATTTCTTAACATAGCACTAAATTGTCCCATAATCGGAAAGTGATCATTCGTGGCTCAAACTTATGTTTGAAAGTCCAAGTATGGTTGATTATTTGTCTTATGTCCATCACCTATGAAACTTGTTTTTAGGAGGCTTTAATTTTATCAATCCTCTAATAAGTTTTCATCAACTTTGGCTTAAGTGCATGAGTTAACCATTGTTGATCATTTTCTCTAACAACTAATCACTAACTCACTAACGATATAATTGTACTAATTTTGTTTATATTTCCTTCTTGCTCCCTATCTCTCTTTTATCTTTATGCTCCATTATTATCATCTCATATCATATTATTATTTATGCTTCCTTTATTTTTCCTTTGTCCGTTGGGCACATGTTTATGTTTCCTCTCTTTTATTTTGTCCACTTGGACCATATATTGTTTAAAACACTGTTAAAGGATTAAAACTCTAAAAAAACTTGATGCTCTTAACTTTGTGGTTATGCTCCTGGACTATTCTTGGACCCTTGGACATAGAATTAGGACTCTTTCCCTATGCTTGGAGTATTGTGGATATTTGCCTTTATTTGACTTGCTCACTTACTTAGGCTTCAAAATGGATGGAATTCGTATTTGTCTTGCTATGGAGTATACTACAAGTTTGTTAGATCCTTCTTATCTCTAGATTTTATTTTTCTTTCTAGGGTAGTCACTTCATCTTCTCCCCTTCTTAAATTTTCAAAATTTCCTCCCTTTTTCAAAAACTTTCTTGCTTTGAAACTTAAAACCGCTTTCATAATAAAACTTTGACTTTTGTCAAGTGATTTTCAAACTTTGTTTTCTTTAATAAATGTCAATCAATGTTAATCATATTCTGACAAATTTCAAAAAGACTTTAAAAAAGATCAACCTCATTCAAACTTTTTGTGCCTTTGCGCACTTTTTATTTTAAAACTTTTCATAAAGTTTAGACATGAGTCATTTCGATAGTTGAGATGTAATTCTCCTATTCCCCATAGTATTAAGATGTTGACATTTTCCACTTAGTTGTTGAGTGATAGACTTGTTGGTTTAAATCTAAGCAAAATCCTCCATTTTTAGGTGATGCAAATGTTGTCTTATACTTGTGGGCGACTAGTCGTAGTTTTCTCCTTAAAATGACAACTTGTCTTTACATTTAAAAATCAATCAAAACAAACCACATTTTTTTGTATTTATTACACGCACTACGGAATTTTGATCCTATATTGCACTTTGTGGGTATGTAGGCATGAGGCCATAAATCTCTCCAAACACAAAAATCTTAAAAATAGTTCTCTTCTCATCTCCCCAATCTCTTTTCAAAGAAACATTTCTCAAACCAAAAAGCTTAGATATTTCAACGGGCTCCTATAGATTACTATAGACGTTTTGGATGCTAACACCTTCCCATTGCGTAACCAACCCCCTTACCCTGATCTCTATTTTTGTTCTTATTTTAGAACTCTTAGGTTATGTTCGTTATTTTTCCTTTCCTTTTTCTGGACAAAATAAAAGTGCGGCGGCGATTCTTGCATTTTTGAGTTAAGTTAATTAATTGCTTACACTCACGAATTTTCCCGCTACAAAAACGTGGCGACTCTGCTGGGGAATATCTAAAAAGCTCTGGTTCCTAGTGGGTTTCACCTACTTTGATTTATTTATAACTTTTTTGTTTAATTTGTTTGTTATTATTTATTCTGTTTGGTGCATGGTGATCTGTGTGGTGAGATAAGTCCTATACCCGGACTTGAGTGCACTTATGATAGGAGGGTGGTATAGTCTTATTGGCTTACATGGATTAGTCCTTACTAAGCTGACTTGAGATCCCCCGTGTCACGGTGAAAATCAGATACCAAACTATTGATTAGTTTGAATCTTATGTTTATTTTGCAACCGGTCTTTGATTTGTCCAAAGGAAGGGATAAAGATCGAAATTCCTACAATGCAATGCAAATGCAAACTAGAGAGTTTTAGGTTCGGGGGTTGGTTAAACTTAGGGAAGGTATTAGCATCCTAAGTTTATGTAGTACTCTACAGGAACCTCTTGTTTTAATTTGCTTATTGCTAAAGTTATCTGCTTAAGGGTAATTCTAAGGGTTAAAGGTAAACAGAAAGACCTAAGGGGTTAGTCCTGAGTATACTCGCCAAGACGTCGCATCTTGTGCCTACATATCCTGACGGGAATGGAATCAGAGTATTTGTAGTTCCCCTAAAGGGTTAGAGGAATTGTTTTTATTAGGTTTAGGAGAAGAGATGTGTTGTCATTTTAAGGGAGATGTAACCGCCACAGGTGTAAGAGATTGTATTATTGTGGGGTGGAGATTCTATCTCGCTTAGGATGATTAACATCTTTCTCTGTTGTGTTTGAAATAACTGTATTGTGTTGTTAATTGTTGTGTCTAAGTTGTAAAGAGAGACAAGGTCCTGCCTATGGGGTAGGATCTATCTTAAGCGATCGACTTGAATGGGATCAAGGATCAAGGGGAATATGATGCAAATGGATATGCAATACACACAAGTGTTTAAATTATGTGTAGGTTCTTCCTTTTGGACGTGGGTAAGCGAAAAAGGTAAGACAAATGATAATTGAGCAATGATTAGCCATGGATTAGGGGAAATGATTAAGTGGAATTGGTGAAATTGTTTTTGGGAATTTTGAGAATGTTTTGAATTAAAATTAAGTCTAAATTAAGATATTAAAATTGACTAAGTGAATAAGGGAAAGATTAGGTTAATCCCAAATTAATAAAATTACTTATTTCTAAGGGAGGGGAATTAATTATAATATATGCAAAAGATTAATGTTCTAAGTTAAAGAGAATAAATTGTTTTTTTGAATTTTTTTGATAAAATAGATATTTATAGATTTTCAAATTATTAAGAGGGAAGAAAGGTTAACTTGAATTTCTCGAATTTAAAATTCAAAAAGCTAACTAATTAAATTAAATTTTAATTACTTTATTTTTAGTAAAAAAGAAAGTTAATCAATTATTCATTTATTTTAAAAGTTTATTTTTTAATAAAATATTTTTTGATTGATTTTTATTAAATTAGTTTGTTAGTAGCGGTTATTGTTAGTATAGTCAGTGGTTAGTTTGTTTTATTAATAATAAACAATTATTACAATAAACTAAACAAAAAAACTAAAACTAAAAACTTAAAATAGAGACTAACGGATGGGCTGGGGCAACGAAATCCCCAGACCCGGTCCAGTTAACCGAAGGAGGGGGAAGGGATTTCGTTGGAAACCCTAGATTCGAACCAGGTGTCCCTCGTCCTCTTCTCCTTTCGTTCTTTCTTCTTCTCCAATTTCTCTGCCATGTTTCTTTTAATACTTCAATCACGTTTCTTCATCGTTCTCTTCGCCCTTCTTGTTTCGCATCGTCTTCCCTTCCACTTCCTACATAAACCAAACAAAGAACAAAGTTAAATTGTTAGAAAAAAATATTCATGGTTAAAAGTGGTTCAGGTTTTATTTTGACGGCAGCTCGCAGGGAGGGCAGGTTTGGACGGTGATGGCGATTTGCGGAAGGTTTCTGGTGGTTCTGTGGAAACGAAGAGGGTTTGAATGTGGGTCGCGAATAGGTGTCGTCGGCGATGCAGATAAGTATTCTTCCCTCCGCTTTTAGGTTTTTTTTTCGAAATTAGGATTTCATGTGTTGGTCTTGAGGATGGCTGGGAATTTTTACGTTGCTATGAATATCGTCCTCTCCCTTCTCTTGAGATTTCCGACATGGTCTTCTTATATAGGCTTGCAGGGTGCAAAGTGGATTGAAGAGTAGTTATGAAGTTTCCATTCTGGACGGATCGTGTTGGGACCATTTAGGAAGGTAATGTTAATGCTTATAATTCTGTTAAGAAAGTTTCTGTTTTTTGTTTGATTGTGTTGGAACAAGGTCGGACCTGCTGTGCTCTTATTTAGTTACCAATTGATTGTGTATTTATGAGTTTCCTTCTACAAATTTAACAGGTTTTTAATGCCCTTGCCAAAATAAGAATTGTTGTCATAACTGCTGCTACAATCCTGTGGATGCGTGACTCAGATATTTCCATATCCCAATTCTCCTTTAGTCGACCCAATACTGTCAACATCTTGAAGCAAACTTGTTAATTTCAAATGATTACGAGACCACTGCGATTTTACATGGCAAAACAGTTCGAAAGAGACCGGTCTCTTGGTTTAACCGCGGCAGTACTAAAGATAAGCATTTTCTAGTCTTCTTCTCTAATTTGTCTTGTTATGATGTTGTTTTGCTGGCTTTGTATAATTGTTGTTGCGTTGATGCAGGGGTTGCTGTTATTGTTTAGGAGCATCGACATGAGACAAAAGGTAATCGCAAGCTCTTTTGCTCAGCAAACTTCTTTGAACTATTTGTGAATGAAGATTTTCACCACATAATTGGTATATTACAGGCAGTATTTACGGATGATCATGGAAAACTGTGGTGCGGAATTGCCGATGTCTTTTATCATGAATTATGAATCCTCCGAAGTTAAACCGTCAAATTTGCGAGCAGGAGCAAAATGCGATAGTTCTTTGTACATGAAACACATTTCATTTTCCCTGTATTCATTATTAATGTAACTGAGTTATGTGTAACTTTGCAACAAATGTTGTCCAACACTAATTAATGATAATACTTTAGCCATTCATCACAAGATCAGCGCGAGAACTAATGCAGCAGGGCATTTTTATAGTGACACTTGTCATTGTCGTTCCACCCCCTCATACTATTTACTTTGTTAGAATATAATAATTCTTCATCACACACACTTTCCAATTATAATGGCTTTTTTATCATATATAAACCAATGGCAAAGAAATGAAAAGTGCTGGCTCTTTGTATCAAACCGGTAATACCGAGTGAAGGCTGCTTTTAGGATTTGGATCGCTTCAAACTAAATTTTTTTAGAGATATACCTATGATATGGTACTTGGCATTCAAATTTGGAATAATGTATTGCAATATTCTTGCTTTATTGAAGTTTGTAAAGAAGACCAATCTAATCCTCTGTAAAGAATTTGAACTTTACCTCCATTTGAGAACCTCTTGATTGCAAATCGCCAAAAATACTATCAATGCTTTCTCTTAAAACTTAAATAATGATCCAAGCTCACAAAAAAATTAAGTTTGCTTTGCTCTTTGTTGTTTGTGTGAACTAAGTTTAAATGACTACTACTCGAGACACCAACCAAAGCTTTGAGAAACCATTTGAGCCATGATGAAACAACTCGCATTACTAACAAGTGCCAAAGGTCAGGCAATTAAGGTGCTACAACCTTGATCATTACTTCAACGTAGCACCAAGATACCATAGATTTGACCCTCAGGGAAACCCTAGCTTCACGTTAAGCATAAATAACAAAGACCTTTTATTTGAAAAATGTAATTATGAATGAATGCCCTAAATGGCTATGAGTATGCGGATGAAGTGAAGATCCTAAGCCAACTAAAAAGTATGGAAAATTTTGGGGTATTACTTGAACAATAGTGGTTTTAATAGCAAGGAGGTGGGATCTTAAGGTAAAAAATTAGGGTGCAACCGATGCTCCTATTTAAGTTACTCCTATTCGGAGATATGGAGATTGAAATATTCTTCTCGACGAGATAGGAGGGACTTAAATACAAACATTGCACAAATTTTTGGCCCTAAGAAGCCACCGAATGCAAATGATATGCAATGATATGAAAATGCAAGACAGACGGGCATGTGAGAAAACGATGTCACAGGAGAAAATCAGACACAACACACGGGAAGAACAGGCTCAACAAAGCGAGACTCCACGGGGAAAGATTGACAAACATCCACGGTGAATCTCCAACAGAAATAACACATATCACCAAGAACTATGGTGACCCAGACAATAGACGAGAAACTTGTAATCAAAGGATAATCAATTATTAACATGTGGTAGCCTAGACAATCAATAGTTCAGTTCTGTTTTGTGTTCCTCTTTTTCTTTACTTCCCTTTTTTTTATATATTATTTTTCTTTTGAAATCCAACTAGAAATAGTAAAATGTATAACCTCCCCGAGCGTCATGGTCTGGGTACCATGAGCTGGTCTCAGTCTCCGATGTAGAACTTCCCCGAGCGTCATAATCTGGATGCCATGAGTTGGTCTCAGTCTCTGATGTAGAACTTCCCCGAGCGTCATAATCTGGATGCCATGAGCTGGTCTCAGTCTCTGATGTAGAACTTCCCCGAGCGTCATAATCTGGATGCCATGAGCTGGTCTCAGTCTCTAATGTAGAACTTCCCCGAGCGTCATAATCTGGATGCCATGAGCTGGTCTCAGTCTCTGATGTAGAACTTCCCCGAGCGTCATAATCTGGATGCCATGAGCTGGTCTCAGTCTCTGATGTAGAACTTCCCCGAGCGTCATAATCTGGATGCTATGAGCTGGTCTCAGTCTCTTCCCGAAATGATCAAAACTCGTGAGAGCGTCTTCACAGGGGTTGTAAATTTTGTAGATTGTAGATGTCATTATAAACTGTAGATGTTACTGTAGACTGTAGATGTCGTTGTAGACTGTAGATGTCGTTGTAGACTGTAGATGTCGTTGGAGACTGTAGATGTTACTGTAGACTATAGATGTCGTTGTAGACTGTAGATGTTACTGTAGACTGTAGATGTCGTTGTAGACTGTAGATGTCATTGTAGACTGTAGATGTCGTTGGAGACTGTAGATGTTACTGTAGACTGTAGATGTCGTTGTAGACTGTAGATGTCGTTGTAGACTGTAGATGTCGTTGGAGACTGTAGATGTCGTTGTAGACTGTAGATGTCGTTGTAGACTGTAGATTGTAACTTGTTGTTGTAGAACTGTGTAGGATTTCTTGGCTGTGAGCCATGATGTTTTGTAATTGTTAGCATGGACTGTAACTGTTGATGTAACTTGTGGAACTTTGTAAATGTAACTTGTAGATGTAAAACTTGTAGTTGTGAATTGCAGATGTAGGGGGATCTTCAGGAGAAATGTGAGCCGGTTAATTTGCAAAATATGTCTTCTTAAATAAAGAGAGATGTCTTGTGGTGTCTTCGGCAAACTTCTCTGATGGATTTTACAAAGAGATGCCATTTAGACTTGTGCAACGAACTCACTGGGGAAATACGTTCCTGTGGAGTGTAAAATATTCTGTGAATTCTCAAATAAAGAGAAGTATCTGTAATGTCTTCGACAAATTCCTCTAATGGGTTTCCGGAGGGATGTCATTTAATAATCTTGATGAACCCACTGGGGGTGGACAGACCGTTTTGAGGAGACTGCCATTTGTCATCTTTCATAGAAAACCTGATCGAACAAGTTGCCAGGAAGATCTTGTGATACTGCTGGAGAAAGTATCTTATCTTTGACGATGATCTCCATAAAATTCTTCTTTGGGAGCAAAAGTGCAAAATAAATGCACGCTTAATCTGTATTCGAAAGTTGGAGGTGTCCACTGTGTGATTGTCAAGGACCGAAGTTCAATTCGGGAAGTAGCCGAAGAGGAACTATCAAGTCAGACTCGACCATTGAGGTGTGAGCTCAAATGGAAATCAACTAAAGCAACTGTCTTCCACGAGGATCGAACTCTGGGGAAATAGAAATATTGTGCTTTTTCTGCTTAGGGATGGCAATTCTACTTGGAAGGAGAAGACACAACCCAGTCCTTGGGGATAAACGCGACCAAAGTGACAGAACAAACAGACATAAAAATGCAAAATGCATATGCCATGCTATCTATTTATATGCTATGCGTATGCTATATGCTGACGTTGACCCAACAAATGGAAAGATAAAACCAGAGATGAAATAAACATCTCAGAACAAACATCCGACCAATCCTCAAAGATAGAAGCACTGCTGGGGGATAGATGGAGAACCAAATACGGGATCACAGTCCTGCTTCAAGGTTTTAAAATTCCTCTAGAGGATAGAAGACATCCCACTTGGGGTGTAATATCCTTTTTTTTATTGGCGGGTTCGTCAAGATGGATCTCATCTTAGAAAAAACTTCGTAGATAAGATACATATCCCGCTTCGCTGGAGGGATTCCTACTGGAGTTGTAGATGGAGATACTCGAACTGAGGTCTCATAGGGGGTAATATATATATCCATTTTAATGGGGAACCCTGGGTTAATAAAACTGTTGAATATGTTAGAGTCGAAACTTTGATGGGGATGAAATAAACATCCGCTTCGCTGGGAAAAACTAGCGTTATGAAAGACCCACTGAGGAGGGAAATAACATTCACTTCATTCGGGAAGGTAAAGTTGAGCAAATCAACTGGAGAAACAAACAGGTCACCCACATTTATCATCACTGCTTAAAATAGAGATCCATCGGAGGAATAATGGCCATTTGAAGTGAAATTCACCAAGGACATGAAGAATGTTGTGAAAACCAAGTAGTTTTCTAATAGTCGCCATTTTGGAAAATAGGTGTTGTGAGTGGATGACGTGCCCTTCATTTCTCAAATGCCCCAGAGTACATGCTTTATGAGAAAAAAGTCGTTCCAAGAGGATTTTACAGAGAACAGGGGGTTCAATTGCCCCACTATTTTCAAACTCTTGGAGAGATTGTCGAATCTCGACGTAACTGGCCCGGATTGATGGTGTTATGTATAACTGAGTCTTCAAAACTTACTTTTGAGAAAGTCAGACTTGCATTAGTAGACAACTTGGAAACTACTTGCACCTGTTTGGCATGGTCTTCCAGTTTCATCATCGATGTCATATGTAAACTTTCTAAGATATCAGGTGAAATCAACACGCATTAAACGTTAATCCTGAAACTGTTAACGCAACATATATGTTTGTCTTGCGGTTTTTTCTTTGTTTTCTTTGTTGAAAAAGATATCGCAATAACTTGTGACCGAATCACTAGCTAGGATACAAATTTAATTTATAAAGCCAACATTGAATTAAGCATAGCTCATAGGAGTCAGGAAACGTTATCTCATCGAGTATGCTTTCAAAATAAACCCTACTTCAATTAGGTCTTTTAAAGGTTGTATCGTGGCTTGGTTCACGGTTTAAGAAACAAAGGATAAAGGCTCAAAGTTTATTTGTACCCACCCCTTCTTCGTGATGTTCTCCAGTCCTACATTCAGCTAAACTTGATACGAGCGCTCATCTCTCAAGAGGATTTTGATATGGTCGAGAACTCAATCGAGGCTTTGGACATGGTGGTTACTCACCTATTTTCTTTCGGTGTTTGATCACACGACTTTGTTCTTTACTAAGGATATTTCTTTATGATCCTTTGTTTTTTTTCTTTTTGCATTTTTCGTATTCCCTAACTTTTGCATGGACGAATTCTTTTGAATTTGACTTTGAAGTCCAGCGGGATGTCTCTATTTTGCTTAAGTCTCCTTCACAGGTTTTGACTCAGTAAACTTTCCTTTTCATTCATTTTTCATCATTTTGAACAGGTCGTGTGATCCTAAGTCATTTTGATCTTTTTGAAAGGATTGTGACTACCCCACTCTTTGGATAGTTGAGGGATATTCGTTCGTGTTTTTTGACTTCTAGCCTCCTAATATGTTAGGGTAGACAAAATGGATTCTCGAATGTTCATTTCTCCCTTTTTTTAGAGTCTGATTGCTCGATCAGCTTAACTGAAAACTACCCTGCCCCAGGTTACGATTGAGGGTTTTTGTGGAAAAGAAAAAAAAACTCCTACTTCAAGGCTCAAAGGGGTTAAAGAGGGATTATCTTTGTTATATCTCCAGTGTTTTAGGATTTGAAACAATGCCTTACATCATCAGCAGGGTTTCATTCAAAAGCATACGACAGGAAATTTTTACGTTTTTATTCGTCATCCTCCTCCCAATTCTCTGTCAAAGCGAGAGACTGGGTAAAATTGGCATTTATAAATTATGAAAATTATTTTATGAGTGAAACGAATGGATTTCTTCAAGACAAACATGTTTAATGCATTATTGTTCAAGAAAAACAAGTTCCTACATGCTAATCACGCTTTTATAATCAAAGAAATAGAATATATATATAAGCAAACAAGATGAACTGCATGACAACCCTTCTAAAGAATTTTATCAACACAACAGTGTTTCATTCAAGACCGAGCTTTTTCTTCAATCTAATTCCCCATTACTCCTTTATGAAACTAACAGCTGGTGTTCGAGTCGTTCATCTCAGTATGAACATTCTTGGTATGAATTGTGGAAACGGGGAATCCCTTTTATCAACTTGAACACATAGGTTATCTTGCACAAACTGAGATTGTGTAAAGACACCTACTTGTTGAATGCTGTCATCAGATGGAAGATCATATATAGGATTAGTTATCACCTTAAAGCCAATCATGAGATCCATATCTTTAGTTCTCTTTACTATATTTCAATGGCTGCTTCGAGTTTGGTCGGATGGTCAAGATGTCAAATGACAGACATAGACAGAAGATTGGATGAGCCGCAGCAAAGAAGAGACACAGGCACATGCAGATGCTAACTGAAGGATGCAAAATGTAGGATGAAAGGTTTCATGGAACTATAAATGTTTACAGAATACCGAAGAAGAATTACTATCATATTACAAATGAATATCTTAAAAGAGCTAAATAAAAGCTGATAAAGTCCTAAGGAAGTCTTATATTGCTTCTTGAACTGCTCTTCTAGAAAGACCTTTTGAGTACAAGCTTGTCCATGATCAAATTCCAAGGAGTAGTCTGATAAAGGAAAATGAATCCTCTATCTCTTGCTTTTCTTGTCGGATCTCTAGGAATAATAAGGGTCCCTCGTTTTTGTATTTGAACTTTCTTTGATCCTCAAACAGAGCTTCCATCTTCCTTAGGTCATCCAAATTAGGGATCTTAAAAGAATGTATCAAAGTATTTTATTTTGTAATCCATGTTGGTCTTACAATGTTTATAAATAAAGTCGGATTCCATGAGACCTATGCAATATGATGCTATATGAATGCAAGGATGCACAAACATAAGTAAGCACATAAGGACATAAGGGTAACAAACAAGGGTCCTATGTTTGCAACGAGCATGGAGCCAGGGGTATACCCATTCCCAAAGGACATGGACTAGAGGTCGATTGTACCTGCAGAACAAGGTTCTAAGAGGTTCCCAAAGTCATTAGCCCATCTTTCAGATATTATCAACTTCCCAACTAACTCGGGGGTTAATAATATTCTCAAGAGAACTTCATTTGAGTGTAGCATTGCGTAGCACTATTTCGGGACTTACTCCCTCATAGCCTCGAACTACATCCTAATAAAGGCCAAAGTGGGGTTAAGGTAACTACGGTCCTTAGTATCATGGACTCCAATTGAGAATAGTAAAAGTTTTCACGACTAAGCTCGTTCAACCAAACTATTTTCAAAAGGGTCTCAACTAAGCGGGATTCTCGAGTCAACTTAGTCGGGACTCACTCCCTATAAGCCTCATCGAATATATCACCATCCTATCTTAATTTCTCTCAAGTTCGGGTGTAGAACTTTGTCTCACCACTCAAAGATATCAACCCAAAGAAATAAAGAATAACTATACAGATAAGCAAATATACAGCAAAAAACAAATAAATAAAACAAGTTAGGGAAACCCACTAAGATATCCCCAGTGAAGTCGCCATTTCTGTCGCGGTGAAAATCGGATACTAAACTATTGATTAGTTTGAATCTTATGTTCATTTTGCAACCGGTCTTTGATTTGTCCAAAGGAAGGGATAAAGATCGAAATTCCCACAATGCAATGCAAATGCAAGCTAGAGAGTTTTAGGTTCGGGGGTTGGTTAAACTTAGGGAAGGTATTAGCATCCTAAGTTTCTGTAGTACTCTACAGGAACCTCTTGTTTTAATTTGCTTATTGCTAAAGTTATCTGCTTAAGGGTAATGCTAAGGGTTAAAGGTAAACAGAAAGACCTAAGGGGTTAGTCCTGAGTATACTCGCCAAGACGTCGCATCTTGTGCCTACATATCCTGATGGGAATGGAATCAGAGTATTTGTAGTTCCCCTAAAGGGTTAGAGGAGTTATTTTGATTAGGTTTAGGAGAAGATATGTGTTGTCATTTTAAGGGAGATGTAACCGCCACAGGTGTAAGAGATTGTATTGTTGTGGGGTGAAGATTCTATCTCGCTTAGGATGATTAACATCTTTCTCTGTTGTGTTTGAAATAATTGTACTGTGTTGTTGATTGTTTTGTCTAAGTTGTAAAGAGAGACAAGGTCCTGCCTATGGGGTAGGATCTATCTTAAGCGATCGACTTGAATGGGATCAAGGATCAAGGAGAATATGATGCAAATGGATATGCAATACACACAAGTGTTTAAATTATGTGTAGGTTCTTCCTTTTGGACGTGGGTAAGCGAAAAAGGTAAGACAAATGATAATTGAGCAATGATTAGCCATGGATTAGGGGAAATGATTAAGTGGAATTGGTGAAATTGTTTTTAGGAATTTTGAGAATGTTTTGAATTAAAATTAAGTCTAAATTAAGATATTAAAATTGACTAAGTGAATAAGGGAAAGATTAGGTTAATCCCAAATTAATAAAATTACTTATTTCTAAGGGAGGGGAATTAATTATAAATTAGCAAAAGATTAATGTTCTAAGTTAAAGAGAATAAATTGTTTTTTTGAATTTTTTTGATAAAATAGATATTTATAGATTTTCAAATTATTAAGAGGGAAGAAAGGTTAACTTGAATTTCTCGAATTTAAAATTTAAAAAGCTAACTAATTAAATTAAATTTTAATTACTTTATTTTTAGTAAAAAAGAAAGTTAATCAATTATTCATTTATTTTAAAAGTTTATTTTTTAATAAAACATTTTTTGATTGATTTTTATTAAATTAGTTTGTTAGTAGCGGTTATTGTTAGTATAGTCAGTGGTTAGTTTGTTTTATTAATAATAAACAATTATTACAATAAACTAAACAAAAAAACTAAAACTAAAAACTTAAAATAGAGACTAACGGATGGGCTGGGGCAACGAAATCCCCAGACCCGGTCCAGTTAATCGAAGGAGGGGGAAGGGATTTCGTTGGAAACCCTAGATTCGAACCAGGTGTCCCTCATCCTTTTCTCCTTTCGTTCTTTCTTCTTCTCCAATTTCTCTGCCATGTTTCTTCTAATACTTCAACCACTTTTCTTCATCGTTCTCTTCGCCCTTCTTGTTTCGCATCGTCTTCCCTTCCACTTCCTACATAAACCAAACAAAGAACAAAGTTAAATTGTTAGAAAAAAAATATTCATGGTTAAAAGTGGTTCAGGTTTTCTTTTGACGGCGGCTCGTAGGGAGGGCAGGTTTGGACGGCGATGGCGATTTGCGGAAGGTTTCTGGTGGTTCTGTGGAAACGAAGAGGGTTTGAATGTGGGTCGCGAATAGGTGTCGTCGACGATGCAGATAAGTATTCTTCCCTCCGCTTTTAGGTTTTTTTTTCGAAATTAGGATTTCGTTTGTTGGTCTTGAGGATGGCTGGGAATTTTTACGTTGCTATGAATATCGTCCTCTCCCTTCTCTTGAGATTTCTGACATGGTCTTCTTATATAGGCTTGCAGGGTGCAAAGTGGATTGAAGAGTAGTTATGAAGTTTCCATTCTGGACGGATCGTGTTGGGACCATTTAGGAAGGTAATGTTAATGCTTATAATTTTGTTAAGAAAGTTTCTGTTTTTTGTTTGATTGTGTTGGAACCTGGTCGGACCTGCTGTGCTCTTATTTAGTTACCAATTGATTGTGTATTTATGAGTTTCCTTCTACAAATTTAACAGGTTTTTAATGCCCTTGCCAAAACAAGAATTGTTGTCATAACTGCTGCTACAATCCTGTGGATGCGTGACTCAGATATTTCCATATCCCAATTCTCCTTTAATCGACCCAATACTGTCAACATCTTGAAGCAAACTTGTTAATTTCAAATGATTACGAGACCACTGCGATTTAACATGGCAAAACCGTTCGAAAGAGACCGGTCTCTTGGTTTAACCGCGACAGTACTAAAGATAATCATTTTCTAGTCTTTTTCTCTAATTCGTCTTGTTATGATGTTGTTTTGTTGGCTTCGTATAATTGTTGTTGAGTTGATGCAGGGGTTGCTGTTATTGTTTAGGAGCATCGACATGAGACAAAAGGTAATCGCAAGCTCTTTTGCTCAGCAAACTTCTTTGAACTATTTGTGAATGAAGATTTTCACCACATAATTGGTAAATTACAGGCAGTATTTACGGATGATCATGGAAAACTGTGGTGCAGAATTGCCGATGTCTTTTATCATGAATTGTGAATCCTCCGAAGTTAAACCGTCAAATTTGCGAGCAGGAGCAAAATGCGACAGTTCTTTGTACATGAAACACATTTCATTTTCCCTGTATTCATTATTAATGTAACCGAGTTATGTGTAACTTTGCAACAAATGTTGTCTAACACTAATTAATGATAATACTTTAGCCATTCATCACAAGATCAGCGCGAGAACTAATGCAGCAGGGCATTTTTATAGTGACACTTGTCATTGTCGTTCCACCCCCTCATACTATTTACTTTGTTAGAATATAATAATTCTTTATCACTCACACTTTCCAATTATAATGGCTTTGTTATCATATATAAACCAATGGCAAAGAAATGAAAAGTGCTGGCTCTTTGTATCAAACCGGTAATACCGAGTGAAGGATGCTTTTAGGATTTGGATTGCTTCAAACTAATTTTTTTTAGAGATATACCTATGATATGGTCCTTGGCATTCGAATTTGGAATAATGTATTATAATATTCTTGCTTTATTGATGTTTGTAAAGAAAACCAATCTAATCCTCTGTAAAGAATTTGAACTTTACCTCCATTTGAGAACGTCTTGATTGCAAATCACCAAAAACATTATCAATGCTTTCTCTTAAAACTTAAAAAATGATCCAAGCTCACAAAAAAAATTAAGTCTGCTTTGCTCTTTCTTGTTTGTGTGAACTAAGTTTAAATGACTACTACTCGAGACACCAACCAAAGCTTTGAGAAACCATTTGAGCCATGATGAAACAACTAGCATTACTAACAAGTGCCAAAGGTCAGGCAATTAGGGTGCTACAACCTTGATCATTACTAGCCAACGTAGCACCAAGATACCATAGATTTGACCCTCAGGGAAACCTTAGCTTCACGTTAAGCATAAATAACAAAGACCTTTTATTTGAAAAATGTAATTATGAATAAATGCCCTAAATGGCTATGAGTATGCGGATGAAGTGAAGATCCTAAGCCAACTAAAAAGTATGGGAAATTTTGGGGTATTACTTGAACAATAGTGGTTTCAATAGCAAGGAGGTGGGATCTTAAGGTCAAAAATTAGGGTGCAACACCCCGCATAGTGGAGGCCCCTTTGGGATTATTTATGTCTTATGAGTAGTCGTAATTGGCATTACTTTTTCCGACCTGGGAGCCTAAAAAGCTGAGGACCTTAAAATCCTTTAACCCATCTTGGCCTTACTAGGACGTGGTGCGGTGGTTATTCAGGTGTAGACTTGAATTAGTTGTTACACGATACCACACTCAGATGAGTTTCTCTTGAGAATATTGTTGTCCGACAAGTAGTCGTTTAAGCCGATAATATCCAAAAGATGGGTTAAAGGATTTTAAGGTCCTCAGTACATACCATTGTGATGATATAACCTTAGTATATACCATTGTGGGTTAGTTCTTACCTTTGGCTCCATGCTCGTACTGAACCTTTGAACCTGTGTGCTTTGTATGTCTTGTTTGTGGGTGTTGTATCTTGCACTCATGCATTCATGAGCATTTTGTTTCAGCCAGTTTTTAAGGATCTCAGAGATTTTCTTTTGTAAACATCGCAGATATTGTGATTATGGATATTGGAAGGAGAAACACTTAGAAGTACAATTTTCGAACTCCCGATCTTACAGATTTGAGAAAGCTAGTGTCCTTGGTAGTTGATCGTTCAGGCTTCAGATCTCGTTATGGGAGGCTTTTATTTGTTATTTCTACCAACATGGAAGATGGAACTTTGAACACCTTTGTGCAATTCTATGATACTTTCTACTAATGCTTTACTTTTCCTAGATTATCAGCTATTGCGAATCTTTGAGGAGTATACCTACCTTATGGGCGTGCCAGTATTTATTGAGTTGCTTGAGTGACGCGTCGTGAAAAGACATGCAGAGGATTTATTTTCCTCTACTACTTCATCCTCATATCCTCCTACTTCCGGTTCTTGGAAGGGTATTGTGGATCAACTCATGTTAGAGAAGACCGCCATGAAGGACAACTATGAGAGTGAGATTAAGAGACTCCGAAGGAAGTATCAACTCGGGTCGTCATCGATGCTCCTTATGACCTACCTTTTTCTTATTGAACATTGATCTTATGTAACTTGTACTTCCAAGTGTAACTCTTTCCAATATTCAATTAAATGAGATGTTTATCAGTATTTCAAAAAGTTTTATTTCTTTACGATGTTTGTAATTGCTTTATATCTTAAAGATCCTTGAAAAGTGAATGAAACATTTTCATTATGCATTTGCATTTGCATTTGCATCAGGTGCATTGTTTTTTTCCTTTCCCAGGTGTCTTATTTGTTTCCTTTTGGTCTTTGTTCAGCCATGCTATCGCATCACTATAACACTCGAGCTAATCATAAGAAAAAGATGGATCAGTTGCAACAAGAAAACTGCGATCTCCGTGAAGAGATATCAACTTTGAAGGATAATATGGAAAGACTCACTACTACGATGGAAGCTCTGGTGACTGCTCAGAATCAACCACCACCTCCTTCTTCTTCTCCTGTGCAGAGAACTGTGATTTTTGAGATTGGATTAACGCCCATTTATATGCCATAGGGATATCAACCTCCTAGTTCTGAAGGTCCAAGAATTCATGTTGTTATGACTATACCACCTTTTATGGTTAATATTGTTCCTAATGTTGAGATTCCAATTGTTCCTACTGTTGTACCTGTGCCACCGCCCGTGGTTCACACTATGCCTTATGCTGATGAGAAAATTTTCTACACTTCTCTGAGGGAGAGTTTGGATGTTATTGATCATATGGATGATTTTCAAGATCAGTTTGCTGAGATGCAGAAAGAAATCAAGGCTTTAAGGGGAAAAGAGTTATTTGGGAAGAATGCTCACGAGCTTTGTGTTGTTCCTTATGTGAAGATTCCTGCCAAGTTCAAGGTTCCAGATTTTTAGAAATACATAGGGAACCCTTTTCCACAAAGTCATTTGGTCATGTATGCCAAAAAGATGTCTACCTATACTGACAACCATCAGTTGCTGATTCATTATTTCCAAGATAGTCTTACCGGTGCTGCGCTGAAGTGGTATATGGGACTTGATAGTTCCCAAATCAAGACATTTAATGATCTTAGAGAATATTTTGTTCGTCAGTATAAATATAATTTGGATATGGTGTCGGACTGTGATAAACTCTTAGCGATGTCTCAGAAAGAGAAAAAAACTTTTAAAGAGTACGCGCAGAGATGACGCGAGATTGCAGCTCAGATAAGCCCTCCGCTTGAAGAGAAAGAGATGACCAAGATCTTCCTGAAGACTTTGGGTCTGTCTTACTATGAAAGGATGGTTACGAGTGCTCCTAGTGATTTCACGAAAATGGTTAATATGGGAATGAGATTAGAGGAAGCTATCTGTAAGGGACATTTGAAAAAAGAAGGTAGTTCTGGAAGTATGAAAAAGTTTGGTGTTGGTTTTTCTAAGAAAAAGGACGGAGAAACTAATGCCATCTCTCAAGAGAGGTGTAGAAGACGCAGGGTTGTGAATAACAATGGTAGTCACCGTCAGCAACAAATAGCATTTGTTACACCCGTCATCAGTGCCGCTCCTGCTGCTTAAGCTACTTCAAATTATCAACCATGTTTCCAACTAAAAACATAGCAAAACAATCAACAAGGTCGTGTGCAGAGGAAAGTGAAATTTGATCCCATTCCAATGTCGTATACTGAATTATTTCCGGCTTTGAAAAAGAAGAATTTGGTTCAGACTCGTGATCCTCCGAATGTTCCTACTGAAATTCCATGGTGGTATAAGCTAGATGCCCATTGTGCATTTCATCAGGGTGCCCCTGGGCATGATATTAAAAATTGCTATCCTCTGAAATATGAAGTTGCAAAGCTTGTAAAAAGTGGTATTCTTTCTTTTCAAGATACCAATCCCAATGTGCAATCAAATATGTTTCCTAATCATGGTAACACGACTATCAATATGGTATATGAGTGTCCTGGTACATACTGCATTTTGATATTTGCTGGATTCGGAGGTCGCTTGTTAAGATGCATGCTAATTTGAGAGAATTCCATGATATTAAGCTTGATTATGCTGCTTGTTGTATTTGTTCGGTGAACCCTCATGGGTGTGTAATTGTAAAGAGGGGCTTACAAAAGATGATTGATCAGAATTTGATTCAGGTTACTGCAAATAGAAATTAAGTTATGAATGAGGTGAATGCCATAGTTCTGTGTTTCAACATCTCGGAACGAGTTGTGATTTCTTACAATAGTCAGAAATTTTATGTGACACCTTTGGTCATCTATTTGCGTGGCCCAATACCGTATGAATCAGATAAAGTTGTTCCCTACAAATACAATGCTACTATGTTAGAGGGCGGAAAAGAGGTTCTCATTCATTCTCTTCCCTTAGTTGTGACTATTGGTGATGTAGGACGCGTGACCAGAAGTGGTCGAGTATTTGCTAATGTACCCTTGAAGACAAGGGAAGATGCTATGGATAAGCAAATTCAGTTGAAGATTTCGGTTGAATCCGGTCAATCAAGTGATGTGAACCAAAAATCAGATAATGATGAAGTGTTGAAATTGATCAAAAGAGTGAATATAATGTGGTGGATCAACTATTACATACACCGTCAAATATATCTGTTTTATCTTTGTTAATGAGCTCTGAGGCTCATCGAGAATCTCTGCAGAAAATATTGGAACATGCTTATGTAGATTATAATGTGACTATTAACCAGTTTGACATCATTGTTTCCAATATCACTGCGTGTAATAATTTGAGCTTTTATGTTGAAGAATTGACTGAGCATGGAAGAAATCATAATTTGGTTCACCATATTTCCATGAATTGCCAAGAGGTCGCTCTATCCAATGTGTGGTTGATACTGGGTCATCATTGAATGTGATGCCAAAATCTACTTTGTCTAGATTGTCTTATCAAGGTACTCCTATGAGATTCAGTGGGGTCATTGTGAAAGCCTTCGATGGCTCGAGGAAAACTGTGCTTGGAGAGGTTAATCTTGTAACACCCCAAATTTATTAGAATATTTATTTAAATATAAATATTCACATTTTTGGTGATTTTCGGTGGTTGGTATGAAATATTGAGAATTATGGAGTTTCGGGTTATTTATTTAAATAATAATATATAATATGGATATATTGGTATTATTATTAGTTTAAATAAATATAAGTGAATTAATGGCAAATTGGACAATTAAGGAGGAGTTAGTGAGAGTAATATTGGAAAAGCCCAATTTATAGGCTCAAAGTTAGGTTTAACAAAAAGGAATTGTGAGGGAATTAGGATTCATTCTTGTTAGACCGTGAAAAGGGAAGAAATAGAGGTCAGAGCTCTGAGGAAGAGGATTGAGGCAAAAGCTTCACGAGGTTTCCAAGAATCAAGGAGAAAGGCTTAAAGTCGGCAATTAAGGTAAGAGGAGTATTGCCTTCATTGTTTTCAATATGTGATTTCAATGTATTTAAAGCTGATTTAAGGGTTTGAGGGTTTGAGGCTGATTTGAGAGTAAAGAAAATTAGGCCTTCGTGGCCAAAATCTATTGTTGAGGTTTTAACCGTATAGGGATTTAAAGTTGATTTAAGGGTTTAAGGGTTTGAAGCTGATTTGAGAGTAAAGGAAATTAGACCTTCGTGGCCAAAATCTATTGGTGAGGTTTTAACCGTATAAGGATTTAAAGTTGATTTAAGGATTTAAGGGTTTGAAGCTGATTTAAGAGTAAAGGAAATTAGGCCTTCGTGGCCAAAATCTATTGTTGAGGTTTTAACCGTATAGGGATTTAAAGTTGATTTAAGGGTTTGAAGTTGATTTGAGAGTAAAGGAAATTAGGCCTTCGTGGCCAAAATTTATTGTTGAGGTTTTAACCGTATAAGGATTTAAAGTTGATTTAAGGGTTTAAGGGTTTGAGGCTGATTTGAAAGTAAAGGAAATTAGGCCTTCGTGGCCAGAATCTGTTGTTGAGATTGTTTAACCCTGTAGGATAAGTGATTTGTGATAACTCTAATAACTGTGGGGTATTTGTAAGAAATTATGGAAATTAGAGGCGTAAATATGATACGGGATAGAACCTATATCCCTTCATTTTAAAGGTTTTAGGCATAATCTTAAAATAATGATTTGATGGTTTAATTGTGTTAAAATTGTAAATTTACTTGAGATAATTACAGTGTTAAATATGTTGCAATTTTATGAGAGTTTGGGTTTTTACGGAATCGAAATCGGAGGTCCGGAAAGCCTCCAACGGTGAAAAACGCAGAAAATTGCATGTTGTTCGTCACGACTGTTCATGTTTTCGGTCGAAATCGTTTTGGACGTAACTTTTGATTCGTAAGTCCATTTTGGCCCCCGTTCGAAGAGTTGGAAAGCTAATTAACAGGACTATAACATAGTATAAATAAGGTAATTGATTGTCTAATAATTTTATGAGATTAAATACGTGATTGTATGATGAATTACCATGAGTATAACTATGATTTTGACGAGATTAATACATGATTGTATAATGATGATTCCTATGAGTAATGATAATGAGCTATGATGATATTTCCATGAGTTTTTGATAATTCTATGATGATATGATTTATGATGATGATTTTGATGATGATGATTTTGATGAATGATGATGCACCTATGATGTTATTATGATGATGATTTTGATGAATGATGATGCACCTATGATGTTATTATGAGGATGATTATTGACGTGTGCATCATGCATTCATGTGCATCTGGACTTTGGTTCAGGATCTTGATTTCTTTGGCTTCAGTCCCATTGTGCGGATGTGAGGTATTTTGATGTGCTCTGGTTCTTGTATAGAATTGATCCTATTGATGGGGATCTATGGAGGGTTGATGGCCCAGTGTCCATCGAGCTGTGATGATTGGTACCACATGCATGAGTCTTGTTGCATTTGCATTTATGTGAAAATTTAGTGTAATTTAAAATGTTGTGACTTTTGATGTTCCTTGATGATTATGATGATGTTGAATATGAAAATGACGTTGTTTTATATATTGATTCCTATATTCATTATTATTAATCGTTTTACTCACCCTGTCTGTTTGAATGTCGCCTCCACATGGGTAACGTGCAGATGACCAGGTTTAGCCGTGGATGCCATCGAGGATTTTTGAAGTTTTTGGATTGTTGGCCATTATGGTTGACTTAGAGGGTCTTACTATGATAGCATAACATCAGGTTGGGGTATTTGAGTCAAACTATTTTATTGAGTTTTTGTTATGTTGATTTTCTTGCGGTAAAAGGAAAACTTTGGATTTTTGCCTTTTTGAGTTCCGCTGCCATTTGAGCACTTTTGAGTAATTTTGAGAAAACCCGTTGCTTATGGAGCATTGACCTTGATTTGAATTTATTGAGAAATGTACGCCCTTTGAGGTGATTTTTATGGTGTTTAAAATTTTACTCTGATAAATTATATTATTTTGCCATAATATTCGTGGGGTAGAAAAGGGTATTACAGATCTCCTTATCAAGATAGGTCTATGTTTATTCTAGATTACTTTTCAAGTCATGGATATTCATATTGCTTATAGATGTCTTCTAGGATGCCCGTGGATTCATGAAGTCAGAGCTGTCACTTCAACACTCCACCAAAATTTGAAAATTTGTCCAGAATGGTAAACTTGTTGTTGTTGGTGGAGAATAGGCTATGTTGGCAAGTAGTTTGTCATCTTTTTCTTATATTGATGCTGACGATGATGTTGGAACTCCATTCCAGGATCTTTCTGTGGTTGATAATGTTGTTAAGAAGAATGGGGTGTCCATGTCTTCTATGAAAGATGCAAAACATGTTTTAGAGAGTAGCCAAGCTGATAGATGGGGCCGAGTCATTGAAGTTGCTAAGAAAAAAGATAGATTTGGTTTGGGTTTTACATCTGGTTCAAACCGCAAAGAGCTGAAGAGTATTCATGATGTTTTTTAAAGTGTTGAGTTCATCCATATCAAAGATCATTCTACAGCTACAATTATTGAAGATGACTCTGAAGATTACATCTCAGATGGTTCTGAAAATGATTCCATTCCTGCTGAAGACTGGGAGCCTTCTTTGGAAGATCCTGGATATGATTTTGAGATAGAAGATGCATATGTACCCTTCTACTCTCCTCGATCGAGACTTAAGGGACTTGAGTGTGAAGTCTGTGCCATTATTGAGGATGACCATGAGAAAGAAACTCCCAACTTTGTGACACGTGGGTTGATATGCCAAAATTGGATCGCTGTTGACATTCCTACTATTGTTCATGTTTCAAAGTAATTTGTTTTTGTTTCTTTCAAAAATCATTTCACTCTGCCCAAGGTGAAAGTGAATTTGTGAGGGCTTTAGTTCAACTTTTATCATCATCAATAAAATATTATTTTGTTTATCCCTATTTTGTTTTCCCTTTTTGCTTTATTTTTGAAAAATGGTAACATAAAAAACCAAAAAATAATAATGTGATGATCACTTTTATTTGCATGATACTTGCACTTAATTTTCATATTCTAAAATCAAACATTAATCATTATGCAGATAGATTGTTAAACCCATTGAAAACAATGACTCTATGGCCTCTCCCAACTTTGAGTTCCCTATGTTTGAAGTGGAAGAGAAGGATGTTAAAGAGATTCCTGATGAAATTTCCCGATTGCATGAGCACGAGGAAAAGACCATTCGGCCTCATGAAGAGCCGGTGGAATTGGTTAATTTGGGTTTCGATGCTGATAAAAAAAAAGTCAAGATTGGGGCATTGCTTCAGTCAGATGTTAAGAAGAAGATGGTAGAGCTTCTTAGAGAATATGTTGACGTGTTTGCTTGGTCTTATCAAGACATGCTTGGTCTTGATACTGATATTGTGGAGCACCATTTGCCATTAAAGCCTGAATGTCGGTCTGTGAAGCAGAAATTGAGAAGAACTCATCTTGACATGGTTGTGAAGATTAAAGAGGAGGTTCAGAAGCAAATTGATGCTCGTTTTCTTGTAACTTCTGATTATCCTCAATGGGTAGCCAATATTGTGCCTGTTCCAAAGAAAGACGGAAACATCTGAATGTGCGTTGACTATAGAGATTTGAATAAAGCAAGTCCGAAAGATGATTTTCCACTGCCACACATTGATCTGCTGGTAGATAGTACTGCTAAGTTCAATATCTTTTCCTTTATGGATGGATTTTCCAGTTATAATCAAATAAATATGGCACCTGAGGATATGAAAAAATAACATTCATTACACCCTGGGAAATATTATGTTATAGAGCGACGCGCTTCGATTTGAAAAATGCTGGTGCAATGTACCAGAGAGCTATGACCACTTTGTTCCATGATATGATGCATAAAGAAATTGAGGTCTATATGGATGATATGATTTGTAAGTCGAAGACTGAAGAAGATCATATGGAATACTTATTGAAGCTGCTTTAACGTCTGAGAAAGTTTAAGCCCCGTCTGAATCCTAATAAATGCAATTTTAGTGTCTGTTCTAGAAAGTTGTTGGGCTTTATTGTCAGTCAGAAAGGCATTGAAGTTGATCCTGGTAAAGTTAAAGCTATTCAAGAAATGCTTGCACCAAAAACAGAAAAACAAGTAAGAGGATTCTTGGGAAGTTTGAACTATATCTTCTGATTTATATCCAATATGACTGCCACATGTGCGCTGATCTTCAAGCTTCTTCGTAAAGATCAAGGTTGTGTATGGATAGAAGATTATCAGAAAGCTTTTGAAAGAATTAAAGAGTATCTGCTTGAACCTTCTATTTTGTCTCCTCCCATGGAAGGAAGACCTTTGATCATGTATTTGACCGTGCTAGAAGAGTGTATGGGTTTTGTTCTGGGTCAAAAATATGAATCTGGGATAAAAGAATTTGCCATTTATTATTTGAACAAAAAGTTCACTGATTGTGAGTCTTAGTACTTAATGCTTGAAAAGACATGTTATGCTTTAGCTTATGCTGCCAAACTCCTTTACCAGTATATGTTGAATTGTACAACTTAGTTGATATCTAAAATGGATCCAATCAAGTATATATTTGAAAAGTTTGCTTTAACCGGGAGAGTTGCTCGTTGGCAAATGTTGTTTTCAGAATATGATATCGAGTATTGAACTCAAAAAGCAATAAAAGGAAGTGTTTTGGCTGATCATTTGGCACACCAACCAATTGATGATTATCAACCTATACTGTTTGATTTTCCTGATGAGGATGTGATGTATCTAAAGGTTAAAGATTGTGAGGAACCACTACCTGAAGAAGGGCCTGAGCCTGGATCCCATTGGGGTTTGATTTTTGATGGAGTTGTTAATGAATATGGCAATAGTATTGGAGCAATTATTGTTACCCTTCATTGTTCTCATATTTCTTTCACTACAAAGTTGGTGTTCACTTACACAAATAATGCGGCTGAGTATGAAGCTTGTATTATGGGCTTGGAAGAAGCTATTGATTTAAGAGTCAAGATCCTTGATGTATATGGAGATTCAAGTCTGGTGATTAATCAGATTAAAGGGGAGTGAGAGACACGTAAACCTGATTTGATTCTTTATTGTGATTATGTAAGAAGGTTGTCAACTTTCTTCAATAAGGCTTAGTTTCACCATATACCAAGAGCAGAAAATCAAATGGCAGATGCTTTAGCAACTTTATCCTCCAGGATTATGGTAAATCATTAGAATGATGTGCCAAATATTGATGTGATGCGCCACGATAGACCATCTCATGTATTTGCAGTTGAAGAGGCTGTTGATGATAAACCTTGGTATTGTAATATTAAATGTTTTCTTTAGAATCAAGAATACCCACTTGGGGCATCCAAGAAGGATAAGAAAATTTTGAGAAGATTGACTGGTAGTTTCTTCTTGAATAATGATGTGATGTATAAAAGAAATTATGACATGATCTTGCTCATATGCGTGGATAGACACGAAGCAGACATGTTGATGAAAGAAATTCATGAAGGATCCTTTGGTACCCATGTCAATGGACATGCAATGGCTAAGAAGATGTTAAGGGAAGGTTACTATTGGCTGACAATGGAATCTGACTGTTATAAATATGTGAAGAAGTTCCATAAATGCCAAATTTATGCTGACAAAATTTATGTGCCTCCAACTCTTCTCAATGGTATCTCTTCTTTATGACCTTTCTCCATGTGGGGCATTGATATGATTGGAATGATTGAGCCTAAAGCGTCAAACGGACACCGTCTCATATTGGTGGCTATTGATTATTATACCAAATGGGTTGAAGCGACATCATATGCCAATATGACCAAGCAAGTAGTGGTCCAATTTGTCAAGAACTAAATCATCTATCGATATGGTGTTCTGAGCAAGATTATCACTGATAATGGGTCAAATCTGGATAAAAAAATGATGAAGGAATTATATGATGAGTTTAAGATTGAGCATCATAATTCTTCTCCTTAAAGACCCTAGATGAATGAGGCTATTGAAGCTGCTAATAAGAACATTAAAAAGATCATTCAAAAGATGGTTGTTACATACAAGGATTGACATGATATGCTCCCTTTTGCTCTGCATGGGTATCGTACGTCCGCACTTCAACAAGGGCAACCCCTTTCCATCTTGTTTATGGAATGGAAGCAGTTCTCCCGGTAGAGGTTGAAATCCCTTCTATGAGAGTTTTGATGGAAGCTGAATTGTCTGAGGATGAATGATGTCAGAGTAGATACAACCAGTTGAATTTGATTGAAGAGAAAAGAATGACGACTTTATGTCATGGCCAATTATATCAACATAGAATGATGAAAGCATTTGATAAGAAGGTTCGACCTCGTGTGTCCAGAGAAGGTGACCTCGTACTCAAAAAGATCTCGACTTTTACTACTGATTTTAGAGGCAAGTGGACTCCTAATTATGAAGGCCCATATGTTGTTAAGAGAGCCTTCTCTGGCGGTGCATTAATTCTTACAACTATGGATGGTGAAGAGTTCACTCATCCTGTAAATACCGATGCAGTCAAGAAATACTTCGCCTAAACAATAAAAGAACAACTCGCTAAGTTGAAAACCTGAAAGGGCGGCTTAGGAAAAAATGAGCGTCTCGATGGATTGAAAACACGAAAAGGCGGTACAAGCAAAAATTACAGACAAAAACGTAAATAACTATCCTGGTAGATTGAGAACCTGAGAGGACAATCTAGGAAAAAGTTAGGGATTATGGCAAGTAACTGCATATGGCCAGTCTTGATCGTTTGAAGCATTATTTCCTATCAGGGATTTTACTTCAATCATCACCAGCTGCAGTCTCAAGCATAGTTGGAATTCAAAGTTGTTAGGGAGAATAGTGATCATTGTATTTCAATGTAGCCCTTCCCATTGTACTTACAATTTTTCAAACTTTGTAATGATCCGTGGAGTTACGCCATTTGCGGACTACCATTCTATCAATAAAATTTGGGCCTTGGTCACTTTGTTGTAATTCTTATTTTGTTTCTGTTTATAGAATTTCATTTTATTTTTTATGATGATTTTTGAAACAAATGTGAATAATTGATTTAAATTTTGAAAATTATAAAAACATTTTTCTTTGCTTTATGAATTTGAAAAGGAATGTCAATAGTTATCCCAAGATTGGTAAAATCTCAAAACGCAAAATTAGTATTTTCCTCAGCGCAATTTGCTCTTGTTGATACTTTCCCTAGTAGATTTTGTTGTTGTTTTCCTCATCAGGGTTCTTTCTTGCTCCTCTGGCAGAATTTATTAGCAACTCCTCAATAGAGTTGAGTTGAGGTTTCTCTAGTAGATTTTTCTGATATTCCTTTAGCAGAGTTTTATTCCTATGGATAACTAGACGAGTGTTGTTCGGTTTTCCTAGTTAGGTCCTGATTCAAATTTTCTCCAGCTGGGTATGTTTCCTTCATCGAGCCAGGCTATGATCAGACAGTTGAGCAGTTTTAAGGGTCACCTCTCCTTGATGTTAATCCCCATGCAGAGTGTTTGCGGTGAAATTTGGATGTCAAGCTATTGATTAACTTGAATCTTAATTCATTTACAATCGGTCTTTGATTTATCCGAAGGAAAGGTTAAAGAAAAGGGAAAACCTGTTTTGCATCGTAAATACAATGCGGGGAAAGATCTAGGGTTCGGGGGTTGGTTAAGCTTAGGGAAGGTATTAGCATCCTAAACTTCTGTAGTACTCTATAGGAACCCCTTGTTTTAATGCACTATTGCTATAGTTATCTACTTAGAGGTGTAATTCTAGGGCTAAAGGTATAGAGAAGGACCTAAGGGGTTAGTCCTAAGTTTAATCGCCAAGATTCACATCTTGTGCCTACGTATCCTGGGTAGGGGATTGAATCAGAGTAATCGTAGTTCCCCTCACAGAGGGAGATGAGGAACTTCTTAATTGTGGTCAAGGTTCGGGGGCGAAATAAACGTTCATAGGGAAGCGCTTATTTTGGAGTGCGTCGACTCTGATTTCTATGTTATAAAGTTGAATTAAAAAGGGTGTAAGATAAGTATTCCATGGCGGGAAACTTATATGGAGTGCGGCGACTCCTAATCCTAAGGCTAGGATAAAAGGTTGGATGTCCACGGCGGGACACCTAAGCATGAGTACGGCGACTCAAGTCCTAAGGCTATGATGGGGTGAAGGTGAGGTATTGACTCGGTGGTCAATAGTGTAAGCTTTCCTTCGGAGGGGATTAGCGGTAAAGCGGAAATGGTAAATGTAAGCAATGGTATATAATTGATGATAGCAATGTGAATATTGTACAGTAAGCAAATTATTAAAGATAAATGGATAAATGGAGAGTGATGGTTAAGTGACGGTTTGATTTAATGATTAATTATTTTTTTGAGATCTTTTTGAGAATATTAAAAATTAAGTCTAAGTTAAGATGTTAAAATTAACTAAGTGAATATGGGAAAAATTAGGTTAATCTTAAATTAAAAGTTATTTATTTTTAAGCAAGGCGGATTAATTATAAACTAGAAAAAGATTAAAGTTCTAAGGAAATAAACTTGTTTTTGGATTTTTAGATAAAATATTTCAAGGGTTATTTCTACCTATTATTTTATTTTATTATTTTTATTAGATTAAAATTAAAATAAAATTTAATCTAAAAATTATTTGTCATTTAAAAAGCTAAATCAAATTACCTTTTTTTTATTATTTTTTTTTTATAAATCAGTTTTTTTTTATATTAAATAAATATTTTTCAGATTTTTTAATAAATTTAGTTAGTAGTTAGTTGGGTTAGTTTTTTTATTATTATATATTAATATTACAAATTAAGAACAAAATTAAGAGATCAAAAGCTAGAAAAAAAACTGATGGGCCTAGGATTGTGCAACAAAAATAGAAAAGTCAAAAAATGGACCGGGTCGGGTCTGACCCAACCACTACCTTCAGCAGAACAAAAACCTAAATCAGATCTTGCCCCAATTGAATCAAAACCCAAAGGCAACAAAGAGCCAAAAGGATCACGGGTTCGTGAGGTAAAACGCGTCGTACAAACCGAATCATCTCACTCTCAATCAACAACTTTCCTCTGCTACGTTTTCGATTTCCTACTCTCTTGCGTTCGATCTCTCCTCTCTCACTCAATTTTCGCGATGTACTTTGATCTCCTTCCCAACCTGTAAAACAAAAACAATCAACAGGTCAACATAATAGGCAATGAAAAGTTTTACCAACAACGGTGTTCAAGGCGACGAAAGGGTAGTTTCTGTGAGGAAACTTGCAAATCGCAGTTGGGGTGACGAGGATGGCGACGGGAGAATTCTAAGGTTTGTTGGACAGTGACGACAATGGGGGTGTGACGTTGAGACGGTTCTGAGGAAGCTCCGAGAGCTTCAACACCGGCGGCGGCTTCACAGCGGGAACTATTGCAGATAAGTTTCGCTTTTTCTCTTTTCTTTGTGTTCTTTTGTGATGATTTTTGCTTGTTGTCTTCTGGGTTCGTTTGGTGGTGGGATGCGATATTTGGATTTATCTATGTGAAATTGTCTCCTCCTTTTCTTCTGCAGTGCGTGTGGTCTTTTATACACCTGAGTGTATTTATGGTCCTTTAAGCACTTACGTTTCTGTCGGAATTCTTTTGTAGAAAGTGTTAATTTGTGGTAAAATCTTTCTATTTTCAGCGATACATGTTTGTGGGTTTTATGGAAAGAAAATGAATTTGTTGGAACAGGTTTGATGCGGATTCTGGAAAGACTTTAATTGTGTTTAAACATGTCGAATGATTCTCACTAATACTCTGAAGATTTGGTGTGACTGTGTGTTATGACTTAATAACCTTCTTTCTTTCAAAATCCATCGTGTTTGAATGTATATTACTTCTCTAATGGGTGTAAAACTTTGAACTTAGCCATAACATTGAATGCCGACAACCGGAGTTGGTATGATCGAACAGAGTTTCTTTCATCTTTACTAGCTTTTTCGTACTTGTTTACGTTTGTGAAAGTTCTGTTGTTATCAAACTCTTTTCCTCATAATGATTCTTAATTCATGGAACCTTTTCTTTCTTGACAGATCCTGAATTTCAACTTATTGGCTGGTTTTGAATATTATGCTATTACCATTTACGACAGCCGTAACTTCGTTCGTGGAGGAGCAAGCAAACCGCTGCAGAGCTCAATACTCTCGCATCTTGACATGGTCCTATCAACTACATCAAATCCCCCCATTTTCCAATAATGACCAATGAAGCCGTGATAGCTTCTCTTAACTGTGGACTTGATTTAATTGTAATTCCCTTTTCCTCATACCTTGTAGAATCCCTTTTGGAAAAATTGTGCGGGGATTTGAGTTTGGATATTACTTTTCCTTGTAATGTAAAAGACGCCAATCTTGGCAAACTTGTAGCTTTGGCATTAGTTTTGCATAAATGAGACTCTTGAGTTTTATGAAATAAATTTGGAATCAACATACACTTAAATTTGTGATGATATCTCAAATCTTGTAAAACTTCTTTTTCCTATGCGTTATAACTTGTATTCTTCTCTTGAGAAGTTTAACCCAAGGAATGTGAATTTGGATAACAAAACTTGAATAGGGGTCAGAACCTTGATTTGAAGTTGAAATTTAATTAAAGTCTTTTGTAATTTGAATCAAAGCATGCCTTTGTAGAAAGAAAAATAATAAACTGTTTTGAAGCATATGAATCTTGAATTTCGCTTTAACTTCTTCAACATTTGATCCAATCTATCCAGTTTATAACTTCAAAGCAAACAAAATTAAAACTACCAAACTTCAATCTCTTAAACTCAACAGAGAATAGACGATGGATTTTGAATTATGTGTGAGGCAAGGAGGATTGAATTAGTAAATAAATTTCCACGTTTTGCATTACCTCAACTTCTTGAAATGAAACAATGATGTAAACCACACAGCTGGGTCAATTATGGTTCAGAGTTTGGGGCTTTGGGCATAGATTTCACGGGCTCGAGATAGGAATCATTATCACTACAGTTCACGGGCTTGACAAGAAAAGCCATATATTGATTTTTAACTTTGTAGAGATATTGGCACACCAATTTGAACTATTGTAAAGAATACATCCTTGAATTTCTCTTAGGAAGCCAAGCACACGGTTTTGCCACCAACACTTAATACTTCATACCAATGGACGAGGGAAATCAAATCCTCCTTATGGGGAACCTTTAAGAAAATCCTGGAGAGGGGGTGTATGGATGAGGGTATATCTTTTGTTCTGCATCCACATGTATTCACTACGACTTGATGGGCGCACATGACTACTTTTCAATTTCTTTGACGCACCTATAAAATGAACAAACTAGACGAGCTAGTTAAACAATTAGCTAAAACAAAAGGATTGAAAATGAAATGATCAGTGAATCTAAGGGTAAAATTGGGGGTACAACACAAAGATTTGTCTTTGCTTATTCCTAGTAGAGGTTATGCATCTTTACTTTGGATCATTTCCCAAGCAAAAAGCATGTTGCTTTCTTCTAAGAAATGTTGATATAGCAGTCATTTGTCGGGTTTTTTCTCACCTTGTTTTGAGTATTGATTTAAAACCCCCCACATCTTGACTTTTTGCTATGATGTTAATTTCTTAGTTTCCCCGACAAGTCCAGGATATCTCCCTCAAAATTGGATGTTTCTGTCAGAGTTCTTTATTGTATCCCCAGAAGAGCGGTGTTTTTCCCTAGTGGAGTTTGTATAGTTGTTTACATGATTCCAATCCTCGACAGATCTCTTCATCATTTTGATGCAGGGTTCGAATGGATTCTTCTTATCCCCAAGAAGAGTCGAGAAGATTTAGGTTGATGTTCCCCCAACAATTTATCTTATGTCCTTAAAGCAGAGTTAATGTTGTTATCCCCTTTGCAGATTATTGATTATTGAAGATTGATCTTTGGGTTATTTGCCCAAGCAATTTTTCCCCTCCTCAGTGGTATTTGAGCCTTGTAGTAGGATTTATTTTTCTTTGATGGCTTTTCCTTATCTCTTGTAGGATTTCTTCAGTTAAATTCCTAGCAAAATCTCCAGTGATGGTCTCCAGCTTGATGAGATTAGTCGAGTATTTCAGTGGTGTTGTGATGTTTTGTTCACCCTCTGTTTATCCTTTTTTCTGTTTTGTCAGCACATTCATACCCATATGCATTGCATGCGCATTCATTTTGTTGAGCATAGCATTAATTTGTTGCATTGTGCATCATACATTTTGTTGGTGCTTCCTTGCTCTTCTGCGTTGTTATCCCCGCGGAGTGCGTTTTTCCTCTTTCCATTAGAATATCGACCGTAAGCAAAAAATGCATATCCTTTCCAATTCCCCACTGAGTTTATGCCTCATGGAAGATGTTTTTTTTAACTTTCCTCCCTAGCTTTTATCTGGATGGAATGGATCCCTGATGAGGTATTTCCTCTTCAGGTCGAGTCTTGATTGACCGTTTCCCTCCAGTTTATTCTTGGGTTGAACTTTGGTCTATTGCAGCGGTTATTTTAATTTTTCCTAGGTTGTGAAACCAGGGTGATGAAAAGGTATTTATTTCTCTCTTTTTGAGGATTTATTTTCCTCGACAGGACTTTGTTTACTGATCCCCATCAGAAGATGAAAAATTGAATTTCCCCAGCGGTGTTTTGATAACACTCTCTTGGTAATTGTTTATACGACAACAAGAACTGTTCTCTTTATTTGAGCAGCTTGTGTGTCCCTAGTAAGGCAAACCTTATCTGATAACAAATGGTTGTCTCTTTATTTGAGGATGTTGTGTAACCTTCAGGAATTTATTTGTATCTTCGCAATAAATGACATTTCTCTAGTTCATCCTCATCAGAGAAGTTTATTGTGAAATTATGGATCCTTATCCGACCAGCTTTTCCATCAAATGAAATCACTGTGGAAGAATTCCCGATGAGAAGTTTGTTGTGAAATCCCCAATAGATGTTTGTCTCTTTATTTGAGAAGTCTGTTGTATGATTTAACCTGCCCGTATCTCTTTTGAAGATCTCTGACAGAGTTATTGATATTTCATCCCCAACAAATGGTTGTCTCTTTATTTAAGAAGTTTATTGTGTGATTTGAGATGCCTAGTGACAGGTAGCTGTAATGTACCTCTTTATCCTACCTAGTGACAAGTAGTCGAGTTTGTTTGTTCTACCCAGTGACAAGTAATCGACCTTTATTTCCTTCTCCTATCCAGTGACAGGTAGTCGAGTTTGCCATACCCAGTGACAGGTATTTGACATTTGTAATACCCTACCCATTGACTGATAGCAGGTATTCCTTGTGAGTTCATTACCTTTATTTTTCTACCTAGTGACGGGTAGCCGGTAATGTTTCTTCACCTTTTGAGTATATTGCATTTATTTTTTCTACCCAGTGACAGGTAGTAGGTAATATTTCTCACCTCTTTTGGTTGGTTATCCTTTGTTTTTACCCAGTAACCGGTAAAAGGTAATCCTTCCTCCCGAGCTTGTTGCCTTTATTTTTCTACCCAGTAACTGGTAGCAAGTAACATTTGTCTCTCTTTTGGTTAGTTGTCTTTTTTTCTATCCAGTAACCGGTAGTCGGTAATATTTCCTTGTGTTGATATTCCTTTTCCTACCCAGTAACAGGTAGTTGATATATTGTTTACCCTATCAAGTAATCGATAGTTGGTAACATTTTTCTTTGGATTTATTACTATCTCCAAAATACTCAGTAACCAGTAGTTGGCATTGTTTCTTTTCCTACCCAGTAACAGGTAGTTGATTATCTCTCAACAAGTGGATTAATTTTTACCCAGTAACTGGTAATAAGTAATACATCTCTTTTTTTTCCTACCTAGTAATCGGTAGATGACAATTCTTTCTTGTTTATTACACTTATTTTTTACTCAGTAACCAGTAGAAAGTATTTTACCTGTTCTCTTCGGTTTGAGTATCTTCGCCCAGTAACTGGCAGTTGGTATCCCTTCTGTTGCACCCCAAAATTTGACCAACATCTATTTATCCATCAAGAGTTATATGAGGCTTTGAAGCTAGCCAAGAAGTTGATTTCAATGTTCAAAGGTTGATACCTTTGTCAGAGAACTCAAGAGATCCTCAGAGGAATTGGTTGAAACCAAAGTTGTGTGCCTCATAACTTGAGAGTTGTGGGAGCTCCTCAGATGATTCTGAGACCATGAGGATGGACTTGAAGCTTTGAGAAAGTTTATGAGATGTCTTGAAAGTCATCATGAAGCCTAGAGAGGTCATTGTACAAGAATTCAGAAGATTCAGCCATGAGTGGTGGAATTAGGGTTTGACTGAGTCAACCCTAGGTCAACTGATGATTTGGAGAGGGTTGAGACCTAATCCAAGAGCCATGTGATCATGGAATGATGTATTGAGATGCTATAAGGATGATTCCTAGACCAACTCATCATGATTTAGGAGTTTGAGAAGTTTCAAGCTAGGGTTTCTAAAGATGGACAGTGTAAAATCCCCTAGTTTGATCCCTATCTTCAAGGCAGTTTAGCTCAAGATGTGATTGTCATCTCATATTCCCTACAACATGAATGTTGTAGAGATTGTTCTTAGCTTTAATTTGAGTGGTATAAGTCCTTGATAGGATTTGTAGAGCTCAAGTTATGGTTTTGACAAATTACAGGTCATCTGAGGTATGTGAATCTGGGTCCTTGAAAGTCACCCAACTTGCAGACAACTTTTGCCCTAGTAGGATGATTCCTATGGATTCTTGGTCAACATGAATGTTGAAGAGAATCTTCTTAGATTTCTATAGAGTACTAGAAGTCCTTGATAGGATTTGTAGAACTTAACTTATGGCTTTGACAAGTCAAGGGCATTTTGGTCATTTGGAGGTTATAGGTCATTTCAAGCATAAGGCCATATCTCCTAGTTCCAAGCTTCAAATGGAAAATCTTCAACATCAAACTTGCTTAGAATGATGTTTTAAGGCTAGTAGGGAGGTCATGAGATGTTGAAAAGGCTCATATCAAAAAGTGATAAAAATGGCCTAAAAATGAGGCATAAGTTAATTAAAGTGAATTTGAAAAATGGAAATCCCAAGTTATAAGTCCAAACCATGTCATATAATAGGTCATTTTGACTCCAAATGACATTCTAAGAACAATGGTTCAGCCACAATTTTGATTTGAGGCTTGCATCATAGGGCTGCTTTGGAATGGGATTGCTTGCATCTTAAGGTACCAAACCAAAACTCAACACAACTCAATACACAAGGTGGTTATGCATTAATACTTATCCTAAATCTCATGTGGGGATAAATTCAAGTCAGAATTGAAGTGTACATGAATCTTGGCATGAGATAGCATGTAAGGAGAATGAGAAATCAAAATACCATGACATGAAAAGATCAATTTCTCATTGGATTGTTCTAGGGGGTTCTAGATGATTCTAAACCACTCTATAAGATGATTGCAACTTGCTCAGATGCAAGGTTCGTGTGAATTGCTGCATAGAAGAGAGAGTGAAATCCAATTTCTTCCATTACAAGTCAAGATCAATTTCTTCATTCCCCTTCATTTCCTTTCATTTTTTTCACAAAAACACATTCCATACATCACATAGAAGCTGTGCAGATTGAATCAAGAGCATTTCCATGGAGAATTGAGGAGTTGGTGATTGAGATTTCAAGGTTGCATCTCAAAATTGAATTTCAAGAACCAAGCAATTTCAGCCATTCTTTTTGCATACAGAAGCAAGAACATCACTCAGTGGAGGAATTTGGAAAGATTCAAGGCTTGAATTGGTGGATTACTACCTCTGTTCATTCAATTTAACCAGGTTTGCAATTTCTTTCCTACACCTTAATTTAGGCATGGTTAGGGTGAATTGTTAGTGTAGAATTGTTAGAGACCAATAGGTGGTGGATTTTGGAAAGTTTGAAGGCAATTGGTGATGGTTTTGTCATGATCAAGATTTCTGTTTGGCCTTGTATCTCTTTGGATATTGAGTGATGAGCTTAGTTTAACATCAAGAAATCCTCAGGGAAGAATGAGGATGAGATTAGGACCATTAGTTTCAAGAATTGTTAAGATTGATTTCTGAGCATAATTTGAAGTTTGGATCGGGTTCATGGATTTAGGAGGTTTTAGTTGATTTTAAGGTTGTAATCATGTTCAACATGGAATTCTAAGTGGATTAGGGTCTTGAATTTTAAGAATTGGTGAAGTTTCGATGGAATTCGAGTTGAGGAAGATGAAGCTTATGAAGCTGTGTTTTCATGGTGTTTCTGCAAACCCTAGGCCCAAGGAAGAAGAAGACTCACGACCGTTAGATGAGGCGCTGACCACTTGACTTGAGAGCTAATCCCACGGTCCACGTTTAATTTCATTTTTGGAGGGATTCAGAAATAATGAAACGCCGCGTTTCATTAAAAGGAGGATTCTGGGCTTAGTGAATCATTTCTATCCCCACCCCCTTTGAGGCCCAATTGGATTTTATAACTGATTTCCATTGATATTCGCACCGTGACTTTCTTATTTTCTTTTGATTTTAATAATTGTTTTCTGATTTGATAATGGGCCCAGTGCGCATGCTGTTCCCACCCCCCAGTCTGGGCCCACGCGTGGAATAAACTGCATATTGTTACTCCTTGCACCCCATGCTTCATAATTCATTTATTTTTTCTCCATTTTCTTTCCATATTTTAGAAAAATCATAATAAATTGAAAATTCAATATTTTTTAATGGGAGTTTTTTCTCCTACTTCATATTTTTGTCTAAAAAAATATAAAATAAAAATATTTTTCATCTCATGCATTTTAATATTTTTTGCATATTTTTGACTTTAAGTGCATTTTATTTCCTTTATGTTGATATATGATTTTGTAGAATTTAGTTTAGGTAGCTCCCTTAATATTTTTAATCCATTCTTTTTAGGACAATTAGATATATGTTTTAGCTTCCCCCTGGATTTATTCCATATTTTTGTGATGATTTTTAGGATAGTTTTGACTAGATGATTCTAGGTTGTATAGAATTAGGTTAAACTTCAACATAGGTCCATAATAACTTTAGATTTTGGGTTTTTAGGACAAATTAGACTATGGGACATATATGGGTATTAAGGGTAGGTATGTAGGATCCCTTAGAAATTATATTAGGATTTAATATAGTAGCATACTATTTTTAGTTGATTTTTGTATTGGTTGATTGTTTGTGTTGCCTTTAGGGCATGTTTGTTTTAGTTGCTTTGCTTTGTGGGCTTGGAGAGCTTGATCTTGTTCTAAGGAGCATTGAGGAGCATAGTAGAAGACTTGAAGATGCATTGAGGAGCTTGAGAGCTTGATCTTATTTTCTTTTTGTTGTTTTAGGGTTAGGGATTAGGAAGAGTTTAGATGTAGATGACTTCTTTCTCAAACATGGATGGTATCTGTCACCTCCATTCCTCCCTATGATTCAAAGTTCTTCCATGGTATACACCTCTCTCCTTTGGAGGGATAAGTGATGTACCTAAGAAGTAGAACTCTTGAGGGGACCATTCCTTTGATGTTGAACCCTTATAGGTCACCTTTGGTGGTCAAATAAGCAGTTCAATATCCCCAGCTTATCCAATAAGTGATTTTCTCTGGTTTGATTGTCTTGAGAGATGTTGAGCTTGAGCTTGAAGATGAAGACTTCATTGAAGAGTATTGAAGAGGATGAATCCTTGAGTATTGCCATTCCAGCTGAAGCTTGAAGAGCAACAAGAGCAAGTTGATACTTGAAGATCCCTGAAGATTAGGTGAAGCCTGAAGGTGGAGCTGATCAAGAAGTTGAAGCTTAAGGGAGAAGATGAGTTGAAACTCATGTTGAAAGGTTGAAACCTGGAAAAGCAAATTGATATTTGTCAAGAGTGATTGATGTCTGAAGATTGATTTGCTGGTGGAAAAGCTGAAGCTTGGAGTTGAGAGAGGAGTTGATCTTCTTCTTTTTTCTTTTCTGTATTGCTGTGTTTTGTCTGACTTGTTTGATGCATTAGAATAAGTCCATATCTAGAATAGGTAGAATCTAGGAGCATGATTGCACTAGAGGTTGAGTTGCTCCCTCTGCTTGTATTATTACTGTGTGGCTTTGCTTGCGGGTATTCGGTAGAGTCCAGCTCCCTTGCCCATGTGGTTTATTTGTCTGATGGCATTTTATTTCATTTTCTTCTGTATGATTGCAGTTTACTGTTATTGCTTGATAGCATGTTGTTTTATATTTCAGTATGATTACTGTTATTTCATTCTGGCTTGAGGTTGAGATGAGCTTGTGGAGGCTGAAGCCCCACACACATTTCCTCTCTCACTTGCATTGCATGCATTTTACTGTTAAGTTGATGCTTTGTCTGTTTTGGTGTATCATTGACATGATCCCTTAGGACTCTCATTTCCTTTGATAAGGACTTGATGATAGAATCTTAGGTTGAAACCTATGCATGACAACTTCTAGGAGTTCCCTGTTCAAACCTCAACCATAGCATGAATCCATGGCATGACAACAGTAGGACTTGATAGTCTCCCTCCTAGTTGGGCCTGTTCTCTTCTCATCTCAAAACGGTTTAAGATACAGTAATCATGAATGATTTCTTTCGTACATTACGAGCCTTAAGCTATCTGAGAAAGGATTGTGGGAGAGTTTCTTTTCCACAGTCTAGATGTTTAGTATGGTACCCTTTGGGTGACATGCGACGCATTCACTCTCAGGTCATAGTCTCTAGTGCGATTGAAATCGCAAACACAATAAAAAACACTTATTTCGTAAAAAACAGGAAATAAACCGTAGTTTCCCGAACTACGTGAGCTCTGATCTCTCATACCTGTTGAGAGTACGTAGGCACAAGATGGCGATGTCTTGGCGAGCTACCTTCCCCCATAATCCTTCGTAGGCCGAACTACGTTGACTCTGATTTCTCATTCTCTGATGAGAATACGTAGGCATAAAGCGCGATGCTTTGCCGAGTCATTTTTCTTTTCTTTTTCAGCCAGCCTTGATAGGTAGATAGAATAAAACCAACCCGTCCAAGTAAACCCAGCAAGCGAGGATCCCGTCGAGTACGACGGACGTGAGGGGTGCTAATACCTTCCCCTTGCGTAACCGACTCCCGAATCCAGACAACGGTTGCGATGACCTTGTCTTACCCTTTTTCGTTAGGTTTTTCCGATCGTTTCCTTTCCCGCTCTGAGGGATAAATAACGAAAGGTGGCGACTCTTCTATTGTGCCGGCACCTTATTTTCGCGCAAGCGACAGCTAGCGACTCTGCTGGGGACTCCAACGGTTCCCTATGCGAGTCATTCCTAACGCTTGTATGTTTACTTGTTGGGTTGCGTTTATTTATCGCATTTTATTTCTCGCACTTTATTTCCCAGATTTCATTTTCAGTATAATATGATTATCTGTGCTGTTGTGGGATAGGAGTTCTGATGAGTGAGAAGCCAGACCCAGGCTTGAGTGCACTATAGACTTAGAGTGGAAATTAGTGGGCGCGTGCTTGCTTTGCAGGCACTAGTGTCTCATGAAATCCACGCTCAGACGAGGTTCATTCGGTTGGCTTCCCTTTCAACCCTTTGGGTTGAGACAGTTGCTGGTTTGGTGGATTGTCGACTCTGAGGACCGATCATTTGTGATTCAGCTAAGTGAGGCCGCTTCATGAGCTGGTGATGCCACACCTTCTGGGTATCGTATCACCCCTCTTGAAAGTCTGTGACGCTGATGAACGCATAGATGCCATACCTTGAGTCAGTTTAGGTCCATACCTGTGAGCAGGGTTGGGTTTATTGCAGGAAACTTTGACCTTCAGACTACCTGGTTTTCTTGACAGTGAATCAGCTTTGTTGGTACCAGGGTTTCTCAGTTGCAGATATGTCTGTTCTTGATAGAGCAAGTGTTGATCAGAGGATCTTATCATCAGGTGTATGTCTGTTCTTGATAGAGCAGGTTTTGATCAGAGGATCTTATCATCAGGTGTATGTCTGTTCTTGATAGAGCAAGTTTTGATCAGGGGATCTTATCATCAGATGTGTGTCTGTTCTTGATAGAGCAGAGTATTGTCATCAGTTGTTTGTTCTTGATAGAGCAGATTTTTGGGGTCTGAAGATCTCATCAACAGATGTTGTTTGTTCTTGATAGAGCAGATTTTTTGGGGTCTGAAGATCTCATCAGCAGATGTTGTTTGTTCTTGATAGGGCAGATTTTTGATTTGGGGTCTGAAGACCTCATCAGCATATATTTCTTGATCATACATCAGAGGTCCTTATTATCAGACACTTATTCTTGACAGAGCAGAATTATGATCCTGTGTATATGGTCTTATCAGATGGCTGTTCTTGGCAGATCAGATTTTTGGTCCTACACCAGGGTTTTCTTCTTATTAGTGGTTGTTGATACAGAATCTCCGCAGCACCAGCTACCCGGACCTCCTATTGCATGATTGTATTTTGCATTAGTTTGCATATTCATTTGCATTTCATTAACGTGTGTCTGTGTTGCAGGTACCGTTTTCCCTGATCCAGGATTTCTTGCCTCCTATCGTATTGTTATGGGCTCTCTGAGGAAAACCGTGGCTTACAAGTTCCCTACTCCCAATGTGGTTAAGCTGACTGGTTTGATAGCTCTAGCAGATGATTCTGTGAAGGATGAGTTCAGGAAATCTTACGGCAGGCTACTCAGTTTGGTTTGCAAGCCTTCTGTGTTCGAGTTGAATGGGTTGCACGCTCTGCTGCAGTTCTACGACCCTCCGCTGAGATGTTTCACTTTTCAAGACTTTGTTCTCGCGCCGACGCTGGAAGAGTATGCTGATTTGCTAGGTGTGCCTATCAAGAGGCAGATGCCTTTTGTTCACATGGATGCTGAGCCTGATCTGGCTGGTTTAGCTCCTTCACTTTATTTGGACGCCTCCGAGTTAGTGTTGACTAGTTGGAACAAGGTTCCTGGGTTCTCCTTGCAGTTTCTGGTAGGTAAAGCTCAGCAGTGTGCCAAGGACGGATGTTGGGTTGCGTTCAATGCCATCCTCGCTCTATGCATATACGGCATTATTCTGTTCCCCAACATGCCCGATTTTGTAGACTTTGATGCGTTTCACATCTTTGCTTCAGGGAATCCAGTCCCTACTTTGATAGGAGATGTTTATCATTCAGTTCACTACAAAAACGAGAACAGGAGAGGGAAGAATGTCTCGTGCTGTGTACCCTTGCTGTACAAATGGTTTGAAAGTCATCTACCCAAGAGGGGTCCTTTTGTCTTGTCTGCAGCCACAACTGAGTGGCCTGAGCGTCTGATGAGTTTATCTGCAGAGGATATCGACTGATTCGACAGAGATAGGTTGGGTACTGAGGTGATCTTCAGTTGCAGCGGGTTTCCAAATGTACCTTTGATAGGTAGGAAGGGCTGTATAAACTACAATCCGTCGTTGTTGGTCCGCCAGTTCGCGTATGCTTTGAGGAGTCCGCCGAAGGATGAAGATGTACAGGAATCTCTGTACCTCACTGGTACTTTAGAGGGGGATCTGTTGTCCAAGCTTTAGCACGCGTGGAACAGTATCAGTAAACGAGGAAAGCCATTGCTGGGAAAAAGCAACAATCAAGCCTACCCTCCGTATTTGACTTGGATCAGAGCCAGAGCCAATGCTATAGGAATGTCGTTTCCTCATGCCAAGCCAGAAAGTCCTCCAATGATCGAAGAGCCTACTACTGTGCCCATTCATCAGCATAACCAGGTATTAGCTGAGCGAGATGAATTGAAGCGGGCGAACGAAGAACTGGAGAAGGAACTAGCTCAGCTCCGAAGCGAGAGGAACGAGGCCGTTCATTCTTTCAAAAGGCAGACAGAGTTGGTGAACCAGCTGGGTACAGACCTGACTAAGCAGATGGACGAGCGTGAACGCATGGGTCGAGACTTCAAAGCTGTCAACAACGTACTGGCTACGAAGAAGCAGCACTTGGACGAGGCATATCGGAGGATATCCAAGTTCAACCAGCACTGGAAGGCTTCCCTGGCCACCAGGAAAGAGCAGGAGGATAAGTTGATGCTGCAGATCTCCAAGCTGGAAGCCGAGGTGAAGGACAGTGAACAGAGGTTTGATGAAGAGACCGCCCGCAGATACACCGCTGAAGGCCAGCTCAACAAAGCTCTCGCTAACCTGAAGGAGCGCAAGCTGACGTTTGAGTCCAAAAAGCGGAAATTAGAAGATTGCTTCGGCGAAGGAGCATGGAAAAGTTCGGTTCAGGGACTTCAGTATACCATTGTGCAGAGGGAACTACTCGTCGAGGGGTTGCTCACTTTGCCAGATCATCCAGAGACGAAGGAGTTATTAGCAGAGTATCGCGCCTGTGGCCGTACTTGACTACTTGTATTCTTTTTGTTTTGATATTTGTTGTATGCTAACCATCACCAGGCTGTTGGCTGAGGTCACGCTGTTGATTCGTCTTGTACTTGCTGATGCTATGTACTGCCTTGATAGGCTTTCTTTATATATGAGATTGATGTTTCCATGATTGGGCTCGGACTTCTTCTTCTTATTATTATCAGCACTGGCACTCAGGCACTAGGATCGGGGGAGATCTCCCAAAAACACAGACACACGCATGCATTTGCATGAAGCATTTGCATGACGAGCATTTTGTTGTTTTTCCTAACCTTTAGTGTTTACAGGTTTTTCAGGTTTACAGGTCCCAGGCTGTTTCCGGTGATTCCAGGATTGATCAGAGACTAATTCACCGTTATCCGACTAGAGCTAATCAGACCAGGATCATGGATCAAGTGCAGACATATGTCCAGGAGCTCCGCGAGAGGATGGACCTCTTTATGGAACTTATGCAGGTGGTCGCCAATGGCCAAGATCAGCTCCGAACTTTGGTTCAGCCTTTGATCTCCAGGGTTGATAGCAACGACATACTTCACAGTGGGGCTGTGCCTACTCCTCCACCAGTTGATACTCCACAGAATGGTGTCCCCGTGGCCAGCGGCAATGGCAGTGCTAATGGCAACGTGATGGCCAACATCGGACTCAATACGACGGGCGTCGGTAATGGGAGTCTGGGAGCTAATGTCAACATCGGGCCGGTCAACGGCAATGCTGGCGTCGGGAATCTGTTGGTGCCTCAACTGTGGCTTGAGGATCATCAGGATGATGTGTTCTCTCAAAGAGGTGCAGAAGGGGAGCTGAATGCTGAAGCGCGACTAAGGTTCAAAGCACTTGAAGATAAAATGAGAGATATTGAGAATCAAAATACTTTGGGCGTTGATATGTCCAAGCTGGGATTAATTGCTGATTTCAAGGTACCTCCTAAGTTCAGGGTGCCTGACTTTGAGAAATATAAGGGCACCACTTGCCCTCGTGTCCACCTCAGATCATACTACAGGAAGATGTCTGCCTATTCAGAGGATGAGAAGTTGCTGATGCACTTCTTCCAAGATAGCCTTTCTGGACCATCCCTCGAGTGGTACATGGGCTTGGAGCCCACTAGCGTGCATACCTGGAAGGATCTCGCTGAAGTGTTTGTCCATCATTACCAGTACAATAGCGACTTGGCCCCGAACCGAGTTCAGCTCCAGAACTTGTCGCAGAGGAATAATGAAGGATTTAAGGAGTACGCCCAGCGGTGGCGTGAGTTGGCAGCCCGGGTTCAACCGCCGATGGTTGAACGCGAGCTCGTGTAGATGTTTGTTGCTACCCTCCCTGGGGTTTACTATGAAAAGTTAGTCAGCGGTATGTCTGGGACATTCTCAGCTCTCATTATCATGGGCGAGCATGTCGAGAATGGAATCAAGATCGGGAAAATCCAAGGCGAATCATCCTCAGCGGGAGGAGGTGGAAAGAAGCCTTATGCTGGTAAAAGACGAGAAGGAGATGCGAGCGCTGTGACCAACGCTCGAAGGAAGGGCAAAGGCCCTCAGCAGTAGATAGCCAGTATAAATATCCCAGCAGCTCTGCAGCAGCAGCAGCAACCGAATCAGCAGGGATATAGAAAATACCAGAATCGGGCACCTTTGACAAACCGTCACTTCGAAGCACCGCCCATGTCGTACGTGCAACTCTTGCAGACTTTGCTTCAGCTTCAGTTAGTTCAGAATAGGACGATGGCTCCCTTGACAGGGGCACCTCCACCAGGGTACGACGCAAATGCCACTTGCGATTTCCATACAGGGGCACCCGACCACACAATCAAGAACTGCAAAGCCTTTAAGCACAAGGTGCAGGACCTGGTAGATGCCAAGATCATTAACTTCTCCGATAATGTACCCAATGTCACGAAGAATCCTATGCCGAATCATAGGGGAGGCGGAGTGAACGCCATTATCGAAGAAGAGAGCGCAGATCTGTTGACTGATGTCAGAGACCTAAAGACGCCACTTAGCTTCGTCAAAGCTAAGTTGTTGAAGAAAGGGTTCTTTCAGGGATGCGGAGAGTTATGCATGGACTGTGCTACACATTCTGATGGATGTGAGCAGTTGGTAGAAGGAATCCAAAGTCTGATGACTGAGGGGATTTTGTAGTTCAGCCGGAGGGCTGAAAGTGTATCAGGAGAGGTCGTGCTGAAGCAGGCCGATGAAGTCGCCACCATCACCATCCCGCGCCGGCCAATAACCATTTCTGCGCCCAGACCGCCTACAATTACTATCACTAAAGTCGGGCCAATACCGTTCGAGAGCACTAACGCCGTTCCGTGGCATTATGGGGCTGAAGTCTATTGCAACGGGCAAAGGTTGGAGCTAGGGCCGTATGGGTCGACTGTGGCTGTGGAGAATCTCGCAGGAATCAGTGGTATTACACGCAGTGGAAGAGTGTTTGCACCGCCAGAGGTCGTGGCAGATAAAGCGGTCAGAGCTGATGCGGCTGATAAGGGTAAAAGCAAAGTCGTCGAAGAGGCCCCGTGTGGGGTAGAGAAAGATTTGCTTGTTAAAGATGCCGAAGAGTTTATGCGGTTGATCAAAAAGAGCGACTACAAGATTGTAGACCATCTCCATCAGACGCCTTCAAAGATTTCTATTCTCAACTTGTTGCTGTGTTCTGAAGCGCACCGCAACGCGCTACTGAAGGTATTGAATGCTGCCTACGTACCGCAAGAGATATCGTTGAATCAGCTAGAAGAGGTGGTAGCCCATGTTAATGCTGGCAATGGGCTAGGTTTCATAGATTTAGAGCTGACACCAAAAGGAAGGGATCACAACAGCGCCCTGCACATCTCGATAGAGTGTAGGGGCACAATCATGTCGCACGTCCTGGTGGACACGGGTTCGTCGCTTAATGTGCTTCCGAAGAAGGCATTAATGAAGTTGGACACTCGCGGATTGCTTTGCACACCCAGTGATCTGGTGGTGAAAGCGTTTGACGGAACTAAGCGCCACGTTTTCGGGGAGGTGACCTTGCCGATTCAAGTTGGCCCGGAAACGTTCGACACGGTCTTTTATATTATGGACATCATGCCTGCCTACAGTTGCCTCTTGGGCCGGCCATGGATCCATGCTGCTGGTGCCGTGACCTCCACGTTGCACCAGAAACTCAAATATGCTGTCGGGGGAAGCATAATAACCGTGTGTGGCGAGGAAGACATAATGGTGAGCCATTTGTCATCCTTTAAGTATGTTGAAGTGGATGGAGAAATCCATGAAACTCTTTGCCAAGCATTTGAAGTCGTCAGGGTGAAAGAGGTAGCTCCTGTGGTCACAGAAAAGCAAGATATGAATCTCTCCTCATTCAAAGAAGCTCGGGTCGTCGTCGAAGTCGGTTCTACCCCAGGCTGGGGGCATATTTTGGAGATACCGATCAAGCAGGATAAGTTTGGGTTGGGGTATTCTCCCGAAGCTGAAGCTTCTTCTTCTTCGTCTAGCAGTGCGTCTCGTGGTAAGGGGCCGATCCTATTTACCAGTGGCGGAGTGATCTTCGAAAGCATCAACGCGGTGTCTGAAGACAGCGGGGATAGCGATTGTGATCTCGACTCTTGGATTCAGCCAAGCAAGCCGGGCAAGGGCCTCAACAATTGGACCATCAAGGAAATCATCCCGATGACAAGTGAAGAGTAATGATTTACTTTTTTCCAATCATTGTACAACCCTATGTCCTACCCGGGGCATAGCGGTTTTATTGTCAGGGCCTTGTTGGATTATGTACATGCATTTTGTTAATAAATCAAAGGCGTTTTCTTCGTATTCAAATATTGTGATCTCTGTTATTCTTGTTTTATATTTGTTTTGAAAAACAGTAAAATGGCAATGGGGTTTGTGCTAACCTGCATATTCTTGTTTTAAACTTAACCCTTGTTATTGCAGGATCCACATAACAGATGACATCGACTCTGAACCTTCTACGGCTCACTTCGACTTTGATTGCCCGATCTATCAAGCCGAAGGAGAGATTGATGAAGACGAAGACCTTCCTGAAGAGTTGGCCCGCTTGTTGAAACAAGAGGAAAAGGTTATTCTGCCTCATGAGGAGGAGATCGAAATCGTGAACCTGGGTTCTGAAGAGCTCGTCAGAAATGTCAGAGTAGGGGCTGCACTACAAAGTGATGTCAAGCATAGATTGGTCGAGATGCTTCGAGAGTATAGTGACGTCTTTGCTTGGTCATACGAAGATATGCCCGGACTTGACACGGACATCGTGGTCCACCACTTGCCGCTACGTGAAGATTGCCCTCCCGTCAAGCAGAAGCTTAGGAGGACGAGACCAGACATGGCCGTTAAGATCAAAGAAGAAGTGCAGAAACAGCTTGATGCTGGCTTCTTAGCGGTCACCACTTACCCTCTGTGGGTTGCCAACATAGTACCTGTACTGAAGAAGGATGGTCTGGTACGAATGTGCGTCGATTATCGGGATTTGAATAGGGTGAGCCCTAAAGATGATTTCCCGTTGCCTCATATCGATCTGTTGGTCGACAACACAGCCCAATTCTCCGTGTTTTCGTTCATGGATGGCTTCTCCGGTTACAACCAGATCAAGATGGCGCCGGAGGACATGGAGAAAACGACGTTTATCACCCCTTGGGGAACGTTTTGCTATAAGGTAATGCCTTTCGGTCTGAAGAACGCAGGGGCCACTTACCAACGAGCAATGGTAACTTTGTTTCATGATATGATTCACCATGAGATCGAGGTCTATGTTGATGACATGATTGCGAAGTCCCAAACGGAGGAAGAGCATCTGGTCAACTTATTGAAGCTTTTTCAGAGGCTTAGGAAGTTCAGGTTGAGGCTGAATCCTAACAAATGCACTTTCGGAGTGCGGTCCGGAAAGTTGCTTGGGTTTATCGTTAGCGAACGAGGTATCGAGGTTGATCCTGCGAAAATAAAAGCCATTCAAGAAATGCCAGCGCCGAAAACAGAAAAAGAAGTTCGTGGTTTCTTGGGCCGAATAAACTACATTGCAAGGTTTATCTCTCAGCTCACGGCCACATGTGAACCGATGTTCAAGCTTTTAAAGAAAGATCAGGCAATTACTTGGAATGAGGATTGCCAGAAGGCATTCGACAAGATAAAGCAGTATCTTCAAGAACCTCCAATCTTGATACCCCCAGTGGATGGACGGCCATTAATCATGTACTTGACGGTGCTTGAGAATAGTATGGGGTGTGTTCTCGGTCAGCACGACGAGACGGGCAGAAAGGAGCATGCCATTTACTACTTGATTAAAAAGTTCACTGACTGTGAATCTTGATACTCGATGCTGGAGAAGACGTGTTGTGCACTAGCTTGGGCTGCCAAACGTCTACGACAGTACATGCTCAATCCCACCACTATGCTAATTTCGAAGATGGATCCGATCAAGTACGTCTTCGAGAAGCAGGCTCTTTCGGGCAGGATTGCCAGATGGAAAATGGTGTTAACGGAATATGATATTCAATACGTGTCCCAGAAGGCCATCAAAGGAAGCGTATTGTCTGATTACCTTGCCGAGCAGCCGATCGAGGATTACCAGCCGATGAAGTTTGAATTCCCTGACGAGGATATTATGTTTCTCAAAGCGAAGGATTGCGATGAGCCGTTGCCCGACGAGGGGCCAGATAGGAAATCCCAGTGGAAGTTGATATTCGATGGGGCGGTTAATTCCTATGGAAGTGGCATCGGGGATATCATCACGACTCCCCACGGATCCCACATCCCGTTTACTGCGAGACTGACGTTTCCAGTTACCAATAATGAGGCGGAGTACGAAGCATGCATCATGGGTCTAGAAGAGGCAATTGATTTGAGAATCAAGAACCTAGACGTATATGGTGACTCAGCGCTTGTGATCAACCAAATTAAAGGGGAGTGGGAGACTCGTCAATCGAATTTGGTGTCGTACATGAATTATGCCAGGAGGCTGCTTCCGTTCTTCGGTCGAGTGGAGCTCCATCATGTGCCCATAGCGGAAAATCAGATGGCTGATGCCTTAGCCACGTTGGCTTCAATGTATAAAGTCAATTTTTGGAATGAGGCTCCGAGAATTGTGCTTTCGCGTCTTGATAGACCGGCATTTGTCTTTGCAATCGAGGAAGCCGCCGACGGCAAGCCATGGTTTCATGACATCCATACTTTCCTTATGACTAAGGAGTATCCTGCGGGTGCGTCAACCCAGGATAAGAAGACTCTGAGGAGGCTGTCTGGCAATTTTTATCTCAATCCTGATGGAGTGTTGTATAAGAGAAACCACGATCTCGTGCTACTCAGATGTGCAGATGAGAAAGAGGCGAGTATGCTCATGGAAGAATTCCATGAAGGCACATTTGGTACGCACGCCGGCGGGCATGCTATGACGAGGAAGATCCTGAGAGCAGGATATTACTAGCTGACGATGGAGTCGGATTGCTTCAGATTCGCGAAGAGATGTCATAAATGCCAGATTTATGCTGACAAAGTTCATGTGCCGCCGTGCCCGTTGAATGTCATGTCCTCCCCGTGGCCGTTCTCCATGTGGGGCATCGACATGATAGGCAAGATCGAGCCCACTGCATCTAACGGTCATCGCTTCATTCTGGTAGCTATCGACTACTTCACCAAGTGGGTGGAGGCAGCCTCGTACGCTAATGTGACCAAGCAGGTGGTGGCTAAATTCATAAAGAGGGACATCATCTGTCGTTACGGAATTCCCGAGCGGATCATTACTGATAATGGTTCAAATCTGAATAACAAGATGATGAAGGAGTTGTACCAGAGTTTCAAGATTGAACACCACAACTCATCTTCTTACCGGCCGAAGATGAATGGCGCCGTGGAAGCAGCCAATAAGAACATAAAGAAGATTGTTCAGAAGATGGTTGTGACGTACAAAGATTGGCACGAGATGCTGCCATTTGCATTGCACGGTTATCGTACGACGGTTCGTACGTCGACCGGGGCAACTCCTTTATCCTTGGTGTACGGTATGGAAGTTGTCCTACCGTTAGAAGTGGAGATCCCTTCTTTGCGAGTTTTGGTTGATGTGAAACTCGACGAGGCAGAATGGATTACGAATCGTCTGAACCAACTCAGCCTGATGGACGAGAAGAGGTTAACATCGATTGCGTTTGGTCGCCTGTACCAAAGCCGAATGAAGAAAGCTTATGATAAGAAGGTGCGTCCTAGAAGCTTTCAGACGGGTGATCTCGTCCTGAAGAAGATTCTTCCGCCACACTCCGATCACCGGGGCAAGTGGACTCCGAATTACGAAGGTCCGTACGTCGTCAGCAAGGTCTTCTCGGGAGGAGCTTTGTTGTTATCCACGATGGATGGTGAAGATTTTGCATCCCCGGTGAACGCGGACGCAGTTAAAAAATACTTTGCTTGAAAGCAACCCGCTGGACAAAAAAGAAAGAGTCCAGGCAAAAAAGGGGCATCCCGGCGAACCAAAAACAGAATAAAAGGTTCGGGAAAAAATTAGGGATATATTGAAAAAATGTACACCCGCGAAGTCGAAAACCTACCCTGGGCGGCTTCGGCAAAAAAGGGTATCCCGATGAACTGAAAACCCGTAAAGGGCGGTTCACGCAAAAGTTAGGGATTTGAATAAGCAAATGACTGCGTTCCGCGTGTGGACTTTCATTGTTTAGTGGTTTGGAGGACCTGAGGGCCGTTTATCTGAATCAATCTCTTCTGAAGCTGAAGCGTCGGAGAAGTATCGAAGTCGAGTGGGTCTTAGAGGGATCAACTCATGGTGTTCGTCTACGCGTCGTTGCTGACATTTGTATATACTGATGTATATTTATGTTTTATTTTTGTGCGGCTTCCTCATTCCAGGAGCTTGCCTCTGTTGTAAAACATTTTTTACCCATTCAGGGGTTCGTTATCAATAAAATGCATATTATTCAGCAATTCTGTTCGTCTGTTTAGCATTTATCTTGTTTTGTTTGCGAAAGAGAACGCCGATGTTTTTGATAAAATGCGCATACATAAACCTACTGGCCTAGGCCATTGATTGTTGAAACAATTAGTTACTTGAATATTGTCATGAGATAATAACCTCGATAGGTCCCTTTGAGAAGGGTATCTTGTCTGTTTGTTTGTGTTGTTACAGGTGTAGCATATACCAGACAGAGCGCCGTGCGCATCCCCTAAGCAGGATGATTCCTCCTTCTCCAGCAGAGTTCAGTAGCCTCTCCCCGCAGAGTTTGAACGCAAGATCGTGAGCATTGATACGTCTCCCCAGGCAGAGATGATTCTCTTCCCTAATCAGATGCGTCCTGAAGGAACGTCATCCCCTCAGCTGAGTCAAGCGCCGAAGCATGAATCCCCCAGCACCGGGTCACAAGTGCAGGTTTCATAGAAATGTTCAAGCATCGAAGCATGATTTCATCCCCCAGCACCGGGTCACAAGTGCAGGTTTCGTAGGAAACTATTCGTACGCCGAAGTATGCAGCAACTGATGGTGCTAGACTGAAGTCTCCAGCGGAATTGAAATTCCCCACCAGAGTTGTACTCTCTCTCGAAGTCGGATGATTCCTTCTTCCCCAGCGGAATTGAGATTCCCCCGCAGAGACGTACCCTCTCCAGTGAAGCAGTTGGGACCATGAGTGGTTTTCCCCAGTAGAGCGTTGAACAGCTGATGCTGTATTTCCCCCAGGGTCGTACCCTCCAGCGAAGCAGAATGATTTCTCCTTCCTCAACCGAGTTTGCAGATCCCCAAGAGAGCCGAATCCTTGGAAGTTGATCAGACCATGATTGGTCTTCCCCAGTGGAGTGTTGAGCAGCTGAAGTTGTTTCCCCATAGAGCTCTTATCCCCAGAAGAGTAGTCGAGAAGGCCATGCAGCTTATTCCCGCGATTGACATCGCTTTCCCTCAGCAGGTTCAGGTTCTCGTAGAGCTTCGTCCCCCTGCAGTAGTCAACTGAAGTTGTTCCCCCCGCAGCAGTCAACTGAAGTTGTGTCCCCTGCGGAGTTGCCCAGGATGATTCCTGGAATCTCCAGAATGATTCCTGGAATCCCCAACAGAGTGTTCGCTCAGGATGATTCCTGAAATCTCCAGAATGATTATCGGTTCAAGATGATTCTTGAAGGTCCCCAGGCGGAGTTATTTGTCCAGGATGATTCTTGAAGTCCTCAGCAGAGTTGATTTATCCAGAATGATTTCTGGAACCCCGGAGTGGAGCTACTTGATAGTTCTCCAGATTCCCCAGCGGCGAAGCGTCCTCCCCAGCAGGTTTTCTAACGGCGAAGTTGAAACCTCCCTTGAAGACTCCATGATTGAAGTCTGACCGTGTTAACGAAGCAGTTTTCTCAGCTGATGCGGAGTTCCTGATGGCAGAGGTTTAGGTGTTCCCAGTTGGCTCATGATTGACCAAGGATTATATTCCCAACCTGATGGTTGAAGTCCGGCTGATGCCCGACAATTTCTTTGAATGCCTGATGGCATGATCAACCTGATGGTTGAAGTCTGGCTGATGCCCGACAGTGTTCTTTGAATGCCTGATGGCATGATCGACTATGTATTACCGGTTACCGTGTGACCAATTCCCCAATGAAGTTTCTTCACCCTGACGGCGAGGTCAAATTATGTTAGTTCCCCAGCGGCGATGTTGGATGTTTGGCTGACGGCGATGTCAGGTGAGCCAGGTCTCCAGCGGCGATGTTGGATGTTTTGGTTGACGGTGATGTCAGCTTCTTGCTTGTCCCAGCGGCGATGTTGGATGTTTGTTTCCGACGGTGATGTCAGAGTCTTTAGTTCTCCAGCGGCGATGTTGGGTGTTTCTCAGATTCTCTATTTCTCCAGCGGCGATGTTTGATGTTCGTTTCTGACGGTGATGTAAGGTTCTCTGATTCTTCAGTTTGCCAGCGGCGATGTTGGGTGTTTGTTTATGACGGCGATGTCAGGTTCTTTGTTTTCCAGCGGCGATGTTGGGTATGTCAATTGATTTAGTTCTCCAGCGGCGAGGTTGGATGTTTGTTTCCGACGGCGATGTCAGGTTCTTTGTTTTCCAGCGGCGATGTTGGGTATGTCAATTGATTTAGTTCTCCAACGGAGAGGTTGGATGTTTGTTTCCGACGGCGATGTCAAATTCTTCAGTTCTCCAGCGGCGATGTTGGGTATGTCAGATTCTTTAGTTCTCCAGCGGCGATGTTGGGTGTTTTGGTTGTCCGACGGCGATGTCAGACCAGTATGTCTCCAGCTAGTTGTCGTGCAGCTATTATCTCAGTGTTTGAAGATTCGTTCCTGCCAGAGTACCGTGTGCTCGTGCTGTTGGCAAATTTCCGGGTTTATCGGTATTCAACCGTCTCGCACCTTGATTGGCTGAGAGTCGTTCGCTCCTCACCCAGTCAGGTTCAAGCCGTTTGAATAGGGGCAGCTGTTGCACCCCAAAATTTGACCAACATCTATTTATCCATCAAGAGTTATATGAGGCTTTGAATCTAGCCAAGAAGTTGATTTCAATGTTCAAAGGTTGATACCTTTGTCAGAGAACTCAAGAGATCCTCAGAGGAATTGGTTGAAACCAAAGTTGTGTGCCTCATAACTTGAGAGTTGTGGGAGCTCCTCAGATGATTCTGAAACCATGAGGATGGACTTGAAGCTTTGAGAAAGTTTATGAGATGTCTTTAAAGTCATCATGAATCCTAGAGAGGTCATTGTACAAGAATTCAGAAGATTCAGCCATGAGTGGTGGAATTAGGGTTTGACTGAGTCAACCCTAGGTCAACTGATGATTTGGAGAGGGTTGAGACCTAATCCAAGAGCCATGTGATCATGGAATTATGTATTGAGATTCTATAAGGATGATTCCTAGACCAACTCATCATGATTGAGGAGTTTGAGAAGTTTCAAGCTAGGGTTTCTAAGGATGGACAGTGTAAAATCCCCTAGTTTGATCCCTATCTTCAAGGCAGTTTAGCTCAAGATGTGATTGTCATCTCATCTTCCCTACAACATGAATGTTGTAGAGCTTGTTCTTAGCTTTAATTTGAGTGGTAGAAGTCCTTGATAGGATTTGTATAACTCAACTTATGGCTTTGACAAGTCAAGGGCATTTTGGTCATTTGGAGGTTATAGGTCATTTCAAGCATAAGGCCATATCTCCTAGTTCCAAGCTTCAAATGGAAAAATCTTCAACATAAAACTTGCTTAGAATGATGTTTTAAGGCAAGTAGGGAGGTCATGAGATGTTGAAAAGGCTCATATCAAAAAGTGCTAAAAATGGCCTAAAAATGAGGCATAAGTTAATTAAAGTGAATTTGAAAAATGGAAATCCCAAGTTATAAGTCCAAACCATGTCATATAATAGGTTATTTTGACTCCAAATGACATTCTAAGAACAATGGTTCAGCCACAATTTTGATTTGAGGCTTGCATCATAGGGCTGCTTTGGAATGGGATTGCTTGCATCTTAAGGTACCAAACCAAAACTCAACACAACTCAATACACAAGGTGATTATGCATTGTAACTTGTCCTAAATCTCATGTGGGGATAAATTTAAGTCAGAATTGAAGTTTACATGAAGCTTGGCATGAGATAGATGTCGCTTTCGCGAAAATAAGGTGCCGGCACATTAGAAGAGTCGCCACCTTTCGTTATTTATCCCTCAGAGCGGGAAAGGAAACGATCGGAAAAACCTAACGAAAAAGGGTAAGACAAGGTCATCGCAACCATTGTCTGGGTTCGGGAGTCGGTTACGCAAGGGGAAGGTATTAGCACCCCTCACGTCCGTCGTACTCGACGGGATCCTTGCTTGTTTGTTTACTTGGACGGGTTGGTTATAATCTATCTACCTATCAAGGCTGGCTGAAAAAGAAAAGAAAAATGACTCGGCAAAGCGTCGCACTTTATGCCTACGTATTCTCATCAGAGAATGAGAAATCAGAGTCAACGTAGTTCGGCCAACTACGGGTTATGGGGGAAAGGTTTCTCGCTAGGATATCGCATCCTATGCCTACGTACTTCCACACTGTATGGAAGATCAGAGCAAACGTAGTTCGGGAAACTACGGGTTATTTCCTAAAAGAAGTGTTTTTTTATTGTGTTTGCAATTTCAATCGCACTAGAGACTATGACCTGAGAGGGAATGTGTCCTTCCTCAGATAGCTTAAGGCTCGTAACGTACGAAAGAAATCATTCATGATTACTGTATCTTAAACTGTTTTGAGATGAGAAGAGAACAGGCCCAACTAGGAGGGAGACTATCAAGTCCTACTGTTGTCATGCCATGGATTCATCCTATGGTTGAGGTTTGAACAGGGAACTCCTAGAAGTTGTCATGCATAGGTTTCAACCTAAAAGTCTATCATCAAATCCTTATCAAAGGAAATGAGAGTCCTAAGGGATCATGTCAATGATACACCAAAACAGACAAAGCATCAACTTAACAGTAAAATGCATGCAATGCAAGTGAGGGAGGAAACGTGTGTGGGGCTTCAGCCTCCACAAGCTCATCTCGACCTCAAGCCAGTCATGAAATAATAGTAATCATACTGAAAAATAAACAACATGCTATCAAGCAATATACAGTAAACTGCAATCATACAGATAAAATGAAAACATGCTATCAAGCAAAATAAACACATGGGCAAGGGAGCCGGGCTCTACCGAATACCCGCAAGCAAAGCCACACAATAACAATACAAGCAGAGGGAGCAACTCAACCTCTAATGCAATCATGCTCTCAGCCTGAACTTATTCTAGATGGACCTAATCTAATGCAACAGACAAATCAAACAAAACACACAATACAAAAAAGAAAATAGAAGAAAGCTTCAGCTTCTCCAGCAGCAACTCAGTCTTCAGACTTCAGAGATCACTTGCTTTCCAGGTATCAACCCTACAACATGAGTATCAACTCATCTTCTCCCTCAAGCTTCAGCTTCTTTTGATCAGCTCCACCTTCAGGCTTCACCATCTTCAGGAATATTCAGGTATCAACTGGATCTTCACAAAGTCTTCAGACTTCAACAATCTCCAAGGAATCATCCTCTTCAAAGCTTCAGCTTCTATCTCCAATGGCTTTTCTTCAAGTCCTAATCTCCAATCTGAGGAATCAATCACAAGAGTAAACTGGGAGCTAAGCAATTAGTTGACCACCAAGGGTGGCAAACATACTGCTATCAGCACAAGGAATATTTCTCTCAAGAGTTCTATCTCTCAGACATTAGCACCAAGCCTTCCAAAGGAAGGGGGTGAGTGTCTTAGGGAGACCCTGTATCACAGAGAAGAATGGAGGCAATCAAGACCTTCCATGTTTGAGAATCAAGTTGGCTACTCTAGAGCTCTGCCTAACTCCTATATCCTACAAACTGAACAAACAAAAGCTCCAACTAAGCTCCTCTTCAAGGTCTTCAAAGTCTTCAATGATGATCCACAAGGTCTTTAACTCAATCTTCAAGGCTCACACACTCAAAGGAGAAGAAAAGAAAGCAAAACAATACAAACTATGCCCTTAAGCAACACACATACTATCCATACATTCAAAAATCAATTAAAAATACTAAAATACTACATAATATTCTAGTAAAATTCTAGGGGATTCTATACATACTTACCCTTAACCCATATATTCCCCATACACTAATATGGCCTATAAAACCCAAAACAAAATTGTTCAAATCTACTTATGCAACCTAAAACCCTAATTTTGAGTACCTAAATGCCAAACAATCAAACTATATCAAATTTTAATCTACAAATTGTGAATTAAATCCTATAGGAGCTATGATTCAATATCTAACTATGCCAAAAAGAATGGCTCAAAGATCCTAAGGGAAAGTCCTAAAACAAATTCTACAAAATGAAGTATCAACTAAATCAATTAAAAATACTATTTACATAGAAAATATGCTAAAAAATATTAAAAGAAAAATAAAATGGAATTTTATTTATTGGTATTTTTCTAGACATGATTATGAATATGTGAAAAAAACAAGCATTAAAAAATATTAATTTTTCTATTTTATAAGATTTTTTTAATATGCAAACAATAAAAGAAATTAAAAAAACAAAGGAAAATGAATTAAAGGGGAGGGGGTGTCATTAGAAGGGGCGCCCAGTTCAATATCATGATGGGCTGAGAACCTGGGGGTGCGCTTAGTAATCTGGTAAGCCCATGCGCTTCAGGAAAATCAAAAGAAAAATTAAAAGAAAAATGAAAGGGAGACGGTGCAGAAAGCAACAAATTTCAGTTCATTTTTGGATTTGGGCCGCTGGTGGGGTGTGAATATCACAAATTCATTGAGCCTAGGATTACTCACTTAATAGAACGCTGCGTTTTGCTCTTGATGTTTCCCTCCGTTTCTGAAATTAAACTCTGGCCGTGCGATGGAATTAAAAGGTCAAACATCCAGAATGATCCAATGGTGAATAATTCGTCTTCCCCAAAATGTCATCTAGGGTTTCAGAAACCCTAACTCCATGCAAGAGCTTCACCTCCTTCGTTCTCCTCCATTACTCAATGAAATCACAAACTTCCAAAGGCAAAAATGCTCTACGTGTTACCAGGAATCCAACCCTACTCATATCTTCCACTGAAACCTCGTGTAACTCCTAACCCGATAGCTCAAAGTTCTGGGTTCAACCTCTTTTCTCTGTGATCAACCTTAACCAAACTAAAATCCAATGATCTAAACTTGTTCCTTAGGTTACCCTCATCATTCTATACTATCACATACCAATTAAAACTTAATATACAGCTGGTTCTTAATCTTGCAAGAAACGATGATCTGCTACCAACCTTCATGGAATTAACTCAAACTTGCCAGGATTCATCCCTAATGGTTGCTAATCAATCTTATCCTAACCACATGACCTAAAAGTGCATAAATAAAGAGAATCGAGTGGATTTGCAAACCTGCAAATTGATAATGGTAGTGGCACTTGCACCTCACTTCAATGCTTGCTACTCTCCAATGTTGATCCTTGATGACTGCTTTGAGTTCTGTATGCAGGAACTTTGATGTATATTGCTTGAATCTTGAGTTTTATATCAATTTGCCTTTCTTGCAAATTCTTCAACAAAGTTTCAAATCTCCATGGATCTTCCTCTAACTCAGTATGCAAGTACTCATAAGGATCAGAAGAATGTGTTTGTGGAGAAGAAAAGAATGAAAATGGAAGAGAATGGAAGTTTGTTATGATTTTGCAAATGGAGGAATTTCACTTTTTTGCACTCTAATCTCACCACTCACCAACAATCATCACCAACCTTGACCACATTGTGATCTAACCAATATATAGAAACCAATGGAAGAGTCTAGACTCATCTAGAAACTTTGAGAATCATCTAGAAAGTTTTAGAACTTCTCTTGAAGTGATACATTGCATTATCTCCTTTCATGCCTTAAACCTTTCAATCTTGTGTCAAAAACTCCTTACATGAGATATTGGGATTGAATGAGTGAAAAAACAAGCTAAACCTTGCCTTATGCCAAGTTTCTCAAATTGCCTTATGATTCAAGAATGAACTTTACAAAGTAACATCCATTTTAAGACCTCAAAAATTCTACTTGAACCATTGTTTTTAAAATAATGCTTGGAGTCAAAATGACATATTGGATGACCTATTTTGGATTTGTGGATCTCCCAAACCAAAATTCCATTTCAACTTTTTTAACTTATAAGCCGTTTTTAGGTCATTTTTACCCAATCATGAAAATCCTTGCTACAAGCTTTTTCAATAACTCATGACCTCTTTTCTAGGCTTAAAATCCCATTTTGAACAACTTTTATGTTTTGAGTTTTTTCATTTGAGGCTTGGAAATAGGATATATGGCCTTTGCTTAAAATGACCTATAACTTCCAAATGACCAAAATACCCCTGTCTTGTTCAAACCATAAGTTGAGTTCTACAAATCCTATCAAGGACTTATAGTACTCTCTAGAAAGCTAAGAAGATGCTCTTCAACATTCATGTTGACCAAGAGATCATAGGAATCATCCTACTAGGGAAAAAGTTGTCTGCAAGTTGGGTGACTTTCAAGGACCCAGATTCACACACCTCAGCTGACCTGTAATTTGTCAAAACCATAACTTGAGCTCTGCAACTCCTATCAAAGACTTCTACCACTCAAATTAAGGCTAAGAACAAGCTCTACAACATTCATGTTGTGGGGAAGATGAGATATCCATCACATCTTGATCTAAAACTGCCTGGAAGATAGGGATCAAATTAGGGTTTTTTCACTGACAATCCTTGGAAACCCTGACTTGAAACTTCTCAAACTCCTCATTCATGATGAGTTGGTCTAGGAATCATCTTTATAACATCTCCATACATCATTCCATGATCTCATGGCCCTTGTATTAGGTCTCAACCTTCTCAAAATCTTCAGTTATCCTAGGGTTGACCCAGTCAAAACCCTAATTTCAACACTCATGGTTGAATCTTCTGAATCCTTGCACAATGACCTCTCTGGGCTTCATGATGGCTTTCAAGACATCTCATAGACTTTCTCAAAGCTTCAAGTTCATTCTCAAAGTCTCAGAATCATCTGAGGAGCTCCCACAACTCTCAAGCTATGAAGCACACAACCTTGGTTTCAACCAATTCCTCTGAGGATCTCTTGAACTTTCTGATGAAGGTATCAACTTTCAAACACTTGATAGGTGAATAATTGTTGGTCAAATTTTGGGGTGCAACAGCTTCCCCTATTCAAACGGCTTGAACCTGACTGGGTGAGACGCGAACGGCTCTCAGCCAATCAAGGTGCGAGACGGTTGAATACCGGTAAACCCGAAAATTTGCCAACTGCACGAGCACACGATACTCTGCGGGGAACAAATCTTCGAACACTGCGACATTAGCTGCTCAACAGCTAGCCGGAGAAATATCAATCTGACATCGCCGTCAATTATCCACATTAAATTCTTCTGACATTGCCTTCAGACAACCACAACACCCAACATCACCGCTGGAAGACTAAACCTGATATCGCCGTCGAACAATCGAAATACCCCGCATCGCCGCTGGAGAACTAAAGGATCTGCATCACCTAACATCGCCATCAGAAGACTGGATTAACTTGACATGCCCAACATCGCCGCTGGAAAACTGAATCTGACATCGCCGTCGGAAACAAACATCGCTTTGAGAGACACTCGACGTCGCCGTCGTACAAACATCATCTCTGCTGGGGATTTAAAGAGTCTGACATCGCCGTCGAACATAATCCTCCAACATTGCCGCCGGAAACCAACATAATCTGACCTTGCCGTCGAAACAAACCTAATCTGACCTCGTCGTCAAAACAAACATCCAACCTCGCCGTCGAACACATTCAACATCACCGTCGAACACAAACCTGATCTGACCTCGCCGTCAAACAAACATTCAACCTCGCCGTCGAACACATTCCTGATCTGACCTCGCCGTTAAACAAACATCCAACCTCGCCGTCGAACATAAACATGATCTGGCCTGGGGTTCACTCCTGGTAAATGGAACAAAAGGTACACTTGCGTATTTGAAACTACTCCGCTGGGAATGAGAGACTTAACCGAGCACACTCTGATTTGGGGTTCGCCCTCAGAACCATAACGAACATCGGAATACTACTGCACAATGATCCCACTGTAGAACTTCAACATCAGAACTATATGAACCCCTGGCCCCTGGCCACTTCCAGCTTCAGCTAGAAAAGATCTTCAAGTACTTCTGAAGATAAGCATCCTTGGCCTTCAAGGATGGCAACTCTGCAGGAGGTATCTTCGACTTCAGTCTAAAGAAATGATCCTTGGCCTTCAAGGATACATGGATCTGCCTTCAGGCGACTCCGCCTCTGCTATAGAGTATCCGTGACTTCAGTCAGGGATATACTTCGACCTTCAGCCCGAAAAATGAATCCTAGGTCATTCATAACCTTGGGGGTACCCTTGCCTTCAGGCACCTTCGCTTCAGCTTGGGAAATCTATGACTTCAGTCAGAGAAATGGTATCCTGAGCCATTCATGACTCTACGGGGATTCAAACACTTTGCCTTTAGGCAAACTCCACTTCAGCTGGAGAAACATCTTCGACTTCAGTCAGAAGAAACACTATTCACTGGATCGCGATCAATCATCACCTCAGGACAACTGACTTGGTCTTCAGGCCAACACGGATCACTTTGCATACAAAAGCTGTATCTACAAAATTTTTAAACTCTGTCATTAGACACACGTTGATTCATCAACAAGGAAATCTGAATCCACAGGAACCTTCTGATATCGCCTTCAGGCGTTTACGAAGTCAATCTTCAGGTTAGACGTCATTGTTGGAGCAAACATATCACGCCGCTAGGGACTTCAAGAATCATCTTGAACGAACAATTCCATCGGGCACCTTCAAGAATCATCCTGAACTGACAACCATTCTGGAGACTTTATTCTGCTGGGTATTCCAGGAATCTTCCTGGGCAACTCTCGCTGGGGACGCTACTGATGAGCTCAAGAATCATCCTAAGCAAACAACTCGGGAAACTGCGTTGAGGTCTTAAGAATCATCTTAAGCAAACGGCCCTGCTGAGGAATTCAAGAATCGTCTTGAACTGAAGACTTCACTGGGGATCTCAAAAATCATCTCGAGCGAGCGACTGTGGGGATTACACCGGGGTCTTAAGAATCATCCTAAGAAAGCGACCTCGTTGGGGAGAATATCAGGAATCATCCTGAGCAACTGGTCCTTCGGTGGAACACCTGTAAAACAAGAATGATAGTAACCTAGATCATGCTTATGATGCATATGCTTCTGCGCCATGCTCCACACGGTGGAAATGCTATGCGTTTATGCTAAATGCCATGCAATCATGCAATATGATGCGATCCCGTCAGCAAAATAAATGCCGAGGGGGAAATTCTCCTGTCAAGGAGAAAGAACTACTCAGATAGAGGAATCATCCTGCTGAGGAGAACGTGGACATGCCAACATCGATCGGACTCTGTCTGGGGAATTGATCTTCTGTTGACTGCTGCAGGGAAAACAACTTCAGCTGATTACTGTAGTGGACGAAACTGTACGAGAACCTGGACCTGCTGATATCAATCGCGAGAATGAACTGCGCGGCCGTCATGGCTACTTTTCTGGGGATAACCACTCTGTGGGGAAACAACTTCAGCTGCTCAACACTCCACTGGGGAAAAAACAATCATGATCTGATCAACTTCCAAGGACTCGGCTCTCTTGGATATCTGCAAACTCGGCTGAGGAAGGAGAAGTCATTCTGCTTCGCTGGAGAGAGGGTGACTCTGGGGAAATACCGCATCGGCTGTTCAATACTCTGCTAGGGAAAATCCACTCATGGTCCCGACTGCTTCCAAGGATTCGGCTCTTTTGCGGACTCAGCCAGGGAGAGAAATCATTCTACTTCACTAGAGAGTACGACTCTGATGGGGAATTTCAATTTCGCTGGGGAAGAAAGAATCATCTGACTTCGGGGGAGAGTACAACTCTGCAGGGGAATACAACATCAGCTGGAGACTTCAGTCTGGCACCATCAGTTACTGCATACTTCTGCGTAAGACCAGCTTCCTGCGAAACCTGCACTCGTGACCCGGTGCTGGGGAGGAAACACCTGCTTTGGCGACTTTACTGGGGAAAACACGAGCTTCGGCACCCGAACATTTCTATGAAACCTGCACTTGTGACCCGGTGCTGGGGGACATATGAGCTTCGGTGCGCGACTCAGCTGAGAAAATGACGTTCCCTCAGGATGCGTCTGCTGGGGGAAGAGAATCATCTCCGCCCGGGGAGACATATCAATGCTCACTATTCTGATTCTGTGGAGGAGAGACTACTGAACATTGCTGGAGAAGGAGGGCTCGCCCTGCTTCGGGGATGCGCACGACACATCTTCTGGAAGGCGCTATACCTGCAACAACACAAACAAACAGACAAGATACCCTCCTCAAAGGGCCTATCAAGGTTATTATCTCGTGACAATATTCAGGTAATCAATCATTTAGACAATCAGTGGGCCTAGGCCCGTAAGTTTATGTATGCGCATTTTATCAAAAACATCGGCGTTTTCATTCGCAAACAAAACAGATAAATGCTAAATGGGCAAGCAGAATTGCTGAACAATATGCATTTTATTGATGGTGAACCCCTGAATGGGCAAAAATGTTTTACAACAGAGGCAAGCTCCTGGAATGAGGAAGCCGCGCAAAAAATGAAACATAAGTATATACAAATGTCGGCAACGAGGCGTAGACGAACACCATGAGTTGATCCCTCTAAGACCCACTCGACTTCGATACTTCTCCGACGCTTCAGCTTCGGAAGAGATTGATTCAGATAAACGGCCCTCAGGTCCTCCACACCACTAAACAATGAAAGTCCACGCGGAACGCAGTCATTTGCTTATTCAAATCCCTAACTTTTGCGTGAACCGCCCTTTACGGGTTTTCAGTTCACCGGGATACCCTTTTTTGCCGAAGCCGCCCAGTGTAGGTTTTCGACTTCGCGGGTGTACATTTTTTCAATATATCCCTAATTTTTGCCCGAACCTTTTATTCTGTTTTTGGTTTGCCGGGATGCCCCTTTTTTGCCTGGACTCTTTCTTTTTTTGTCCAGCGGGTCTCTTTCAAGCAAAGTATTTTTTAACTGCGTCCGCGTTCACCGGGGATGCAAAATCTTCACCATCCATCGTGGATAACAACAAAGCTCCTCCTGAGAAGACCTTGCTGACGACATACGGCCCTTCGTAATTCGGAGTCCACTTGCCCCGGTGATCGGAGTGTGGCGGAAGAATCTTCTTCAGGACGAGATCACCCGTCTGAAAGCTTCTGGGACGCACCTTCTTATCATAAGCTTTCTTCATTCGGCTCTGGTACGGGCGACCAAATGCAATCGATGCTAACCTCTTCTCGTCCATCAGGCTGAGTTGGTTCAAACGATTCGTAATCCATTCTGCCTCGTCGAGTTTCACATCAACCAACACTCGCAAAGAAGGAATCTCCACTTCTAACGGTAGGACAGCTTCCATACCGTACACCAAGGAGAAAGGAGTTGCCCCGGTCGATGTACGCACCGTCGTACGATAACCGTGCAAGGCGAACGACAACATCTCGTGCCAATCTTTGTATGTCACAACCATCTTCTGAACAATCTTCTTTATATTCTTGTTGGCCGCTTCAACAACGCCATTCATCTTTGGCCGGTAAGGAGACGAGTTGTGGTGTTCAATCTTGAAGCTCTGGCACAGCTCCTTCATCATCTTGTTATTCAAATTCGAACCATTATCAGTAATTATCCGCTCGGGAATTCCATAGCGACAGATGATGTCCCTCTTTATGAATTTAGCTACCACCTGCTTGGTCATATTAGCATACGAGGCTGCTTCCACCCATTTGGTGAAGTAGTCGATAGCTACCAGAATGAAACGATGACCATTGGATGCAGTGGGCTCGATCTTGCCTATCATGTCGATGCCCCACATGGAGAACGGCCAAGGGGAGGACATGACATTCAATGGGCACGGCGGCACATGAACTTTATCAGCATAAATCTGGCATTTATGACATTTCTTCGCGAATCTGAAGCAATCCGACTCCATCGTCAGCCAGTAATATCCTGCTCTCAGGATCTTTCTTGTCATAACATGCCCGCCGGTGTGCGTACCAAATGTGCCTTCATGGACTTCTTCCATGAGCATACTCGCCTCTTTCTCATCTACACATCTGAGTAGCACGAGATCGTGGTTTCTCTTACACAGCACCCCATCAGGATTGAGATAAAAGTTTCCAGATAGCCTCCTCAGAGTCTTCTTATCCTGGGTTGACGCACCCGCAGGATACTCCTTAGTCATAAGGAAGGTCTGGATGTCGTGGAACCATGGCTTGCCGTCATTGGCATCCTCGATTGCAAAGACAAATGCCGGTCTGTCAAGACGCGAAAGCACAATTCTTGGAGCCTCATTCCAAAAATTGACTTTATACATTGAAGCCAACGTGGCTAAGGCATCAGCCATCTGATTTTCAGCCCTCGGTACATGATGAAGCTCCACTCGGTCGAAGAACGGAAGCAGCCTCCTGGCATAATTCATGTACGACACCAAATTCGCTTGACGAGTTTCCCACTCCCCTTTAATCTGATTGATTACAAGCGCTGAGTCACCATATACGTCTAGATTCTTGATTCTCAAATCAATTGCCTCTTCTAGACCCATAATACATGCTTCATACTCTGCTTCATTGTTAGTAACTGGAAACGTCAGTCTCGCAGTAAACGGGATGTGGGATCCGTGAGGAGTCGTGATGATAGCCCCGATACCACTTCCATAGGAATTAACCGCTCCGTCGAATATCAACTTCCACTGAGACTTCCTATCTGGCCCTTCATCGGGCAATGGCTCATCGCAATCCTTCGCTTTGAGAAACATAATATCCTCGTCAGGGAATTCGAACTTCATCGGCTGGTAGTCTTCGATTGGCTGTTCGGCAAGGTAATCAGACAATACGCTTCCTTTAATGGCCTTCTGAGAGACGTACTGAATATCATATTCCGTTAACACCATTTGCCATCTGGCAATCCTGCCCGAAAGAGCCTGCTTCTCGAAGACGTACTTGATCGGATCCATCTTCGAAATTAGCATAGTGGTGTGATTGAGCATATACTGTCGTAGACGTTTGGCAGCCCAAGCTAATGCACAACACGTCTTCTCGAGCATCGAGTATCGAGATTCACACTCGGTGAACTTTTTACTCAAGTAATAAATGGCATGCTCCTTTCTGCCCGTCTCGTCGTGCTGACCGAGAACACACCCCATACTATTCTCCAGAACCGTCAGGTACATGATTAATGGCCGTCCAGCCACTGGGGGTATCAAGATTGGAGGTTCTTGAAGATACTGCTTTATTTTGTCGAATGCCTTCTGGCAATCCTCATTCCAAGTAATCGCCTGATCTTTCTTTAAAAGCTTGAACATCGGTTCACAAGTGGCCGTGAGCTGAGAGATAAACCTTGCAATGTAGTTTATTCGGCCCAAGAAACCATGAACTTCTTTTTCTGTTTTCGGCGCTGGCATTTCTTGAATAGCTTTTATTTTTGCAGGATCAACTTCAATACCTCGTTCACTAATGATAAACCCCAATAACTTTCCGGACCGCACTCCGAAAGTGCACTTGTTAGGATTCAGCCTCAGCCTGAACTTCCTAAGCCTCTCAAAAAGCTTCAATAAGTTGACCAGATGCTCTTCCTCCGTTTGGGACTTTGCAATCATGTCATCAACATAGACCTCGATCTCATGATGAATCATATCATGAAACAAAGTTACCATTGCTCGCTGGTAAGTGGCCCCTGCGTTCTTCAGACCGAAGGGCATTACCTTATAGCAAAATGTTCCCCAGGGGGTGATAAACGTCGTTTTCTACATGTCCTCCGGTGCCATCTTAATCTGATTGTAACCGGAGAAGCCATCCATGAACGAAAACACAGAAAACTGGGCTGTATTATCGACCAACACATCGATATGAGGCAACGGGAAATCATCCTTAGGGCTTGCCCTATTCAAATCCCGATAATCGACGCACATGCGTACCTTACCGTCCTTCTTCGGTACAGGCACTATATTGGCGACCCACGGAGGGTAAGTGGTAACGGCTAGAAATCCTGCGTCCAACTGCTTCTGGACCTCTTCTTTGATTTTTACAGCCATATCTGGTCTCGTCCTCCTAAGCTTCTGCTTGACTGGAGGGCAATCTTCTCACAACGGCAAGCGATGAACCACGATGTCTGTGTCGAGTCCGGGCATATCTTCGTATGACCAAGCAAAGACGTCACTATACTCTCGAAGCATCTCGACCAGTCTATGCTTGACATCATTCTGCAGCGCTGCCCCTACTCTGACATTTCTGACGAGCTCTTCAGAACCCAGATTTATGATCTCAATATCCTCCTCGTGAGGTAGAATAACCTTTTCCTCTTGTCTCAACAAGCGGGCCAACTCTTCCGGAAGGTCTTCGTCTTCATCAATCTCATCCTCGGCTTGATAGATCGGGCAATCAAAGTCGTAGTGAGCCGTAGAGGGTCCAGAGTCGATGTCATCTGTTATGTGGATCCTGCAATAACAAGGGTTAAGTTTAAGGCAAGAATATGCAGGTTAGCACAAACCCCGTTGCCATTTTACTGTTTTTCGAAATAAACATAAAACAGGAATAACAGAGAACACAATATTTGAGTACGAAGAAAACGCCTTTTATTTATTAACAAAATGCATGTACATAATCCAACAAGGCCCTGACAATAAAACCACTATGCCCCGGGCAGGACATAGGGTTGTACAAAGATTGTAAAAAGCAAATCATTACTCTTCACTTGTCAGCTGGATAATCTCCTTAATGGTCCAATTGTTGAGGCGCTCGCCCGACTTGCTCGGTTGAATCCAGGCGTCAAGATCACAATCGTTATCCCCGCTGTCCTCAGACGCTGCGTTGATGCTCTCGAAAATTACTCCGCCTTTGGTGAATAGGATCGGCCCCTTCCCACGAGACGAACTGCTAGAAGAAGATGATGAAGCTTCAGCTTCAGGAGAATACCCCAATCCAAACTTATCCTGCTTGATTGGTATATCCAAAACATGCCCCCAGCCTGGGGTGGAACCGGCTTCGACGACGGCCCGAGCTTCTTTAAACGAGGATAGATTCATCTCTTGCTTCTCTACGACGACAGGAGCTACCTCTTTCACCTTGACGGTTTCAAATGCTTGGCAGAGAGTTTCATAGATCTCGCCATCCATTTCAACATATTTAAAGGATGACAAGTGGCTCACCATAATGTCCTCCTCACCACAGACGGTTACTATGCTGCCCCCGACAGCATATTTGAGCTTCTGATGCAGCGTGGACGTCACGGCACCAGCCGCATGGATCCATGGCCGACCTAAAAGGCAACTGTAGGCAGGCATGATATCCATGATATAGAAAACCGTATTGAACGTCTCCGGACCAACTTGAATTGGCAGGGTCAACTCTCCGAAAACGTGACGCTTAGTTCCGTCAAAGGCTTTCACTACCAGATCACTGGGCGTGCAAAGCAATCCACGAGTGTCCAATTTCATTAATGCCTTCTTCGGAAGCACATTAAGCGATGAACCCGTATCCACCAGGACATGCGACATGATCGTGCCTCTGCACTCTATCGGGACGTGCAAGGCGCTGTTGTGATCTCTTCCTTTAGGAGTCAGCTCTAAATCTGTGAATCCCAGCCCATTACCAGCATTGACATGGGCTACCACCTCCTCTAGCTGATTTACTGATATCTCCTGCGGCACATAAGCAGCGTTCAATACCTTCAGTAACGCGTTGCGGTGCGCTTCAGAACACAGCAACAAGTTGAGAATAGAGATCTTTGACGGAGTCTGATGAAGATGATCTACAATCTTGTAGTCGCTCTTCTTGATTAACCGCATGAATTCTTCAGCATCTTTAACTAGCAAATCCTTTTCTGCCCCAGACGGGACCTCCTCAACGGCTTTGCTTTTACCCTTATCCACAACATCGGCTCTGACTACCTTCTCTGCCGCAACCTCCACTGGCGCGAACACTCTACCGCTTCGAGTAATGCCACTGACTCCGGCAAGATTCTGCACAGTCGATCCGTATGGCTCCAGCTCTAACTTCTGACCATTGCAATAGACTTCGGCGCCATAATGCCATGGAACGGCGTTAGTGCTTTCGAATGGGATTGGCCCGACCCTGGTAATAGTGATTGTAGGCGGTCGGGGCGCAGAAATAGTAATAGGGTGACGAGGAATAGTAATGGTAGCGACTTCATTTGCCTGTCTCAGCACAACCTCCCCTGATACACTTTCAATTCTCCGACTGAACTGCAAAATACCCTCGGACATCAGACTTTGGATACCTTCTACCAGCTGCTTACACCCATCAGGAAGTGTAGCACAAGCCATACATAACTCCCCGCATCCAGGAAAGAAGCCCTTCTTCAGCAACTTAGCCTTGACAAAACTAAGCGGCGTTCTCAAGTCTTTGACATCAGTCAGCAAGTCTGCACTCTCCTCTGTGATAACGGCGTTCACTCCGCCTCCCCTATGATGAGGCATAGGGTTTTTGGTAACATTGGGCACACTGTCAGAAAAGTTAATAACCTTGGCGTCCACCAAGTCCTGCACTTTGTGCTTAAAAGCTTTGCAATTCTCAATCGTATGGCCCGGTGCCCCAGTATGGAAATCACAAGTAGCATTGGCGTCATACCCCGGCGGCGGTGCCCCTGTCAAGGGAGCCAACGTCCTCTTTTGAACTAACTGAAGCTGCAGCAAAGTTTGCAAAAGCTGCGCATACGACATAGGTGGAGTTTCAAAATGACGACTTGCCAAAGGAGCCCGGTTCTGATATTTCCTGTACCCCTGCTGATTCTGCTGCTGAGGTTGTTGCTGCTGCTGCTGCGGCGGAGCTGCCGGGATATTTATGCTAGCAATCTGTTGCTGAGGGCCCTTGCCCTTTCTCCGAGCATTGGTGACAGCGCTGGCATCTCCTTCTCGACGCTTTCCAGCGTAAGGTTTCTTACTACCTCCTCCAGCTGAGGATGATTCGCCTTGAATTTTTCCAATCTTTATACCGTTCTCGACATGCTCGCCCATAGTGATGAGAGCCGAGAAAGTCCCAGACATGCCACAGACCAGCTTTTCATAGTAGATTTCAGGAAGGGTAGCCACGAACATTTGCACTAGCTCGCGCTCAACCATCGGCGGTTGAACCCGAGCAGCCAGCTCACGCCACCGCTGGGCGTACTCTTTAAAGCTTTCATTGTTCCGCTGTGAGAGATTCTGAAGCTGAACTCGGTTGGGGGCCAAGTCGCTATTGTATTGATAGTGGAGGACAAACGCTTCAGCGAGGTCCTTCCAGGTGCGCACAGTAGCGGGCTCCAAGCCCATATACCATTCGAGTGATGGACCAGAAAGGCTATCTTGGAAGAAGTGCATCAGCAACTTCTCATCGTCAGAATAGGAAGACATCTTTCTATAATAAGATCGAAGGTGGACGCGGGGGCAAGTAGTACCCTTATACTTCTCAAAGGCAGGCACCTTGAACTTATGAGGTACCTTAAAATCAGCAATCAACCCGAGCTTGGACATATCAACGCCCAATGTGTTCTGATTTTCAATGTCTCTCATCTTGTCTTCCAGCGCTTTGAACCTGAGTCGGGCTTCAGCATTCAACTCTGCTTCTACACCTCTCTGAGAGAATACGTCATCCTGATGGTCCTCCAGCCACGGTTGAGGTACCAACAGATTTCCGACACCAGCGTTGCCGTTGACCGGCCCTATGTTAACATTGGCTCCCAGACTACCATTGCCGACGCCTGCCGCATTGAGTCCGAGATTAGTCATCAGATTGCCGTTAGCACTGCCGTTGCCCCCGACAACAGGAACAACATTCTGTGGAGCATCCACTGGAGGAGGAGTAGGCACGGCCCCGCCGTGAAGTATGCCATTACTGTCAACCCTGGAAATCAAAGGTTGAACCAAAGTACGAAGCTGATCCTGACCATTAGCGACTACCTGCATCAGTTCCATAAAACGATCCATCCGTTCACGGAGCTCTTGAACATCTGACTGCACCTGATCCATGATCCTAGTTTGATTAGCGCGAGTTGAGTAACGGTGAATGAGTCTTTGATCAATCCTGGAGATCGGAAGCAGCTCGGAACCTGTGAACTTGAAAAACCCTGCAAATTAAAGGTTAGGAAAAGCCACAAAAAGTACGTCATGCGAAATGCTTCATGCAGATGTATGCGTGTGTTTGTGTGCTTGAGAGGTTTCCCCCGATCCTAGCGCCTTGGTACCAATGCTGACAATAAGAAGAGGAGGAGAAGAAATCCGAGCCCAATCATGGAAACATCAATCTCACACATAGCATCAGCAATAGTCAAATTCGACACATCAAGGACCGAGAACTCGTACGCAACAGTCTTCCTGAGAGAGGCTGCAATAATACAATAGGAGGCGAGGGGTCCTGGATCGGGGAAACGGCACCTGTCACAGACACACGTTAATGGAATGCAAATGAACATGCAAACTAATGCAGAATGCAGGCATGCAATAATATATCCAGGTAGCTGCTGTGGAGATTCGGTATCAACAGTCGCTGATGAGAAGGAAACCCCGGTGTAAGACTACTGATCTGATCTGCTAAGAATAACCCTCTGGTAGGACCATATAAGATCAAAATTTTGCTCTGTCGAGAGCAAATGTCTGTTAACAAGGACCCCGGATGCATGATCAAGAGATATCTGCTGATGAGGTCTTCAGACCCCAAATCAAAATCTGCCCTATCAAGAACAAACACACAGCTGCTGACGAGATCTTCAGACCCCACTCAAAATCTGCCCTATCAAGAACAAATAACATCTGCTGATGAGATCTTCAGACCCCACTCAAAATCTGCCCTATCAAGAACAAATAACATCTGCTGATGAGATCTTCAGACCTCACTCAAAATCTGCTCCATCAAGAACAAATAACATCTGCTGATGAGATCTTCAGACCTCACTCAAAATCTGCTCCATCAAGAACAAACCGCTGATGATGATACACTGATCAAACCTGCTCTATCAAGAACAGACAAACTTGCATCTGAGAAACCCTGGTACCAGCATAACTGATTCACTGTCAAGAAAACCAGGTAGTCTGAAGGTCACAGCTTCCTGCAATAAACCCAATCCCACTCACAGGTATGAACCTAAACTGACTCAAGGTATGGCATCCTATGCGTTCATCAGCGTCACAGACTTTCAAAACTGACGATACGATTCCCAGAAGGAGTGGCATCATCAAGTCTTGAAGAGGCCTCACTTAGCTGAATCACAAATGATCGGTCCCCAGAGTCGACAATTCAACTAACCAGCAACCCACGCCAACCAAAGGAAGGGGCAGGAGGCCAACCAGAGGAACCTCGTCTGAGTGTAGATTTCGCGGGACACCAAGGCAAGCAAAGCAAGCGGGCGCCAACTAATCTCTACTCTAAGTCTAGGGTGCACTCAAGCCCAGGTCCGGCTTCTCACTCATCAGAACTCCCATCCCACAACAGCACAAATAATCATATTATACTGAAAATAACATGCGGGAAATAAAGTGCGAGAAGTAAAAATGCAATAAATAAACGTAACCCAACAAGAAAACACACAAGCGGTAGGATTGACTCTCTTAAGGGACGTTGGATCCCAAAACTGACTCGCTTTCGGGACGTTGGATCCCTAGGAAACTATCAAGTCCCCAACAGAGTCGCCAGCTGTCGCTTTCGCGAAAATAAGGTGCCGACACAACAGAAGAGTCGCCACCTTTCGTTATTTATCCCTCAGAGCGGGAAAGGAAACGATCGGAAAAACCTAACGAAAAAGGGTAAGACAAGGTCATCGCAACCATTGTCTGGGTTCGGGAGTCGGTTACGCAAGGGGAAGGTATTAGCACCCTCACGTCCGTCGTACTCGACGGGATCCTCGCTTGTTTGTTTACTTGGACGGGTTGGTTATAATCTATCTACCTATCAAGGCTGGCTGAAAAAGAAAAGAAAAATGACTCGGCAAAGCGTCGCACTTTATGCCTACGTATTCTCATCAGAGAATGAGAAATCAGAGTCAACGTAGTTCGGCCAACTACGGGTTATGGGGGAAAGGTTTCTCGCTAGGATATCGCATCCTATGCCTACGTACTTCCACACTGTATGGAAGATCAGAGCAAACGTAGTTCGGGAAACTACGGGTTATTTCCTAAAAGAAGTGTTTTTTTATTGTGTTTGCGATTTCAATCGCACTAGAGACTATGACCTGAGAGGGAATGCGTCCTTCCTCAGATAGCTTAAGGCTCGTAACGTACGAAAGAAATCATTCATGATTACTGTATCTTAAACTGTTTTGAGATGAGAAGAGAACAGGCCCAACTAGGAGGGAGACTATCAAGTCCTACTGTTGTCATGCCATGGATTCATCCTATGGTTGAGGTTTGAACAGGGAACTCCTAGAAGTTGTCATGCATAGGTTTCAACCTAAAAGTCTATCATCAAATCCTTATCAAAGGAAATGAGAGTCCTAAGGGATCATGTCAATGATACACCAAAACAGACAAAGCATCAGCTTAACAGTAAAATGCATGCAATGCAAGTGAGGGAGGAAACGTGTGTGGGGCTTCAGCCTCCACAAGCTCATCTCGACCTCAAGCCAGTCATGAAATAACAGTAATCATACTGAAAAATAAACAACATGCTATCAAGCAATATACAGTAAACTGCAATCATACAGATAAAATGAAAACATGCTATCAAGCAAAATAAACACATGGGCAAGGGAGCCAGGCTCTACCGAATACCCGCAAGCAAAGCCACGCAATAACAATACAAGCAGAGGGAGCAACTCAACCTCTAATGCAATCATGCTCTCAGCCTGAACTTATTCTAGATGGACCTAATCTAATGCAACAGACAAATCAAACAAAACACACAATACAGAAAAGAAAACAGAAGAAAGCTTCAGCTCCTCCAGCAGCAACTCAGTCTTCAGACTTCAGAGATCACTTGCTTTCCAGGTATCAACCCTACAACATGAGTATCAACTCATCTTCTCCCTCAAGCTTCAGCTTCTTTTGATCAGCTCCACCTTCAGGCTTCACCATCTTCAGGAATATTCAGGTATCAACTGGATCTTCACAAAGTCTTCAGACTTCAACAATCTCCAAGGAATCATCCTCTTCAAAGCTTCAGCTTCTATCTCCAATGGCTTTTCTTCAAGTCCTAATCTCCAATCTGAGGAATCAATCACAAGAGTAAACTGGGTGCTAAGCAATTAGTTGACCACCAAGGGTGGCAAACATACTGCTATCAGCACAAGGAATATTTCTCTCAAGAGTTCTATCTCTCAGACATTAGCACCAAGCCTTCCAAAGGAAGGGGGTGAGTGTCTTAGGGAGACCCTGTATCACAGAGAAGAATGGAGGCAATCAAGACCTTCCATGTTTGAGAATCAAGTTGGCTACTCTAGAGCTCTGCCTAACTCCTATATCCTACAAACTGAACAAACAAAAGCTCCAACTAAGCTCCTCTTCAAGGTCTTCAAAGTCTTCAATGATGATCCACAAGGTCTTTAACTCAATCTTCAAGGCTCACACACTCAAAGGAGAAGAAAAGAAAGCAAAACAATACAAACTATGCCCTTAAGCAACACACATACTATCCATACATTCAAAAATTAATTAAAAATACTAAAATACTACATAATATTCTAGTAAAATTCTAGGGGATTCTATACATACTTACCCTTAACCCATATATTCCCCATACACTAATATGGCCTATAAAACCCAAAACAAAATTGTTCAAATCTACTTATGCAACCTAAAACCCTAATTTTGAGTACCTAAATGCCAAACAAGCAAACTATATCAAATTTAATCTACAAATTGTGAATTAAATCCTATAGGAGCTATGCTTCAATATCTAACTATGCCAAAAAGAATGGCTCAAAGATCCCAAGGGAAAGTCCTAAAACAAATTCTACAAAATGAAGTATCAACTAAATCAATTAAAAATACTATTTACATAGAAAATATGCTAAAAAATATTAAAATAAAAATAAAATGGAATTTTATTTATTGGTATTTTTCTAGACATGATTATGAATATGTGAAAAAAACAAGCATTAAAAAATATTAATTTTTCTATTTTATATGATTTTTTTAATATGCAAACAATAAAAGAAATTAAAAAAATAAAGGAAAATGAATTAAAGGGGAGGGGGTGTCATTAGAAGGGGCGCCCAGTTCAATATCATGATGGGCTGAGAACCTGGGGGTGCGCTTAGTAATCTGGTAGGCCCATGCGCTTCAGGAAAATCAAAAGAAAAATTAAAAGAAAAATGAAAGGGAGACGGTGCAGAAAGAAACAAATTTCAGTTCATTTTTGGATTTGGGCCGCTGGTGGGGTGTGAATATCACAAATTCATTGAGCCCAGGATTACTCACTTAATAGAACGCTGCGTTTTGCTCTTGATGTTTCCCTCCGTTTCTGAAATTAAACTTTGGCCGTGCGATGGAATTAAAAGGTCAAACATCCAGAATGATCCAATGGTGAATAATTCGTCTTCCTCAAAATGTCATCTAGGGTTTCAGAAACCCTAACTCCATGCAAGAGCTTCACCTCCTTCGTTCTCCTCCATTACTCAATGAAATCACAAACTTCCAAAGGCAAAAATGCTCTACGTGTTACCAGGAATCCAACCCTACTCATATCTTCCACTGAAACCTCGTGTAACTCCTAACCCGATAGCTCAAAGTTCTGGGTTCAACCTCTTTTCTCTGTGATCAACCTTAACCAAACTCAAATCCAATGATCTAAACTTGTTCCTTAGGTTACCCTCATCATTCTATACTATCACATACCAATTAAAACTTAATATACAGCTGGTTCTTAATCTTGCAAGAAACGATGATCTGCTACCAACCTTCATGGAATTAACTCAAACTTGCCAGGATTCATCCCTAATGGTTGCTAATCAATCTTATCCTAACCACATGACCTAAAAGTGCATAAATAAAGAGACTCGAGTGGATTTGCAAACCTGCAAATTGATAATGGTAGTGGCACTTGCACCTCACTTTAATGCTTGCTACTCTCCAATGTTGATCCTTGATGACTGCTTTGAGTTCTGTATGCAGGAACTTTGATGTATATTGCTTGAATCTTGAGTTTGATATCAATTTGCCTTTCTTGCAAATTCTTCAACAAAGCTTCAAATCTCCATGGATCTTCCTCTAACTCAGTATGCAAGTACTCATAAGGATCAGAAGAATGTGTTTGTGGAGAAGAAAAGAATGAAAATGGAAGAGAATGGAAGTTTGTTATGATTTTGCAAATGGAGGAATTTCACTTTTTTGCACTCTAATCTCACCACTCACCAACAATCATCACCAACCATGACCACATTGTGATCTAACCAATATATAGAAACCAATGGAAGAGTCTAGACTCATCTAGAAACTTTGAGAATCATCTAGAAAGTTTTAGAACTTCTCTTGAAGTGATACATTGCATTATCTCCTTTCATGCCTTAAACCTTTCAATCTTGTGTCAAAAACTCCTTACATGAGATATTGGGATTGAATGAGTGAAAAAACAAGCTAAACCTTGCCTTATGCCAAGTTTCTCAAATTGCCTTATGATTCAAGAATGAACTTTACAAAGTAACATCCATTTTAAGACCTCAAATCAAAATTCTACTTGAACCATTGTTTTTAAAATAATGCTTGGAGTCAAAATGAAATATTGGATGACCTATTTTGGATTTGTGGATCTCCCAAACCAAAATTCCATTTCAACTTTTTTAACTTATAAGCCATTTTTAGGTCATTTTTACCCAATCATGAAAATCCTTGCTACAAGCTTTTTCAATAACTCATGACCTCTTTTCTAGGCTTAAAATCCCATTTTGAACAACTTTGATGTTTTGAGTTTTTTCATTTGAGGCTTGGAAATAGGAGATATGGCCTTCGCTTAAAATGACCTATAACTTCCAAATGACCAAAATACCCCTGTCTTGTTCAAACCATAAGTTGAGTTCTACAAATCCTATCAAGGACTTATAGTACTCTCTAGAAATCTAAGAAGATGCTCTTCAACATTCATGTTGACCAAGAGATCATAGGAATCATCCTACTAGGGCAAAAGTTGTCTGCAAGTTGGGTTACTTTCAAGGACCCAGATTCACACACCTCAGCTGACCTGTAATTTGTCAAAACCATAACTTGAGCTCTGCAACTCCTATCAAAGACTTCTACCACTCAAATTAAGGCTAAGAACAAGCTCTACAACATTCATGTTGTGGGGAAGATGAGATATCAATCAAATCTTGAGCTAAAACTGCCTGGAAGATAGGGATCAAATTAGGGTTTTTTCACTGACAATCCTTGGAAACCCTGACTTGAAACTTCTCAAACTCCTCATTCATGATGAGTTGGTCTAGGAATCATCTTTATAAAATCTCCATACATCATTCCATGATCTCATGGCCCTTGGATTAGGTCTCAACCTTCTCAAAATCTTCAGTTATCCTAGGGTTGACCCAGTCAAAACCCTAATTTCAACACTCATGGCTGAATCTTCTGAATTCTTGCACAATGACCTCTCTGGGCTTCATGATGGCTTTCAAGACATCTCATAGACTTTCTCAAAGCTTAAAGTTCATTCTCAAAGTCTCAGAATCATCTGAGGAGCTCCCACAACTCTCAAGCTATGAAGCACACAACCTTGGTTTCAACCAATTCCTCTGAGGATCTCTTGAACTTTCTGATGAAGGTATCAACTTTCAAACACTTGATAGGTGAATAATTGTTGGTCAAATTTTGGGGTGCAACAATAGCATGTAAGGAGAATGAGAAATGAAAATACCATGACATGAAAAGATCAATTTCTCATTGGATTGTTCTAGGGGGTTCTAGATGATTCTAAACCACTCTATAAGATGATTGCAACTTGCTCAGATGCAAGGTTGGTGTGAATTGATGCATAGAAGAGAGAGTGAAATCCAATTTCTTCCATTACAAGTCAAGATCAATTTCTTCATTCCCCTTCATTTCCTTTCATTTTTTTCACACAAACACATTCCATACATCACATAGAAGCTGTGCAGATTGAATCAAGAGCATTTCCATGGAGAATTGAGGAGTTGGTGATTGAGATTTCAAGGTTGCATCTCAAAATCGAATTTTAAGAGCCAAGCAATTTCATCCATTCTTTTTGCATACAGAAGCAAGAACATCACTCAGTGGAGGAATTTGGAAAGATTCAAGGCTTCAATTGGTGGATTACTACCTCTGTTCATTCAATTTAACCAGGTTTGCAATTTCTTTCCTACACCTTAATTTAGGCATGGTTAGGGTGAATTGTTAGTGTAGAATTGTTAGAGACCAATATGTGGTGGATTTTGGAAAGTTTGAAGGCAATTGGTGATGGTTTTGTCATGATCAAGATTTCTGTTTGGCCTTGTATCTCTTTGGATATTGAGTGATGAGCTTAGTTTAACATCAAGAAATGCTCATGGAAGAATGAGGATGAGATTAGGACCATTAGTTTCAAGAATTGTTAAGATTGATTTCTGAGCATAATTTGAAGTTTGGATCGGGTTCATGGATTTAGGAGGTTTTAGTTGATTTTAAGGTTGTAATCATGTTCAGCATGGAATTCTAAGTGGATTAGGGTCTTGAATTTTAAGAATTGGTGAAGTTTCGATGGAATTCGAGTTGAGAAAGATGAAGCTTGTGAAGTTGTGTTTTCATGGTGTTTCTGCAAACCCTAGGCCCAAGGAAGAAGAAGACTCACGACCGTTAGATGAGGCGCTGACCTCTTGACTTGAGAGCTAATCTCACGGTCCACGTTTAATTTCATTTTTGGAGGGATTCAGAAATAATGAAACGCCGCGTTTCATTAAACGAAGGATTCTGGGCTTAGTGAATCATTTCTATCCCCACCCCCTTTGAGGCCCAATTGGATTTTATAACTGATTTCCATTGATATTCGCACCGTGACTTTCTTATTTTCTTTTGATTTTAATAATTGTTTTCTGATTTGATAATGGGCCCAGTGCGCATGCTGTTCCCACCCCCCAGTCTGGGCCCACGCGTGGAATAAACTGCATATTGTTACTCCTTGCACCCCATGCTTCATAATTCATTTATTTTTTCTCCATTTTCTTTCCATATTTTATAAAAATCATAATAAATTGAAAATTCAATATTTTTTAATGGGAGTTTTTTCTCCTACTTCATATTTTTGTATAGAAAAATATAAAATAAAAACATTTTTCATCTCATGCATTTTAATATTTTTTGCATAGTTTTTACTTTAAGTGCATTTTATTTCCTTTATGTTGATATATGATTTTGTAGAATTTAGTTTAGGTAGCTCCCTTAATATGTTTAATCCATTCTTTTTAGGACAATTAGATATATGTTTTAGCTTCCCCCTGGATTTATTCCATATTTTTGTGATGATTTTTAGGATAGTTTTGACTAGATGATTCTAGGTTGTATAGAATTAGGTTAAACTTCAACATAGGTCCATAATAACTTTAGATTTTGGGTTTTTAGGACAAATTAGACTATAGGACATATATGGGTATTAAGGGTAGGTATGTAGGATCCCTTAGAAATTATATTAGGATTTAATATAGTAGCATACTACTTTTAGTTGATTTTTGTATTGGTTGATTGTTTGTGTTGCCTTTAGGGCATGTTTGTTTTAGTTGCTTTGCTTTGTGGGCTTGGAGAGCTTGATCTTGTTCTAAGGAGCATTGAGGAGCATAGTAGAAGACTTGAAGATGCATTGAGGAGCTTGAGAGATTGATCTTATTTTCTTTTTGTTGTTTTAGGGTTAGGGATTAGGAAGAGTTTAGATGTAGATGACTTCTTTCTCAAACATGGATGGTATCTGTCACCTCCATTCCTCCCTATGATTCAAAGTCCTTCCATGGTATACACCTCTCTCCTTTGGAGGGATAAGTGATGTACCTAAGAAGTATAACTCTTGAGGGGACCATTCCTTTGATGTTGAACCCTTATAAGTCACCTTTGGTGGTCAAATAAACAGTTCAATATCCCCAGCTTATCCAGTAAGTGATTTTCTCTGGTTTGATTGTCTTGAGAGATGTTGAGCTTGAGCTTGAAGATGAAGACTTCATTGAAGAGTATTGAAGAGGATGAATCCTTGAGTATTGCCATTCCAGCTGAAGCTTGAAGAGCAACAAGAGCAAGTTGATACTTGAAGATCCCTGAAGATTAGGTGAAGCCTGAAGGTGGAGCTGATCAAGAAGCTGAAGCTTAAGGGAGAAGATGAGTTGAAACTCATGTTGAAAGGTTGAAACCTGGAAAAGCAAATTGATATTTGTCAAGAGTGATTGAAGTCTGAAGACTGATTTGCTGGTGGAAAAGATGAAGCTTGGAGTTGAGAGAGGAGTTGATCTTCTTCTTTTTTCTTTTCTGTATTGTTGTGTTTTGTCTGACTTGTTTGATGCATTAGAATAAGTCCATATCTAGAATAGGTAGAATCTAGGAGCATGATTGCACTAGAGGTTGAGTTGCTCCCTCTGCTTGTATTGTTACTGTGTGGCTTTGCTTGCGGGTATTCGGTAGAGCCCAACTCCCTTGCCCATGTTGTTTATTTGTCTGATGGCATTTTATTTCATTTTCTTCTGTATGATTGCAATTTACTGTTATTGCTTGATAGCATGTTGTTTTATATTTCAGTATGATTACTGTTATTTCATTCTGGCTTGAGGTTGAGATGAGCTTGTGGAGGCTGAAGCCCCACACACATTTCCTCCCTCACTTGCATTGCATGCATTTTACTGTTAAGCTGATGCTTTGTCTGTTTTGGTGTATCATTGACATGATCCCTTAGGACTCTCATTTCCTTTGATAAGGACTTGATGATAGAATCTTAGGTTGAAACCTATGCATGACAACTTCTAGGAGTTCCCTGTTCAAACCTCAACCATAGGATGAATCCATGGCATGACAACAGTAGGACTTGATAGTCTCCCTCCTAGTTGGGCCTGTTCTCTTCTCATCTCAAAACGGTTTAAGATACAGTAATCATGAATGATTTCTTTCGTACGTTACGAGCCTTAAGCTATCTGAGAAAGGATTGTGGGAGAGTTTCTTTTCCACAGTCTGGATGTTTAGTATGGTACCCTTTGGGTGACATGCGACGCATTCACTCTCAGGTCATAGTCTCTAGTGCGATTGAAATCGCAAACACAATAAAAAACACTTCTTTCGTAAAAAACAGGAAATAAACCGTAGTTTCCCGAACTACGTGAGCTATGATCTCTCATACCTGTTGAGAGTACGTAGGCACAAGATGGCGATGTCTTGGAGAGCTACCTTCCCCCATAATCCTTCGTAGGCCGAACTACGTTGACTCTGATTTCTCATTCTCTGATGAGAATACGTAGGCATAAAGCGCGATGCTTTGCCGAGTAATTTTTCTTTTCTTTTTCAGCCAGCCTTGATAGGTAGATAGAATAAAACCAACCCGTCCAAGTAAACCCAGCAAGCGAGGATCCCGTCGAGTACGACGGACGTGAGGGGTGCTAATACCTTCCCCTTGCATAACCGAGTCCCGAATCCAGACAACGGTTGCGATGACCTTGTCTTACCCTTTTTCGTTAGGTTTTTCCGATCGTTTCCTTTCTCGCTCTGAGGGATAAATAACGAAAGGTGGCGACTCTTCTGTTGTGCCGACACCTTATTTTCGCGCAAGCGACACCTTCCCCGTTGAGTCATTTCCTTTCCTTTATCAGAATAGGTGTTAAGAGTATTTTTCGGTAGTGTTTTATCGTATCTACAGGGATTGATGAGAATATGTGATGCTTGTCGTTCAATGGTTTAATGATTTAAGAAGGGGTGGTTTTCAAAATGGTTTCTATTTTTGTAACAAGAGTTTGTAAGAAATAAAACAGAATAAAATTTTGTCTTAGTTCGATAAAAAGCATGCCAAGATTAGGGTTCACGAATTTGTCCTAAACGTATCCAACTAATCAAATATGTGAACGTAGTTTTAACTAACATAATCGCGTATCCTTGCAAAAACGTTCATTTCTAAAGCGATTTTGTGAATGTTATTGTTTTGACCGTTAAATGATCTCTCTAAAAAACACTCAAAACAATAATCATTAAGATCAATACAAAGTGAATATAAACATTCAAACCTATGTCTAGAGTTTGTATAGTTGATAGATGAAGAAATTAGGTCAAGACATGAAAAGTTCATGTCTAAAGCAATCCAAACCATAAATATAACAAAAGATAGCAAATAACTTCACCTATATTTATCAAAGCCTTGGTCATATACAAAAGATCAAGAAGAATACATAAAATCAGTACTAGCTACCTCTAACCTTGACAAAAGAGGGGTTTTACCCACCCATTTCCATGATAGCTTAAGCAAAAAGTTTCGAAAGAAGGTTGATCAACATCCGAGTCAAATAACTGAGATTGGATGGGAATCCACCTTATTTTTGTGAAAGATGGCTAAGAGAAGATGAGAAATGGAGAAACTAGGGTTTTAGCTCTGAAAAATCTCTAAAAAGAAAAGTACAAGAAAAAAGATATTTTTACAAAAAGTACCACAAACTACTTATAGACATGCTGCTGAGCTGTCATGTTCGCACAGCAAACAAAGTGTTCGCCTAGTGAACAATGCAAAATGGCAGTTGAAGTGCTTGTGTACAATGAAGACACCCCTGAGATATTTCCACATGTTCACTATGCGAAGAATCATTCACAGTGCGAAGGCTTCGTTGCAAACTTCGCACAACGAATTCTTGTCCAAATACTTACGGCCTCAAGTTTGGGGGTGTTCGTTAGGCATTCGCTTCCTCTTTGCTCCAGCGAATACTTCGCTATCTCCTTCGCACAGTGAACTTAGGTCCCTTTTCTTTCTGGATGAAAAGTACCATGGTTTTCAAGACCTTCGCTGGAAAATTCGTTGTGCGAACTTGCTGATGTTTTTCTGGGCAAGTTCTCTAGCAAGTTCGCTGTGCGAACTTGTTGATGTTTGCAAGCTGACTTGGTTTCCTTGTCATCATTTTTGTGTCTTACTCTTCAATTTTTCATGCCTAATTCCGGCACAATAGCATACAAATCAAAGCAACCAACGTATTTTCACATAATGATGCAAATCAACAAAAGCAAGAATGATTCTAACACTTTCTCTACAAAAAGGAATGAAAGATGCCCATATTTGATAGATGAAATAAGAAAATTTTGGCATCTAACAACTCTCCGCAACTAGATCTTTGCTTGCCCTCAAGCAAAGTATGCCTCTAGTTTCAACAAGAGGATTTGCTCAAGATCAAGATTCCCCCAAGAATGGATCAAATGGCTCAAACACAAGGAATGCAACCAGACACGGGTTCCAAATGATGAGAATCAAATAATGCACAAAAACTAAAGTCTTAAAGCAAAAATCAAAACATGCATCAATCAACAACTACGTCTTCTTGAATGAATCACCATATCTCTCCTCTTCGAAAAAGGATTGAAGAAATTACGCGTTTGCAATCGCGGGGACAATTTCACTTACCTAAAAAAACAATACCAATATCAATCTAATTCATAAAATATCTAACAATCAAAAATGAAAATATGGAAGCAAGAAGATCACTAAGGTCTTTTAAGGTTGTAGGTTGGTCGGGTTTACAAACAAGGGACATTTCTAAGGCCATTGAAATGAAATTTCCGATGCAAAAGAGACATTCACTACACACGTTATTTACACATCCCAACTTCACTCCATTTGTTTTTCAATTGCAAACCTTCCCAACTTTATTTCACAACTTATTCTTTCACTAGTTTTCTTTTCCAAGCAAGCATTCCTTTTCTCTTTTTTATTTATTTATATTCACACAATTTTTCCAATGCTTGCTTGAATTTTTCAAAAGTTGTAGCAACCTACCATACTTCTTTTTCATTCTCCCCAACATAACTTTTACTCAACCCTCAAGTGAATGCTATTGGCTTTTTATGGCAAAAAGGACAATTAACACAAAATTCAAGGGTTCAAGAAATTTGTTTAGAATCTCACAAAAATTCAGAATAAGATTCACATTGTTTAGGCTCAAAGGGGTTAACGAATTCTCTCTGTTCACGGGTAAGTTGCATTTGGACATGGTTTTGCTCAATATAAACAAGTGCCTTGATAATTTTTAATGCTTCCGAAAATTCACAATAATAACAAGATAAATCATGAATCAAACGAATCAACAAAGTCTATTAGAAATCCAGCATTTAGTACACAATGGAGACTTCCTCACAATTTGTGGTTTTTTTTAGTCCTAAGTGAAACATTCATTCAACAAGTTGCTAAAAGAACAATTTTCATTTACAACAAGATTTAAGTTCAGAAGCATTCTAAGATTCTAACCAAAGGTAGCCATGTACCTTGATATTATTCACTTGCTTAATATTATCATTGTCATCCAAACTTGGATGAATCTTCACTGGATACTCCTTTTCAGAGAGCAACCATTCTAGAAGTTCAATTAAAACCCAACAACAAGAAGATATTAAAAACCACTTGAAAAGAAAAGCAAAAATTTTAAACATAAAATTGACATTAATCAAGCTTAATAGAAATGTGCGTAGGTGTAAAAACACCTCAAAATAGTACATAAACCAAATCTGAAACAAAGTACGATAATACTAGCAAAAGCAATGATTTAAGCACAAAAATAATTCACTTTGAAGACCAAAGAAATTTTCTCAATATCATGCCCACAAAATCGAAACAAAACAAAATCAGTCCTCATGCCCGATAATTAAATTGAGTTACATACATTTCAGAGAAATAAATCTGGGTAACACTAGGGATGACTATTAAAACACATGCAACCGCTAGTTTCATCAAATTGATCCTAACCCAATCAACCCATTTGGCATGTCCTCTTCAAACTAACTCAAACCAACAATAAAATAAATGAAAGAGATGAACAAACCTGATTTGATGTAGCTTGAAGGAAGTTTCTTGGCAAAAATTAGGGTTTCAATTTGTTAAGTGCAAGGTGTATGTTAGAGTGCAAGATTGCAAGTGAGAAGAGTGCAAGAGAGAAGCGGAAAGACACTAAACTAGAGTTTGGAACAAGAAGAATCAAGGAGAAACATAAAATCAAGAGTTTGAATAAACTAGAGTTTTGGGGGAAGATTTTGTAAGTGTAGAAAATCCTAATTCTAGCCATCTTGCAACTTCCATAACTTTCTCATTTTTAATCAAATGAAGGAAAACTTGCTATCAAATTAAAGAGGACATCATGAACTATAAATTTGTGGAAGGAGTCATGTCCAAAAGATTCATGGTTTGGGAGATATGATGAGCTAAAGTTGGAAAAATGGAGATTTTGACATTCAACACTTAGAATTTTTCTAAGTATAGAAAATCAGTTTGAAGTACCATCTTTCAAGACCATTTTTCATGGTGATACAAGCTTCAATTGAATTTTCCTACAACATGAGAGTTGTAGAGAATCGTTTTAAGCTTTCTTTTGAGTGCTAAACCATCTCCATTGGATGTGTAGAACTTAAGTTATGATGCTCCCAAGTTAAGGTTTCAAAGATGTCAAGATTGGCAAGTGTCTACGCAGATTTTGGACCAAACTTCCAAGGAATTTTTCACTAAGTTCTTGATCCCAAATGAATTTTCCCATAACATGAAAGTTTAAGATCATTCTTCAAGCTTTATATCCATTTCTAGAACTTTTCTATTGAATCAAAACTCTTCAAGTTACATAGCTTCAAAGTTGAGGTTTCAATGATGTGAAAAGTCCATGGCTTAGAGTTTTTCTAAGTCACCTTGAGCAGATTTTGAGGCATGAATTTTAAACCATTCTTTCATGATCTTCCAAGCCTTATCTCAACTTGCCTTGAACATGAATTTTGATCACCATTCTCCAAGCTTTCCATTGAACTCAAGATTGCACAATTTGAATTAAAACTCATTGAGTTATGGTTGGATAAAGTGAGCCATATGGATTAGTGATTATACATTTCAGGTTGTCACATTTTTCATGCATAATATAAGTTTCTTCATGAAACTTTCCCTGCTAATTGTTTCATGCGTATGGTACATCATAATTATTCATAAAATACTGCCAAAACTAACCAAAAATTCATATGATCACATTTGTGTCATTTTGAACATTTTGCCAAAAGAGGGAAAGGTGAGAAACTTGCTTGACAAGAGTGTATCCTCCACCAATTTGTTCTGATCTTTCTATCTCTCTTTTCCATCCCACAAGGACAATAATGAGTCACCAATTTCCAAGGAAATACCACAACCTGTTCCTTGCCTCTCTCTTTCATTTTTTTGTGCAAAAACCATTAACCCCAAGTAAACCTCAGTAACTAAATTTTTTACCACACAAACACTTCCTATAAAAGCTAAAAGGGAACCCTTGGGCAAGAGAGACTCCATTCTGCAGCCAAAACAGAACCCTAAACACTCTCATCTTGAAATTCTTCCCTTCTTCGAATCTGATTTTCTAGAGCTTCTCAATCCTACTTCTTGTCACTATCATCTTTCTGGGAGTTTAGATAAGCAAATGAAGTGGTTTGAGGAGGTTTTTAAGAAAATATTCATAGCTTCTAGGTGGCATTCATGGGGTAACTTTTCTTTTCTTTTTCCTTACATGTTAGATGTCCACTCTTACTTTTATTGGCATTTTTTAGTCTTTGAGATTGTATGGATTCCAATGATTTGTTTATTGTGCTAATTCGCTATTGGTTCAGTTTTAGTGTTCAACTTTCATGCGTGTTTTTATGGTCCTTTTAGGGTTTAAAATTGTAAATGGAATTGATATTTGAGATCTACATGGAAAAATAGGGGGATAGGGTCTTTAGTTAGGTGTTTTAACATGATTTTCAGAAGGATCCGGCAAGCTCGTCCCGGAGAAGACGACAAAAGTGAAGCTCCAACGTCTAGGGTTCAATTCTGAGTTGGCAGGGGCTGACTCTTTGACTATCTCATGTGTCCATGACGTGGACTGGCGTGGCTGGCCAAGTGTTTTAATGAAACACATCGTTTCATTTTTGTGTTGGTCCTCTTTTGTTTTTTCTGAAATATAACATGGGTCTGAAAATAAATGATATTTACACCCCACTTATTTTAAGCCCAATGCACTGATACTTGACTAATGTTGTTTCTATTTTAGTAGTCATACCCCCTCTTTTATTTCTTCTTTTTATTTCATTCTTTTTCATAAAATTTTATTTTTAATACTTCCAACCATTTTTAAAATCCAAAAAAAAAAAATACTTTTCTGACCTTTAGTATGTTATTTAATTTTTAACAATTTTTATTTTTATTTTCTTTTTATTTTATTATTTTATTTGGAATTAATTATGTGGCTTGTTCATTTTGACCTAGTTTGGACTTTAACCTTACTTCATATCCTATCCTTATGGGTTGTAACCCTATATTTTTACCATGTTCTAACACATATTTGATGAGTGTTTGGATGTTGTTTTCATGCCTTGATGATCACCTTTTTGGTTAGTTTTTATTTGAATTTGTTTGACCCTCGATTCTTGCTCGATTAGTTGAGTGCTTGCCCTTGTTTGATTCAGTTGTTGATGTTTTCTTGCTACTCTTGTTTTGATGCTATGCCATATGATTCATAACAAACATGACATGAGTTTGAACATTTATTTGGATTTTATTTTCTTATGATTATGGATTGAAATGTGAACATGATGCATCCTATTTGAATTTATTTCTAATCATGATGGATTGGTGTTTGATTGTGTATACTTGAGTGTCTCCTATCTTGGATTGAGTTTGATGTTTGAGTTTGTTCTTGAGGCATGTTTTGAGATCAACCCTTGATGATTCCCTTGTATGTTCATTGATGAATTCTTGCCTTGATAAACATGTTTTTTTTTGCTTCCCATATTTGATTTCATACCCTAATTTCACATGTTTGTTAATTTGAAATGTGTCTTGCTTGAAATAGTTTTTGTTTGTTTGGATATTGATTAGGTGCATGCTTGACATTATTTGTTTTCCTTTCTTTGGTCTTTGAATAGAGTTGACATGATATGATGTTACTACTTCCCTACCTTATTTTCCATCTCATTTGACTTTATCCCACTTTGTTTGATGATTGATGATGCCTATTGTTGGATATTGAGTCACTTGTGTGTGTTTGGGCACTTTGTCTTGCCACTTTGTTTCAACCTATAACCTTTAAGTGTGGTTTGATATGTATGCATTCTTGTTTCACTTTGACATGATGTTGATTTTTGCCTTGTGAGATTGAGATCAATGTTTGCTTTTGTACTTACTTTGCCTTTTGAGTTGAGCTTCCATGAGTGCTTACTTGGTGTTGTTTCTTCTCCTTCATCTCATTCTTCTTTCTTCTCCTTCTTGTCTTGGGACTTGTTTGAATCTTTATTTTTGTTTTCATTTGTGATTGATTAGTATGGTATTTACTTGTGTTTTCTCACATGATCCATTAGGATTCCTAGTCTCACTTAATTTCTGATTAAGGTGGGAGTAGGAGAGACATTAAGCTTTCAATCCTTTGCATGATAATAATTAGGATAGTCCCTTCTTGATGTCAACTCTGGGTCCATCATTTGTATGATAACATTAGGTAGAATTCCTTTTCATCCTAACCTTAGGACCATTTTGTATGATAACATTAGGGTTTTCAGTTTCCTTTTAGTTTTTTCTTTGTGTCTTCTCTTCTCATCTCAGGTAATCTTAAGACACTTAATAAAGAATGATGAACATTGTACGTCACGAGCCTTAAGTATATGTGAAATGGTGAGTTGGGGGTTTCTCCTCACTTGTCTAGAGTGTTTAGTGTATGCCCCTTGGGCAATATGTGATTCATTCGCTCCTATGTCATAGTCTTTAGTGCAACGTGAATCTCAAACAAATTCAATTCACTTCTCTAAAAAACTCTTAAACCAAATTCAAACCTTTTATTCTTTGGGATTGTTCTTCAAAATCATTTTCAGAAAAGAGTACGTTATTTTTCCATTATAACATAAACAAGCATCGACCCTAACTGCTGGAATGAGAACTTAGCGTCGCTCATAAAAAACACTTAACCAACCAGCGGTCTAGTTTACCCGAACTAAGTCTGCTCTGATTTCTCATACCAGATGAAGATAAGTAGGCACAAAATAGGATATGTAGGCACAAGACGACGATGTCTTGGCGAGCAACCTTCCTCCCATCACCCGTATTTTTCTGAACTACGTTGACTCTGACTTTCCCATTACACGAGGGAATATGTAGGCATAGGGCAGGAACGTCCTATCGAGTTTCCTTTTTCTTTTCCCTCCCCGTTTAACAGTAGCTTTTAGATAACACACCCTTTGATTAGATAACAAGCGTGGATCTTGTTAAGTACAACAGACGTGAGAGATGTTCATACCTTCCCCTTGCGTAACTGACTCCTGAACACAAGATTTGGTTGCGATGACCTTGTCTTCTCCCGTTCTCTTAGGTTTTCTTTGATCGTTTCCTTTCCCTCTCTTTGGGATAAATAACATTTGGTGGCGACTCTTCTGTTTTTTTCTGCCGGTCTTTTCGCAGTTGCGCAACCAGCAATCCAGTGCCTAATTTTATTTTATTCAGTAGGTTATTTTAATTACAGGAGACAGTTCACAGGTTATTTCAGGAATTTTTACAAGTGATATATCAAAGGGAAAGTTTCAAGGACTTAACGTGGCTCAGAACGAGTGGAAACGGACGACTTGCAAGTTTCCCTCCAAATGGCACAATTTTTCAAAATTTTGAAGGGTTAATCAATTAACCAATTTGCACTAGCAATGGTTAATCGATTAACCAAAGCATATTTTGCCCAAATACGTGCATTTTCAATGTTGCCATTTTTGGGGTCCATTTTGATCATTTGTGAATTGGTTTTTACACCAATAGAAGGATCTAGAATCACTCAAATTTTGATTTATTTACAAAACGAATCCAATTTCCCTCCAAATTCCCATTCCTAATCACATTCCAATTTTCAAAACCTCACTCCAAACCACAATTTCACTCCTAACTAAGAGCTTATTTAAGCTAATATACTTCAAACCTCACCATAATTCAGATTTCACACTCATTCACTCTTCATTTTTTAGAATTTTCTCCCAAATTCTCTCAACTTTTTTTCAATCCCCTCATACTCCAAAACTCCATTAGAGCTCTTTCACTTGAATTCTTTGATTCTTCATTGGAAACCTTGAATTCTAGAGCTTAACCTCCATCATTCATCTCCATCAACTTGAATTCATCATTTGATTTTCGTTTGGATCTGGCTTTGGAAGCAAGCTTTTAAGTAATTCTTGGATCAATTTTGGCTTAATTTGGCTGATTCTTCACTTCTCTTCTATGAAAGCTCTTGGATCTTAAAGTTTTCTTGGATTTCTAGCTTAGATATATCATTTTGCAATAGAACAAAACTTACCAAAGCAAATCTCAGCTTTGAAGGTTGGTTAATTCTAGATCCACATATGTTTTGAGCTAATTTTGATAATCAAAATGTAGATCTTCAATTTTAATTGCTTTTGATGATTTGATCTGTGTGATTTATGATCTCAATGCTTGGATAAGTTTGATTGATGTTTGATCACTGGTTTTTGGTGTTAAATTCGTGCATAATTGATTACATGATCATTTGGCTATTTGCATAATTGATTAATTGCTGGAAGTGCTTTTAAATGGTTGTTTTTCTGCTTCAGGTGCAGTGTTAATCGATTAACCAGTTACAGTACAAAACTGGTTAATTGATTAACCAATGTATTTTAAGCCTTTTTCAAATACGCCAGAAAGTTCCATAAATGCCAGATTTATGCTGATAAGGTGCATGTGCCACCGACACCTCTGAACATGTTAACGTCTCCTTGATCCTTTGCAATGTGGGGCATTTATATGATTGGAAAGATTGAGCCAACCGCTTCCAATGGGCATCATTTCATTCTGGTTACCATTTATTACTTTACGAAGTGGGTGAAAGCAGCCTTGTTTGTTAATGTCACGAAGCAGGTAGTCGCCTGATTCATAAAGAAGGACATCATCTGTTGTTATGGAGTCCTAGAGCGAATCATTACTGATAATGGTTCAAATTTGAATAACAAGATGATGAAGGAACTATGCCAGAGGCAGCGAACAAGAATATTAAGAAGATTTTGCAGAAGATGGTAGTAACCTACAAGGATTGGCACGGGATGTTGCCTTTTTTCTACACGGTTATCGTACTTCGGTGTGTACATCAATCGGGGCAATTCCTTTCTCACTAGTGTATGGTATGGAGGCAGTCCTACCATTGGAAGTTGAGATTCCTTCTTTGAGAGTATTTGCTGATGTGAAGCTTGACAAAGCTGAATGGGTGCAAGCTAGGTTGAATCAGTTTAACCTTATCGACAAGAAGAGATTGGCAGCCATTTCTCATGGTCGGTTGTACCAGTGCAGTATGAAGAAAGCCTTTGATCAGAAAGTGCATCCTCGGTGCTTCTAGACAGGTGATTTGGTTTTGAAAAGGATCCTTCCTCCTCAAGTAGATCACAAGAGAAAATAGACTCCAAACTATGAAGGACCATATGTGGTAAGAAAGGTTTTCTCTAGTGGAGACTTATTACTATCAACAAAGGATGGCAAAGATCTTACGTCCCCTGTGAACGCAGACGTAGTTAAAAAATAATTTGCTTAAAACTGACCCGCTGGACAACAAAAAGAAAAAGTCCTGGAAAAAAAGGGGCATCCCAGTGAACCACAAAAAGAAAAGGTTCGGTCAAAAATTAGGGATAAAAGAAAAAAAAGAAGAATAAACCCGCAAAGTTGAAAACCCGAAAGGGCGAGTTTGGTAAAAATAGGTATCCCAGTGGATTGAAAACCCGGAAGGGCGATCCAGGAAAAAGTTAGGGATTTGAAAGCAAACGGCTGCGGTCAGTGTTCAATTTGTGATTCATCTTGATACATGGTTATCCAAAAGGAAGGAATCAGTTCAGCCAGTCATTTCAGATGGCAAAGCATTTGTGAACATTGAAGACATACAGGTCATAGTTGAATTTACACATGGTGGATATTTGTTCCCACATTGTCGACATTTGTATTTTCATTAACTTTTTACGTGATTACCTCTTCTCAGAAATTGCATCCAAATTGTAACTTGCTTATTTACACGCCACTCTATCAATAAAGTATTCATTCCACTCAAAGAGCTTTTCATTTTTGTTTTTACTTTTACTGTTTTGTTTGCAAAAACCTCCGATATTTTTGATTAACATTACATGTGAAAATAGTGAGCTTTATAGAGCATATTTAAAATAATGAATTTACTTGAACAATAGGTGTCATGAATGGTAACTGAGGTAACCAGTTTGCTTGTAAAACATCTTATTGCTTATTGTTTGTTTGCAGGATGACATGATCCTTTTCCCAGTAGAGCTTTTTTTCCCAACAGTGAAGTTCTAACAGTATCAACGTCGCATGGTGAATCATTCCTCCCCTAGCAGGAGTTCAAAATATTGTATTCCCCAACCAGGTTGATTTGTGTTCCCTAGTTAATGTTCAGGAGTTGACTACATCAGAAAGGATAGTGTTGACATACAATCAGGTATTGGTTCAGCAAAAGATTCTTTGTATTCCTGTAGCAGAGATTATGTCTTCTCCACAGAGTCCTGTTATCAGGTCATAAGTAATTTCGCCAACAACGGTGTACACTTATCCTTAGTAGGGTAAGGTTGAAGGATATGTCCTCAGCAGTAGGGTAAACTTAGTGTTATTCCCCAGCAGGATTGGCATCCTTGACTTCTCTCCCCAAGTAGAGTTCAGCGTTGATTCCCTCGACAGGTAAATCAAAGGCATGTTGATATCTCCAGCGAAGTCCAATGATCATTGGCATATTTTAGAATCAGGTTTTTGGGACGATCTCCCAGCGGAGGTTACTCTTAATTCCCAACAGAGTGAAACTCCCCTCAGAGTGGAGTTTTTAGCAGAGGTTATATTCAGGAAGGTCATTCAGTAGTGTCTTACTCAGGAGAGCTTGTTTGCTGATCTTCTCAGCGCTTCTCCTGGTGGTGTTTCTTTTGCATTTGCATTTTTTCATTGCATCCTCCCAAATGCGTAGCATTTCCATTTCATATGGAGGGTTACACCATATTCAAACATATGCATTCTAAGCATAAGCTAGGTTTGGTGTCGTTGTTGTCAGACGTTTATCTAGTAGATAATGGCATATTTTAGGAGATTTTGTGTTACTTTATCCTTAACAGAAAATCGTTGATAGATGTGTTCATCTTACTTATACTCTCTGGTAGAGTCATTTGCTTAAATTTCTCTTTCCCCAATGGAGTCTTCTTTTCAGGTTGTAAGTCGGTTGATTATACTTCATGTCTATCCTAGCGGTTATCCTAACTTTTGGTTAGTACCCGTTATTATCCCAACTTTTGGTTGGTATCTTTTATGGACTGTATCCCAACTTTTGGTTGGTGTCCCTGGTGGTGATCCTAAATTTGTGTTAGTATCCTTTCATCCCAACATTTGGTTGGTATGCTTTCATCAGGAATTCTCCTTCGGTCGGTGTCTCGGTTATCCTAGCTTTTGGTTAGTACCCGTTGTTATCCCTACTTTTGGTTAGTATCTTTTATGTGCTGTATCCCAACTCTTGGTTGGTGTCCCTTGTAGTTATTCTAACTTTTGGTTAGTATCCATTTTGTTGATCATCCCAACTTGTGGTTGGTAGTCTCCAGCGTTATCCCAAATTTTAATTGGTACCTTTGGTTATTATCCCAACTTTTGGTTAGTATTCTCCCCTGCGAAGTAGTCATCCCAACTTTTGATTGGTAGTCTTCATTTATGGATTTGCCTTTGTTTGGCATTCCGACGATCTTAACTTTTGGTTTGTAGTCTGTATTCCAACTTTTGGTTGGTATTCTTTGGTTGTATTCCAACTTTTGGTTGGTAATCTTTGGGTTATCCCAACTCTTGGTTGGTAGCCTTTGTTTCATTCAAACTTTTGGTTGGTAATCTTGGTTTCATCCCAACTTTTGGTTGGTATTTTTTCCTCACAAGGTCTCATTCCCTCGGTGTTTCGGCAATCCTAACTTTTGGTTAGTAGCTCTTATTCCAAGTTTTGGTTCGTGGTCTCTGTTTGTATTCCAACTTTTGGTTGGTAATGTTTGGGTAATTCTAACTTTTGTTTAGTATCCTTTGCTTTACCCTTGCAGTTTGCAAATTTCCGGGTTCTCTTGGTATTCAATCTCCGTGCACCTTGAATGTCTGAAAGTCGTTACTATCATTCCTTTAGGTCCAAGTTGATTGAATAGGGGCAGCTGTAGCACCCCAAAATTTACCCTTATATTTTTCTCATTTATTGGCTTGTTTTCTCTCCATTTTACATTTATGCATAGCATGGCATAGGTTCTTGAGGCATGGGATCAAGGTTTTTCTATGGCTCAAAGTCTTCTTTTATTGCAAGGTTTTAAGTAGCAAGCATCAGAGGCTTCGGCATTTATTTTGCCAAGCAATCGAGTGCCCGATTTTATTTTATTCAGCAGGTTATTTTTAACACAGGAGACAGTTCACAGGTTATCTCAGGCATTTTTACAGGTGCTATATCAAAAGTCAAGTTTCAGGGACTTAACGTGGCTCAGGACAGGTGGAAACGGACGACTATGCAAGTTTCCCTCCAAATGGCGCAATTTTTCAAATTTTTGAAGGGTTAATCAACTAACCAATTTGCACTAGCAAATGGTTAATCGATTAACCAAAGCAAATTTTGCCCAGATACGTGCATTTTCAATGCTCCCACTTTTGAGGTCCTTTTTGATAATTTGTGAATTAGTTTTTACACCAGTAGAAGGATCTAGATTCACTCTAATTTTGATTTGTTTTCAAAACCAATCCAATTTCCCTCCAAATTCCCATTCCTAATCCCATTTCAATTTTCAAAACCTCACTCCAAACCCCAATTTCACTCCTAACCAAGAGCTTATTTAAGCTAATACACTCCAAACCTCACCAAAATTCAGATTTCACACTCATTCACTCTTTATTTTTTAGAATTTGCTCCCAAATTCTCTCATCTTTTTCTCAATTCCCTCACACTCTAAAACTCCATTAGATCTATTTCACTTGAATTCTTTGATTTTTCATTGGAATCCTTGAATTCTAGAGCTTAACCTCCATCATTCATCTCCATCAACTTTAATTCATCATTTGATTTTCGTTTGGATCTTGATCTGGTTTTGAAAGCAAGCTTTTAAGTAATTCTTGGATCAATTTTGGCTTAATTTGGCTGATTCTTCACTTCTCTTCTAAGAAAGCTCTTGGATCTTAAAGTTTTCTTGGTTTTCTGGCTTGGATCTATCATTTTGCAATAGAACAAAACTTACCAAAACAAATCTCAGCTTTGAAGGTTGGTTAATTCTAGATCCACTTCTGTTTTGAGCTTATTTAGATAATCAAAATGTAGATATTCAATTTTATTTGATTTTAATGATTTGATCTATGTGATTTATGATCTCAATGCTTGGATAAGCTTGATTGATGTTTGATCACTGGTTTTTGGTGTTAGATTCATGCATAATTGATTACATGATCATTTGGATGATTGCATAATTAATTAATTGCTGGAAGTGCTTTTAAATGGTTCTTTTTCTGCTTCTGGTGCAGTGTTAATCGATTAACTAGTTGTAGTAAAAAAACTGGTTAATCGATTAACTAGTGTATTTTCAGCCTTTTTCAAGTGTTTTATCGATTAACCACATTTGCACTACAAATGGTTAATCGATTAACACTGGACTAGAATGTGATGTTTGGTTGTTTTCAAGCATGCTTTGATTTATTTGCATTGCATGTTGTGAGGTTTTTCGAAGTGTTGGGTTCATCCATGACAAAGATCATTCTACAGCTGCAATTCTTGATGATGACTTTGAAGATTACATCTCAGAAGGTTTTCAAGATGATTTCATTCCTGCTGAAAACTAGGAGCCCTGTTTGGAAGATCCTGGATACGGTTCTGAGACAAAAGAAGCATATGTACCCTTTTACTCTCCTCGACCAAAGCTTAAGGAACCTGAGTATGAAGTCACAACCATCGTTAAGGATGATCAAGAGGAAGAAACACCCAACTTTGTGACGCGTGGATTGATATGCCAGAATTGGATCGCTGTTGACATTCCTACTGTTGTTCATGTTTCAAAGTAATTTGTTTTTGTTTCTTTCAAAAACCCTTTCACTCTGTCCAAGGTGAAAGTGAATCTGTGAGGGCTTTGTTTCAACTTTTATCATCATTAATAAAATGTTATTTCGTTTATCCATATCTTGTTTTCCCTTTTGATTTAATTCTGAAAAATGGTAACATAAAAAACCAAAATAATAATAATAATGTGTTAATCACTTTTATCTGCATGATGTTTTCATTTTTTGTTCATATTCTAAAATCAAACATAAAATCATTATGCAGATTGTTTGTTAAACCCATTGAAAACAATGACCCTATGCCCTCTCCCAACTTTGAGTTCCATGTGTTTGAAGCGGAATAAGAGGATGTTGAAGAAATTCCTAATGAAATTTCTCAATTTCTTGAGCACGAGGAAAAGACCATTCATCCTCATGAAGAGCCGATGGAATTGGTTAATTTGGGTTTCAGTGATGATAAGAAAGAAGTCAAGATTTGGGCACTGCTTCAGTCAGATGTTAAAAAGAGGATGGTAGAGCTTCTTAGAGAATATGTTGATGTGTTTTCTTGGTCCTATCAAGACATTCTTGGTCTTGATACTGATATTGTGGGGCACTATTTGCCATTGAAGCCTAAATGTTCACCTGTGGCTATGAAGATTAAAGAGGAAATGTCTGCGCCAAAAACAGAAAAATAAGTAAGAGGATTCTTGAGATTATTGAACCATCTCTCCCGATTTATATCCAATATGACTGCCACATGTGCCCCGATCTTCAAGCTTCTCCACAAAGATCAGGGTTTTGTATGGACAGAGGATAGTCAGAAAGCTTTTGAAACAATTAAAGAGTATCTGCTTGAACCTCCTATTTTGTCTCCTCCCGTGGAAGGAAGACCTTTGATCATGTATTTTACTGTGCTTGACGAGTCTATGGGCTGTGTTTTAGGTCAACAAGATGAATTTGAGAAAAGAATTTGACATTTATTATTTGAGAAAGAAGTTCATCGAGTGTGAGTCTCGGTACTCAATGCTTGAAAAGACATGTTTTGCTTTGTCTTGGGCTGGCAAGCGCCTCCGCCAGTATATGTTGAATCGTACAACTTGGTTGATATCTGAAGTGGATCCAATCAAGTATATCTTTGAAAAGCCTGATTTAAATAAAAGGATTGCTCATTGGCAAATGTTTTTGTTAGAATATGATATCGAGTACCGAACTCAAAAAGCGATAAAAGGAAGTGTTTTGGCTGATCATTTGGCACACCAACCAATTGATGATTATCAACCAATTAGGTTTGGTTTTCCTGATGAGGATGTGATGTAACTAAAGGTTAAAAGTTGTGAGGAACCATTACCTGAAGAAGGGCTTGAGCCTGAATCCCGATGGGGTTTGATTTTTGATGGGCCTGTTTATGAGTATGGGAATGGTATTGGAGTGTTGTAGTGAGAGTCAGATGTCAAGCTATTGATTAACTTGAATCTTAATTCATTGAAATTCATCCCTAAGCTTTGATTTATCCAAAGGAAAGGTTAAAGAATGAAAATACCTTTTGCGCGATGTAACAACAATGCTAAAGATTCGAGGACCAGGGGTTGGTTATGCCTAGTGTAGGTATTTCACACCCTAGACATCTGTAGTACTCTACAGGAACCTTTTGTGTGTGTGTGTATGCTAAATCATCTCAGTTGTTTGCTATGGATATTGGATCGAGGATATGGTAAAGCTCTAGGTAAAGACCTAAGGATAGTTTCTAAGTTTCCTCGCAAAGATATCACATCTTATTCCTACGTATCCTGACTATGATGGAATCAGAGCAACCGTAATTCTCCTCACTAGGGTTTAAGGAATCCTTGACTATGGTCAACACTCCGAAGGGAACAAACATAATAATGTTTATGTATAGTTTAACAAAACTCTCTAGATCTAAGTTAAACACTCAAAGGGAATTGACTTTAACAAAAGCCAAGAGGGGGGTAAGTAATCATGACAATGATTCTTACATAGAGTTAATAAACTCTATCTTAAAGTTCTAATTGAAGGATAATCCTAACAAGGGGAAATTCTTATAGACTTAAAGAAAATTCTAATGAATGTAGGTTCTAACATAACTAAGTTAAAGGACCTAATGACTTATCCAAGTCAAGGGGATGGGTAATGAGATACCTATGTGAAGTCAATAGAGAGACTTTCCTTTGGAATAAGAGATAACAAGGCAACTGGATTAGAACTAACAAGTTTCATCACTTGGGGAAATAAACTTAACAAAGTTCAAGGCACACATAAACATTCATTCACACATGATGAAGACCTAGAGGGGCATGGTAACAACTAAGAAAGATTAGGGCAAGCATGTTACAACATGAAGCAAAGAGCAAGGTTACAACCAAGTATAATCAAAACAAATGGTTACAACCAAAGGTAAACAAAAAATGTTACAACATCTAAAAGGAGATGGTGATAAAACTTCTTACAAGACCAAACATTTTAAGCATCAAGCATAAGTTAAGACATTACTTATCATGGTAAAGTTTAAAGATTATGAAGGTAACCACCAACCAAAGCAAACATGAAACATGTGTAATAACAACAAGTTCATCAATGGTAAACAAAAAAAATCATTCATACAAGTTACAGCTTGACATATGAATCAAACAAAGATGAATGTAACAACATTCAGTCATTTTTAAGGCATGTTGATGACAATCAATCATGGATAAGCAAGAAGAGTGACAACAGTTCAAGTATGCATTAAAACTTCACATAGGAGGATATAGAAAAGATCATGGTAACAACCAAGTCAAGAATAAAACCTAAACATATTATGGCTCTAACAAGGCATATACACAAGCAAGATGAGGTATGGGGGCAAGCTCATGAGGTCACAACATCAAGAACATACACAAAGATTCACAGAGAAGTTCCAATACATACATTCACATTCATGCATTTACTAAGGCAATAATAAAACCCTAAACATGTTATGGTTCTAACAAGACACATAGACAAGTAAGATAAGGTTAAGGGAACATGATAAACTGGTCACAACATCAAGAAGCATGTTACAAATCAACAAAAGTTTCAAGGCAAGGTTTTCATGTTCATACAATTACAAAGGCGTGAATAAGCATGGTAAGGCAAGAAACCAAATGTTATTAACCATAAAAACATGTTACACGTCCAAAATTGATTCATACATGGTCAAACACGCAAGGAATATCAAGTACCCAACCATAGAAACTCATGAAAACAAGTGAAAAACCCTAAAAAAGGTCATGTCATTCAAGTGCATAAAAGTGTTTAAAAAATAAAAATTCTTGAATTCTTTCTCCATAAATTGAAACTAGACATATCAAGGAGTATTTAGAAAAAAGAATGGCATCAAAATAATGAAAATCAAAGAAGTTATGCACTTTTGGAAATGGGGTCTAAAATGGGGCAAACTAGGGCAAAAACTCAAGGCCACTTACACATGCTCTATGTAGTTTTGCATGAAGGGTCATAACTTGCTCAAAACTTAATGAAATTCAGTGAAACAAAAAAGGAAATTGTGGATTTTTTCACAAGGAGTCCAATGGTGGTGGTGGTTTGGTCAGATCATGCATCATTTGGAAAATTCGAAGATATCATTGAAAATGGCAAGTTATTGCAAGAACATGTGGTCAGTCAAACATACATGGTTTAAGAAGCAAGCAAGTGATCAAACACAACACATGGAATATATAAATGATGTTTACAAACATCACATATCAAGAGAGGAGCTCAATTAACAAATTGCACATGAAGTTGCCAAAATGGCAAGTTTGAGCATGAACATGGTGACAGTCATGGATACATGTTTTTAGTAGCAACCAAATGGTCAAACAGGACACATAAGACATATAAATGAGGTTCATAACCATCAAAAACCTATGCCTAAACAGATACTATTATTTGCATATGAAAATGAAACTTAAGGCAAACTAACATACAAGAACATATGGACAGTCAACTATACACAAGTTTTGTGGCAAGTTAAGGTTCAAACATTACCTATAATGCATATTAAACATGTTCAACATCAATGTACATCAAGATCTATCATGGTTTCAAAAGTATCTAGTTTGAGAACTTACCTCTTGTAGCCTCTTCAAGAGAATGCACAAAGTAAGAAGTCCAGCTGAGATGTGATGATCCAAACAGCTTCTAAACACCTCAAGTGAGATGTTCAAGTGATCCAAAACTCCTCCAAGCAACTGCCTTGACAAGATGGTGCTTTATGCAAGAGTGAACCAAAAACTCCAAAGTGGAATGTGGGGGAAATGATGTTACAGAAGTGTAGTGATGACTTGGATAGCTCAAGCAAGTTATATGGAAGGTGTTTGAGGTGTTGGAAAGGTTGAAAGAGGACTGGACATAGTTATGGCCCTTAAAGTGCAAAAAGTCAAAGTTTTGTGGTTTGACAGTTGACTTTTTGAGTGAGAGGTTTTTTGGTGGAAGTGAGTGTTTGAGCAGCTTCAATACATCATTTATGATGTGTGTGAAGTATTGGTAGAGGTGTTTGATGATTGGAATGAATTTTGGAAGGGTTGTGCAAAGGCAGATTTTGTGCCTTTAGGGGACCAAGTTCTCAACTTGGAAGAAGGTTGGGATTAGAAGAATGGAAGATATTTGGATTGATTTATAGCTCAATATGGTGTAGTTTGGAAGTGATAAAAAGGCTTTATTTATAGGCAAGCTTGGAAATCAAGTGGTATGGGCAGACTGGCTCATCTTGCCAACTTTGCCCTTTTTGGAGGCAAAAGGTGCAAGATCAACTTGATATCTTTCTTCTAAGTTCTAGCCACCTATCTATGAGTTTTATCATCACCTATAGCCTAAAAATAGTGGTATTAAAGTGAAAGCTAGGGAGAAGCTGATGTGGTTGCTGAGTTGTGACAAAAATTGCAAGAAAAGTTTCTCTCTCATGCCACTTGCATCCACTTGCATGATTAAACAATTCAATTACTCTCAACTCTGAGTTTTTCTCGTAGATGTGAACTCTAACCTCCTCAATTAGGTCCATAAGTATCAAATAATGTGTTAAGCAAGGTATTAGGAGAGGTTTAAAGGGTTTATGCAAGAAAATGCCAATGCTGAACTTGGTTTTGTGACATGAAAAATGCCCAACCCGCCTTCTTCAATTCTCCATAAACATAAAAGTAGAGAAAATGCTATTTTACTTTTTAAAAATCCCCAAACATGATCTACAACTTTCAAGTTTTACACAAGTTCAAAATCCAAAGGGAACTATGTCAAAAATCCTCTTGAAGATTGTTGCAAAAGTTGACTTACAAGCCAAGAAACATGAAAATTTTCCAAGTGTTGAAATGCTTCACAACTTGATGAGCTCATAACTCAAAATATATGCATTTGTGGACCTCAACCCCATATGAAACGCTTTTAGGACTCCTCAAGAGCTTTCCAACAAGCTTTGAACCACTCCATTTGGATGTGTGGTTAGGAAGTTATGGTCATTTCAAGTTGGCTTAAAATTAGGGTTTTTTATGAACCCTAGTTTCTTGATTTACAAATTATCCATCAATCCTTGATTAAATCTCCACAAAACTCACTAGTTAGTCATAAAATGTTGTTGTAATACTTGCTTGCTTCAATTTGGGGTCAAAACCTTAAAATTCAAAGAGTTGACTTTCCAAACAAACGATCTGAACGATTGAAATCTTCAGAATTGATCCTGAGTGTTCTGGATTCTTTGAGCCTTTGAAAATTCTTGGGGAGACTTTAATAAGTTATAGGAGTTTCATGAACCATGATTCAAGCTTTGGGAACTCCTTTAGGTCAAAATTCAAACTTTAGATGACTTTTTCCACTAGAAACCCTAATTAGGGTGTTGCACTGCACTGCTTCTGTACTTTTGGTAACAACCTCAAATAGCACTTGTTCTTGGAAAGATGTGAGTTTTATGATGACAAGAAGACATTATTTATAGAATATCAATCCAAAACCTTGACTGATCAATCCACAGGATCCTTGACCTTAACAGGGTGAAACCCTAATTCATCTGCATCTTGACAAAGATCAACTTGAAAAAGGTTAAGGTTAGGTAACACATGATTGATGCACCTAAAATGATAATGGAATATAGGGGAAAATTTAGGGTATGACATGAAGCAATTATTATTACTCCTCATGGTTCTCATATTCCTTTTACTACAAGTTAGGTGTTCACTTACACAAATAATGCGGCAGAGTATGAAGCGTGTATTATAAGCATGGAAGAAGCTATTGATTTAAGAATCAAGATCCTTGATGTGTATGGAGATTCAGCCTTGGTGATTAAGCAGATTAAAGGGGAGTTGGAGACACGTCAACCTGATTTGATTCCTTATCGTGATTATGCAAGAAGGTTGTCAACTTTCTTCAAGAGGTTGTTGATGATAAACCTTGGTATTATGATATTAAATGTTTCCTTCAAAATCAAGAGTACCCACTTGGGTCATCTAAGAAAGATAAGAAAACTTTGAGAAGATTGGCTGGTAGTTTCTTCTTGAATGGTGATGTGTTGTATAAGAGAAATTATGACATGGTCTTGCTAAGATGTGCAGACAAGCATGAAGCAGACATGTTGATGAAATAAATTCATGAAGGATCCTTTGGCACTCATGCCAATGGACATGCAATGGCTAAGAAGATGTTAAGGGCAAGTTACTATTGGATGACAATGGAATCTAACTGTTATAAATATGTGAAGAAGTGCCATAAATTCTAGATTTATACTGAAAAACTTCATGTGCCTCCAACTCCTCTCAATGTTATCTCTTATCCATGCCTTTACCTATATGGGGAATTGATATGATTCGAATGGTTGAGCCTAAAGCGTCGAACAGACACCATTTCATATTGGTGGCTATTGACTATTTTACCGAGTAGGTCGAAGCGGCGTCATATGCCAATGTGACCAAGCAAGTAGTGGTCAGATTTATCAAGAACCAAATCATCTGTCAGTATGGTGTTCCGAGCAAGATTATCACTGATAATAGGTTAAAACTGAATAACAAGATGATGAAGGAATTATGCGATGAGTTCAAGATTGAGCATCATAATTCTTCTCCTTACAGACCTAAGATGAATGAGGTTGTTGAAGCTGCTAATAAGAACATTAAGAAGATCATTCAGAAGATGGTTGTTACATACAAGGATTGACATGATATGCTCCCTTTTGCTCTGCATGGGTATCGTACATCTGTCCGCACTTCAACAGGAGCAACCTCTTTCTCTCTTGTTTATGGTATGAAAGCAATGCTCCCGATAGAAATTGAAATCCCTTCTATAAGAGTTTTGATGGAAGCTAAATTGTCTGAGGCTGAATGGTGTCACATTAGATACGACCAGTTGAATCTGATTGAGGAGAAAAGAATGAAGGCCTTATGTCATGGCCAATTAAATCAACAGAGAATGAAGAAAGCTTTTGCTAATAAGGTTCAACCTCGTGTGTTCAGAGAAGGCGACCTCGTGCTAAAAAAGATCTCGACTTTCACCAATGATTCTAGGGGCAAGTGGACTCCTAATTATGAAGGCACATATTTTGTTAAGAGAACCTTCTCTAGAGGTGCATTAATTCTTACAACTATGGATGGTGAAGAGTTCACTCCTCCTGTGAATTTTGATGCAATCAAGAAATACTTCGCCTAAAAATATAAAAGAACAGCTCGTTAAGTTGAAAACCCGAAAGGGCGGCTTAGGGAAAAATGAGTGTCTCGGTGGATTGAAATTTTGAAAGGGCGGTCCAGGAAAAAATTAGAGACAAAAACAAAAATATTTGTCCCGGTAGATTGAAAACCCGAGAGGGAAATCGAGGAAAAAGTTAGGGATTATGGCAAGTAACTGCATCTGTCCAGTCTTGATTGTTTGAAGCAACATTTCCTATAAAGGACTTTACTTCAATCATCCTCAGCTGAAGTCTCAAGCACAGTTGGAATTCAAAGTTGTTAGGGAGAATATAGGTCATTGTATTTCAATGTAGCCTCTTCCATTGTATTTACCATTTTTCAAACTTTTTAATGTTTCGTGGAGTTACGCCTTTTGCGGACTACCATTCTATTAATAAAATTTGGGCCTTTGTCCCTTTATTTGAAATTCTTATTTTCTTTCTGTTTACAGAGTTTCATTTTATTTTTGGTGATGATTTTTGAAACAAATGTGAATAATTGATTTAAAATTTGAAAATTATAAAAATATTTTTCTTTGATTTATGAATATAAAAAGGAATGTCAACAGTAATCCCAAGAATGGTAAAATCTCGAAGCGCAAAACTTAGTGTTATCTTCTTAGCGGAGTTCGTTCTCATTGATATTTTCCTCAGTAGAGTTTGTTGATGTTTTCCTCAGCAGGGTTCATTCTTACTCCTCTGGTAGAATTTATTAACAGCTCCCTGGTAGAATTTATTGACAGCTCCCTAGTAGAGTTGTGTTGATGTTTCTCCAGTAGAGTTTGTTGATATTTCTTCAACAATGGTTTGTTCCTATGGATATCCAGACGGGTGTTTGTCGCTTTTCCCCAGCTAAGTCTTGATTCAAATCTTCTCCCGCTGAGTATGTTTCCTTTATCTAGCCAAATTATGGTCGGGCAATTGAGCAGTTTGAGGGCCACCTCTCCTTGATGTTATTGCCCATGCAGAGATTTGTCATTGTTGATTCCCAGTAGAGGTTATGCATATCTACTTCGGATTTTTCCCAAGAAAAGAGCAATTTTTCTTTCTTCCAAGAAGTGTTGATATAGCAGTCACCTGTTGGGGTTTCTTTCACCTGCGTTGAGTATTGATGTAAAATCCCCCATAACTTGACTTTTTGCTATGATGTTAACTTCTTATTCCTCGGAAAGTATAGGATGTTTCTCTCAGAGTTGGTTAGCCCTCATAGTTCTTTCTTGTATCCCCAGAAGAGTTGTGTTATTCCCTAGTGGAGTTTGTGTAGCTGTTTACATGATTTCAATCCCTAGTGGGTCCATTATATTTCACAGCAGATTTCTCCATCCTTTTTGAAGAGGATTTTAACTGATTTTTATTCTTATCCCCAAGATGGGCCAGGAAGATTTGGGTCAATGTTTCCTCAACAGTTTATCTTCTATCATTGAAGCAGAGTTGATATTGTTATCCCTTTTGTGGATTAGTAATTATTGAATATTGATCTTTAGGTTTTTCCCCAAGCAATATCTCCATCTCCTCGTAAATATTTGAGCCTTGTAGTAGGATTTATTTTCCTTTAGTGGCTTTTGTTTATCTCTTTCAAGATTTCTTTAGTTAAATCCCTAGCAAGATCTCTAGTGATGTCTTCAGTTTGTTGAGATTAGTCGAGTATTTTAGTGGTATTGTGATGTTTTGTTCACCCTCTATTTATCCTTCTTTGTTTGTTTTGTCAGCATATTCATACTCATATGCATTACATGCACATTTATTTGGTTGAGCATAACATGTTTTTGTTGCATTGTGCATCTTGCATTTTTGTTGGTGCTTCCTTTCTCTCTGGTGTTGTTGTCCTCACGGAGTGCGTGTGTCCTCTCTCTGTTAGAGTGTCGACCCTAAGCATAAAATGCCTATTCTTTCTAATTCCCCACTGAGTTTATGCAGCATGGAAGATGTTTGTTTTAGATTTCCTCCCCAGCTTTTATCTGGATGGCATTGATCCCCAGTTGAGTTATTTCCTCATTAGGTCGAGTCTTGTTTGACCGTTTCTCTCCAGTTTGTTCCTAGATTGAACTTTGATATCTTGCAACAGTTATTTTGATTTTCTCTAGGCTGTGAAACCTGGATGAAAAGAAGGCATTTATTTCTCTCTTTTGAGGATTTATTTTCATCGGCAGAAATCTGTTATTAATCCCCATCAAAAGATGAAGATTTGAATTTCCCCAGCGGTGTTTTGATAACACTCTCTTGGTAATCATTTGTGCAACTTCAACTGGCAGCCTCTTTATTTGATCAGCTTGTGTGTCCCAAGCAAGATAAACCTCACCTGGTAACAAGTGGAAGCCTATTTATTTGAGCAGCTTGTGTAATCTTCAAGAATTTATTTGTATCTTCACAATAAATGGCAGTTCTCTAGTTCATCCTCAGTAGAGAAGTTCATTGTGAAATGATAGATCCTTATCCGACCAGCTTTTCCATCAAATGGAATCTCTGTGGAAGAAGTCTCGGTGAGAAGTCTATTGTGAAATCCCCAACAGATGGTTGTCTCTTTATTTGAGAAGTCTGTTGTATGATTTAACCTGCCCGCATCTCTTTTGAAGATCCCCGACAGAGTTATTGATATTTCATCCCCAACAAATGGTTGTCTCTTTATTTGAGAAGCTTGTTGTATGATTTGAGCTGCCGAGTGACAGGTAGCTGATTATATACCTCTTTTTCCTACCCAGTGACAGGTAGTCGAGTATGTTTGTCCTACCTACTAACATGGTAGTCGACCTTTATTTTCTTCTTCTACCTAGTGACAGGTAGTCAAGTATGTTTGTCCTACCCAGTGATAGGTAGTCGACCTTTATTTCTTTCTCCTACCCAGTGACAGGTAGTCGAGTTTTGTTTATCGTACCCTGTGACAGGTAGTTAACTTTTATTTCTTTATCCTACCCAGTGACAGGTAGTTGAGTTTTGTTTACCCTACCCAGTGACAGATAGTTGGTAATCTTTCAGTGTTAGTTCATTGTCTTTATTTTCTACCTAGTGACGGGTAACTAGTAATGTTTCTACACCTTTTGAGTATATTGCCTTTATTTTCTACCCAGTGACAAGTAGTAGGGAATATCCCTCATCCTTTTTCGTCAGTTACCATCATATTTTCTATCCAGTGGCAGATAGTCAGTAATCTTTCCTTGTGAGTTCATTGCCTTTATTTTCTATCTAGTGACGGGTAGCTAGTAATGTTTCTGCACCTTTTGAGTATATTGCCTTTATTTTTCTACCTAGTGACAGGTAGCAGGTAATAGTTCTCACCCCTTTTGGTTAGTTATCCTTTGCTTTTACCAAGTGACCAGTAAAAGGTAATCCTTCCTCCCGAGCTTGTTGCCTTTATTTTTCTACCCAGTAACTGGTAGTAGCTAACATTTGTCTCTCTTTTGGTTAGTTACCATTATTTTCTACCCAGTAACCGGTAGTCGGTAATCTTTCCTCGTGGTAATATTCCTTTTCCTACCCAGTAGCAATAGTTGATATATTGTTTATCCTATGCAGTAACCGATAGTTGGTAACCTTTTCCTTCAAGTTTATTACTCTCGCTAAACTACTCAGTAACCAGTAGTTAACATTGTTTCTTTTCCTACCCAGTGACAGGTAGTCGATTATCTCTCGTCAAATTGATTACTTTTTACCCAGTAACTGGTAATAAGTAATACATCTCTTTTTCGACCCAGTAACCGAGAGATGATAATTCTTTCATGTTTATTGCCATTATTTTCTACTTAGTAACCATTAGAAAGCATTTTACCTCTTTACTTTGGTTTGAGTATCCTCGCTCAGTAACCGGAGCTTGATATCTCTTCCCCAGTTGAGTCGTTTCCTTTCCTTTATTGGAATAGGATCTTGCTCTTTTTTTTCCCTTGCGGAGTCTCTTTTCCTTTCTTTTGTTCTCCAACATTTGTTTATCTCCTATGGCATTTTCTCCCCACAGAGGTCTCATGTTTGCATACCATTAGTATAATCATATCATTTTGTGCCCTCTTAGGGCCAAAAATTAGGTTTATTTGTTATATTTAAATCTCTTCTATTTGGTCGAGACAAAGATGTCAATCTTCATATCTCCAGATAGAAGAAACTCAAATAGGTGCAGTTGTAACACCCTAATTTTTACCTCTAAAATCCCACATATCATTTGTATCTCATTCCACAAACAAGATCACAAGCTTTTGTTCTCTTGCCTTCCTTTTTTTCTTTCTTTCTTGAGAGATCACCGAGCACCCTTGTTTTCTTGTTTGTTTGATATTTATCTATGTTTATGTTTACTAACCATTATTCAAAATCCAAAGAATGATTTTTTTTCTTTACTAACTTTTTCAGAAAGAATTTGGATCAAGGATATCAAGTACCAGTCCCTCAGCTTGAATAAATTTCATCTGAACAAATTTGAAGTTGATATGCAAACAATTCAAAATCATCTGATCAAGGGTTTCCAAGATTTAATTGATTGATTATTCAAGAGACTCCAAGGTTCATGTGTTTACTTCCATGCCTTCTTTGACAAGCAAAAGAATCGAGTCAGAGCCAAGACAACACATCAAAAAGGTAATTTTCACCATTTTTTCCTGTGGTAATCGATTACCAGCATTAGGGTAATCAATTACCCTGTGCGCATTTTGTAAAAATTTGCCAAATTCAAATTCTGCAGCATTTTTGGCACCAAATTCAAATGTTTCATCATGAGAATATTCTAGATCACTTCATTTTAATTCCCCTACCTCGTCATAATTAATTCCCACCATACACCTTCACTAATCACCTCTTGATCATTAATTTCCCTCCAAATTCAAATTCCAAGCCTAATTTTGTTTCCAAACCAAACTCAAATCCACCAAAATTTCCAAGCCTAAATTCTATAAATAGATGCCTCATTTCTTTCATTTCATAAGCTTTTAATAGCCAAAATCACCTTGTCAAATTCCTTCTTGACTCTCAATTTTCTCCAATTACCAAATTCACCAAAGCTCTTTCTTCCTTTGAAAGTTAGTAAGTTCATCATTAGAACTTACTAATCTTTGAGCTAAACCTTCATCCATTCACTTTTTCATCATCAATTTCAGTTGATCAAGGCTTTGGAATAAGGTTTTTGGAGTTGATTTGAAGAATTTTCATATTTGAAGTGGTAATCTCTTGATCCACCATTGTTGTTCTTGATACACCTTCCACAATATGATCTATTGTTATTTCTTGTTGCTTGATCTTTGGATCTTGCAAATTGTGTTTCATTGGTGTTATTTGTTGTTTTTACCTTAATTTTCATGCTCAATTGCATACTTGATCATGAGGTGTTTGAATTGATCAAGGTTTGCACATTTTAAAAGTGGATTTGATGTTGTTATAGCAATGGTAACCGATTACCTCCCTGAGGGTAATCGATTACAAAATGAGCATTTTGTGTTTTTGGCTTTGTTTTGGGACTATTTTGGTTCTTCCTTCTTCCTTCTTCTTTTTCCATTTCCCTTTGGTTTTTTCCTTGGAATACACTTTTATAGGTCATATTCCTCTTTAGATTCATTGGACTTAGGGTGTAGATGAAGTTGGATAAACATTTACTAATTCATATCTATCTTTAAAGTGAATTGTTCAATTCATTTTAGGTGCTTTGGGTTAATGATATGTTTAGTGCTTTAATCCACCAAGATTAGTGGATGAACATAAAGATGGAATGAGCTTGAAATTGTAATTCAATTTGGCTTTCCCTCTCCTCTTCTCCTTTTTTCTTTTGATCGATGAAAATCTTCGATATCATTGGAACTTATTTTAAGTTCTTGATAAAGATGAGATCGTTGCCTATTTTCTTTTCGTGCGGTATTACTTTCGGAGAGTGATCTACATATCACTTACCTAGCATGCATTAGCACTAACATTTTATTGACCGACCTCAGATAGTCGTGGTTTCTACATAAACCTGATTGCGATTGCTTAACATAACGCTAAATTGTCCTGTAATCAGAAAATGATCATTCGTGGCTCAATCTTATGTTTGAAAGTCCAAGTATGGTTGACTATTTGTCTTAGGTCCATTACCTATGAAACTATTTGTTAGGAGGCTTTAATTTTATCAATCCTCTAATGAGTCTTTATTAACTTTGGCCTAAGTGCATGAATTAACCTTCGTTGATCATTTGTTTTAACAACTAATCACTAACTCACTAACAATATTATTGTACTAATTTTGTTTATGTTCCCTTCTTTCTCCCTATCTCTCTTTTATTTTTATGCTCCATTATTATCATCTCATATCATATTATTGTTTATGTTTCCGCCATTTTTCTTTTGTCCATTTGGACCATATCTTGTTCAAAACACTAATATAGGATTAAACCTCTAAAAAATTTGGTGCTCTTAATTTTTATGCTCATGGATGGACTTAGACCTTGGACTCTTTGGACTATTCTTGGACCATTAGACGTAGAATTAGGTCTCTTTCCCTATGCTTGGAGTATGATGGATCTTTGCCTTTATTTGGCTTGCTCATTTGCTTATTCTTCAAGATGGATGGAATTCTTATTTAGCTTGCTATAGAGTATGCTACAATTTGGTTAGATCCTTCTTATCTCTAGCTTTTATTTTTCTTTCTAGGGTAGTCACTTCATTTCCTCCCCTTCTTAAATTTTCAAAATCTTCCCTTTTTCAAAAATCTTCTTATTTTCAAACTTAAAACCGCTTTCACAATTAAACCTTGACGTTTATCAAGTGATTTTCAAACTTTGCTTTCTTTAATAAATGTAAATCAATGTTAATCATATTTTGACCAATTTCAAAAAGACTTAAAAAATATCAAACTCACCAACTCTTTTTGTGCCTTTGTGTACTTTTTCTTTTAAAATTTTTCATAAAGCTTAGACATAAGTCATTTCCATAGTTGAGATATGATTATCCTATTCCTCAAAGTATTTAAGATATTGACATTTTCCACTTAGACGTTGAGTGATAGACTTGTTGATTTTAATCCAAGAAAAATCCGCCATCTTTAGGTGATGCAAATGTTGTCTTATACTTGTGGGCGACTAGTCATAGTTTTCTCCTTAAAATGACGACTTGTCTTACATTTTAAAATCAATCAAAACAAACTATTTTTTTGTTATTTGTACCACAAACTTCGGGGTTTTGATCCTATATTTTGTTAGACGATGACACAGATCTAGAAGGGGGGTTGAGTAGATCGCTTGCTTAAAGGAGTCGGCGCTACCAATAAAATTGGTTTTTAAAAATTGTTTAATTTGCGGAAGCGGCCGAGGAACTATACCGTCTAAAACGAACGATTACTAGAAAACCGGATATGCGTTAAGCCTATGGAATCCGATAACGAAATATGAGAATTACTACGTTAATCACACTATCAATTTGATTCAACTCACTATGTGGTGTGACTAGTTCCAATGCCTTAAAGATATTAACACTATGAAAAGACAGCACAAAATACTTTTAGTTTAGACAATTTATCAAACACTTGGAGTGCAGAGCAGTACAAGTGAGTTCTATTTTGAGAGTGAATTGCTCAAGTTTCCTCTTACAATCAATGATCGTACTAGGTTCAAAATCAGTTTAGCACTACACAAAGCAGACCTAGATTGATATAATCGTTTGCACTAAAAACACAGATACTAAGCAATATAAATGTAAAGCAAAAGACGCAACGATTTATAGAGGCAGTTCCCCCGTCGTCCTCGCTCAGGGTACGTCTGCCCTCAAATTTAATAGTAGAATTGAGACTTGTTAATATATAGATATAACATGTTGTTGAAAGTTTATACAAGAAGCGAATAGTTATCAAACAAACAAACACTATTATTGTTGTAGATCCTATTTCTTCTTGCCCCTTGATTCGAGTCGAATCAAGTACTTTGACAGCTGTGAATAAAGCTCTGATTGCGACACTATCTTTGAACAACCTTCAGTCTTCACAATCTGGTCCAGCTGATTTCAATCACCCGCGGCTCGAACCCGAAACTCCCACTCACAATCCTCCGTTTACCGTTACTAAATCGATGAAACCTCCAGCTCCTCGATTACCTTCACTCAGCTGAATATGTGATGAGACGAATCGTGCAAAAACCCCCAAATTCAGAGAATCTTGGAGGACAAAACCCTAGAGGTTTTATTCAAGAAAAATCTGTCGATTCCTCAACCCGAACCGGATAACCAAATCTTTGGCTTCGAATGTTATCACCTCTAACAATGCACAATGCACAACAAAGATGATTATGTGTAATTGTCATGATATGCTATGAAGAGAATGAAGATAATGAGAACCAAATCAACAACTATTTCACTTTTTCTTCTTCTCAATGTTGTGAAGTGAAAGAGCAACTGAACTTATATACCAAACATAACTCACATAAAAAACAAAATCACTTTACAAAGACAGTTAACATAACAGAAAATTGACATAAAACAGCGAGCGGTCGACCTATGCAGAAGAGAGGGTCGATCTAAGCTTACCCGATTGTAAAATTGTGCAAATCACAAAATCAGGTGTCGACCGGAACAAGGTATGCATCGACGTATATCATGCATTTTTAGACAGATTAAAATGCTTACAGTATGAGTCGACCGGTGGGTCCACGCGAGCCCACCTGAAGCAAATACACAAAACTGACTTACAGTGTGAGTCGACCGGAACAGATCTTTGGTCGACTCAAAGCCCAGAAACTGTCAAAAATGCCTATTTTCATATTTTTCGACACTTTTGATGACATCTATGATATGGCAAACGACACCAAAAAATTCAAACTCATATGACACATATTTTTGACAATCTATATGCAACAACCGTGATATTTTATGCGAGCATTTGAATTATGAGAAACAAGACATACAAATGCAACATGGTGATAACGCCCAACATATGTTCTTCTGTGGAACAGAGTTTTGACATCATCGAAATAAACACATCTATATATGAGGCTTTTCCCTCACATACTCCCCCTTTATGATGATGGCAAAACACATAGAACCTGACTGTATGATATGTGACATTGTCCTCCCCCTTGCTTGATGCCTTCATTCCTCTTCACTCGTTTGTGTTAATGCTAAGTCTTCACCTTTGGTCTTTCTGGTTCTACTACAATGCTTGACACTTTCTCCCCCTTTGACAACATCAAAAAGAAAGAAACCCCTGTCAAAGAATGGTATAAACATAACAACAGATGCACATCTCAAAACACGTACAACATGCTATACATTAACATACATCCACATATAATGTAGTTAATGATCAGATAACAAAGTGATAAATAGAGCCATGCACAGACAAAAACAATAAGTATTTCTAGGTTAGACAAACAAGTAACCACATATAAGTTCATAATCCATGACATTAAAAAATCATAAGTACAATAAAACATAGCAATATTGAAAATAGAATGGTGAGATACAATATGAAATATGCAGAGCAACTTCAAGGTCTCCTCCCCTTGAAATGGTGGCCTCGCCCTCGAGAGGGATACTTCGGAGGTAATTGGGCATCGACTCTTTTGGTGAACTCCAAAATCGCCCTGTTTAGGGTATTGAAGCTGGTGGCAAGAGTCCTGTGTTGATTGGCGGCTGTTTCAACAAAACCATCAAACCGTCGCATGACACCGGAGGAAAACGCATTGAAATTTTCAGTATGAGTCTCAAATTGACTTTGGAGTTGCGAGATATGCTCATCCTGAGCAGTCATGAAGGAGCGTTGTTCCAGTTGCATAGTCCTCATCATCTCGAGGAGTTCATCATAATTTTGTTGGGGCAGATTCGGGAATAGTGGAGGCTCATAGCTCCAGGTTGGAGTTTCTTGATACTCTGAAATGTGTTGAGGCCTATAATTGTCTCCCAACGATGTCCAACCAGCATGTTTCCATTCGCCCCACCCTTGGTTATTCGCATAATCCACGGGAGGAGATTGGTCAAGCCAACTTACAGCATCTTGGTCTTCAACCTCCATGGATTGTCTGCCACCTTGTTCATCTTGGTCTTCTTCCAGGGCCTCTTCATTTTAATCATCACTCTCGTCTGATTCTTCTAGCCGAGAGGTAGTTGCCTTAACAATGAACCTATAACGACGTTCATCCTTATCCCCGAGATATCCCATCATTGTAAGAGTCTTTTGACAGAACTCTTGATTAGAGGTGAATGATATATACGGAATACCTGGAACTATGATTTTGGCATGATTCAGACTTCTTGAATGAAAGAACCATACGAGAGAGTAGTCCCTCTACCCGAGTCTCTGAGTGCATAAATCTGACTTGCTATATAATGATGCCAACTGATTTTGATCTGTTTCTTCAAAATGTAGATCAAATGTACCTCAGATTAATTGACTCGTGAATATCCACCTTTCTTTGGCTGCAAAATGCACGCCACAATCCACTGTAAAATTCGATCCATGGGTTTCAATTTTCCCGTAGTAACAGTTTTGGGAAAAAGATCACTTGCCACAATGTCATATGCATAAGGTTTCTTCAGCATTGAGTTCAAAGCCTCTTTGAACTCGTAGCCAATGACAGGTTTAGTGTCTGTGGCCTTAATGATAGGCTCAACGGATACAGGAGACATATTAAACAATGTTTTCCAAACGAAGTCGTTAACACATACCTTTGTAGTTCTGACTTTTGTTTTGAACTCAAAATCTTCAAACTTTCCTTGAAGGCCAGTGTAGAATACCCTTACCAGGTCTTCATTGTATTTTGTGTTACACTCCAAGAAATTATTAAAACCTTGAGCATCAAGAAGGTTGATAATTTGTGGTATGTGCATACGCTCAGCAGACAGCCGGTAGTACGCATGCTGCTTTACGACAGATCGCTTACTGAAGTTTTTGTCATAGATCTCAACAAATTCTGGTGGAACAAGTGACACAGCCGTTGCCGGTAATTCTACGGGTGGACATGTTTACTTTCAAAGTTGGAGAAGAAGAATGGGTGATGAAGATTTTCAAATTTTGAGAGAGTTCTTGAAGATAGAGAAATGATGATGACGTTATCCCTTTGTAGTAAATACTAGGTTTTGGGAAGAGAGGAAGAGGAGAGTAGCCTTGATGTAGGTTTCAAGTTACAATGCAAAATGTCTTAATGCAAATGAATTTGAATGAACAAAGTAATTAAATGAGAAATGAACAGTTTCAGCAGAAAAATTTGACCAAATTCGCGCGATGCATCGACCGGAAGGTCTATGCGTCGGCGCATACTGTGCATAAAACAACATGTTCAAAATATCAGGGGTATGAGTCGACCGATTGGTCGACCTGAGCATACCCGAATGTAATGCAACGAAACATTCATCTTTGTGAGTCGACCGCTACCTTTCATAGGTCGACTCATGCATATAAAACTAGCAATTTTGACATTTTTGACTACATTGGCATACATTAAGACATAGATACAAAGTCAAAGCATATTTTAAGCATTCAACAGAGTGAAGTACATACAACATGATATATATACGATAAAAATTACACATAATTTGATACATTTCATTTTTGTGAACATGAAGATTGTGAGAGATGTTAGTTAAGGAAGGATGTTACCTCAACTCCAAAAGTAGCTAGATGCACACACATATGGTTTTCAACATCTTCATTTGTTAGATATCATATGAACAAAGTACATATGGACATAAACATATCTAATGTGCGAGAGATATTACGAAACACGATTCGAAATATCAAGAACACCTAGTTCCCGTTGGATATAAAAGAAAGGCTTAGTAGCAAGAGGTTTTGTAAATATATCAGCTAGTTGATTTTTAGTATCAACATGCTCAAAAATCATGTCGCCTTTCTCCACATGATCCCTAAGGAAGTGGTGTCGAATATCGATATGTTTGGTGCGTGAATGCAACACAGGATTCTTGGTGAGATTAATGGCACTCGTGTTGTCATAGAAAATTGGAATACGCTTGAGTTTGAGATTAAAGTCGAGAAATTATTGCTTAAGCCATAAGACTTGAGCGCAACAACTGCCGACTGCGACGTATTCCGCTTTGGCGGTTGACCAAGCCACAGAAACCTGCTTTTTGCTATGCCAACTTACCAAAGAGTTTGAAAATAGATGACATGTGTCACTCGTACTTTTCCTATCTGATTTGCACCCCGCAAAATCAAAATCGGAGAAGCCAACCAAGGAACAATTGCTTCCCTTAAAATACCATAGCCTATACTTTGGAGTACCCAAAAGGTATCTAAGTATGCGCTTAACTGCTTTTAGATTGGATTCTCTAGGAGAGGATTGATACCTAGAGCACATACATACACTAAACATAATGTCGGATCTAGAGGCAATAAGGTAGAGGAGAGATCCATCATACCTTGATATTTTTTCACCTCTACATCCTTACCACTTTCATCTCGACTGAGATTCGCACATGTTGGCATTGGTGTATCTATAGCTTTGAAGTTTTCCATGTCAACCCGCTTGAGAAGCTCAAGACAGTATTTAGTCTGGCTCACAAAAGTACCCTCCTCTAGTTGCTTGATTTGCAATCCGAGAAAATATGTGAGCTCCCCCATCATACTCATCTCGAATTCTCCCTGCATTAGATTTGAAAACTCCCTTACAAGATTCATGTTAGTTGACCCAAAAATAATATCATCAACATGAATTTGCACCAACGTTAAGTGTTTTCCTTGACACTTAATGAAGAGGGTTATGTCGACCTTTCCTCTTGAGTACCCTTGATCAAGAAGAAACTTGCTTAGACGATCATACCAAGCCCTAGGGGCTTGCTTGAGTCCATACAAGACACATTTTAATTTGTATACGTGATCAGGATGCTCATGGGATTCAAATCTCAGAGGTTGGGCAACATAAACTTCTTCGTTTATATAGCCATGAAGGAATGCACTTTTCATATCCATTTGAAATAGCTTAAAATTTTTCGCACAAGCGAAGGCAAGTAAAAGGCGTATAGCCTCGAGTCAGGCAACCGGCGCATAAGTCTCCTCATAGTCGATGTCTTCCTCTTAGTTATACCCTTGCGCAAATAAATGCACCTTGTTACGAGGTATTATTTTGTTTTCTTCCAGTTTATTCTTAAACACCCATCGGGTGCCAATTACTTGATGACCTCGAGGAGGAGGGACAAGATCCCAAACCTCATTTCTCTTAAACTGATTAAGTTTCTCTTGCATTGATTTGAACCAATGTTCATCGAGTAAAGCCTCTTTTGGGTTTTTAGGTTCTACCTGAGAAACGAAAACGAAATGATAACAGAAATTACTTAGCTTTGATCGATTCGCCACTCCCTTTGATATATCATCGAGGATATTGTCGATGGGATGGTCTTTGGAAGACTTCCAAGCTGGAGGAAGATCATCTTTGTCAGACGGATGAACTACCTCAGTTTCTTCATGACTGTCATCTTTTTCCTCCTCAAATTTGGCTAGGTCAGGTTGATCAATTCCCGGCTCAGCACTTTTGTGTATGTCTTTCGAAGATACACCTGCGCCATGAACTAAACTACCTTTTTCGACATTTCTCGGATAAGACTCATCAAATGTTACGTGAACAGACTCTTTGACAGTAAGTAATCTCTTGTTGTATATTGTATAAGCTTTACTTGACTGGGAATATCCGAGGAAGATACCTTCGTCGGCCTTGGATTCAAATTTATCTAAACTTTCTTTCCCATTATTTAACACAAAACACTTACAACCGAAGACATGTAGGTGACAGACATTTGGCTTTCGCCCTTTTAAAAGTTCATACGGTGTTTTGTTTAGAATAGGGCGAATGAGCACCCTATTCAATACATAACATGCCGTACTAATGGCGTCAGCCCAGAAATACTTAGGTAACGCACTTTCGTTGATCATAGTTCTCCCTAACTCTTCCAAAATTCTATTTTTGCGCTCCACAACCCCGTTTTGTTGAGGGGTACGTGGAGCGGAGAAGTTATGATCAATTCCGTGTCTACCACAATATTTCTCAAACAGATAATTCTCAAACTCACCTCCATGATCACTTTTAATTGACATGATGTTTGTGTTTAACTTGTTTTGAGAAAGCTTAGCAAGTTTTTCAAAGGCTGCGAATGTATCGCTCTTGCTAGCCAAGAAGATAGTCCAGCAAAATCTAGAAAAATCATTGACTATTACAAAACATAATATCTCCTCAGATAGGGTTTGTGTTCCTTAAGTCAAAGTGTGATCAACCATTGATTTTCAAAGGATATTAATTAAAGCATGACCTCTAATCTCAAATTATAGGGTCTCAAACATCATTCAACTTCATTTGATCAAAGATACTTCAAAGTTTAATAGCTTTTTTCTCAAGAAATTTCAAAGGTTCATGTGTTTTTTTCCATGCCTTTATCAACAATTTTCTTGAAGCCATTGAAATTTTCATCTAAGGAAAATCAATATTACATAGTTTTGAGTTCATATGATCATCAATATGCCTTGAAATGCAAGAAAAAGTCCAAGGTTGCAAGTTTGTTCAAAGAGGTTTGACCTAAAAAGTCAACATTATAAGTCCAACTTCCAAATATCATGACTTCTTCATACTTCAACATTTTTGAGTGCTTCTTTGGTAAAATGAATCTTCTTGACATCCACTCCAACTTCTATATAAAAGTCAAGATCCAATTATTCTTGTAAGATCATCAAAATTTTGGAAATATTAGAGGTCACTTTGTGGACTTAGTGAAATTTGACCTAAATTCAAGTTATATTTGCCTAACCTCCAAAGATCATAACCTTTTCAATTTTCAACTGTTGTGGGTATTTCTCTTTTCCAATTATCCTATTTGATTCCCTCTACGAGTGTTTCAAGGATCAAAGGCCAATTATGCTTGGAAGGCCATGAAAAGTTTGAAGACATTATATGTAATTTTGGAATTAGAATTATTCTAGCCTCTAATTATAAGTCATGGTGCCAATTTTACCAGCTCATAACTTTTTTCTCAAGCATCCAAATGAAACCATTATTTTCATACTGTATTATTATTTGTTATGATGTGATCATTTTGCAAAAAGAATGAGAATTAAAGGTCAAGTGTACAAGATTTCCCATAGGTTTAAAATTGGCCTCACAGAATTGAAAAATTGTTCATGGTCAGAATTTTCAAATCACAGCTTACTCCAAATTGAGCCATGCTCTGCACGTATTTTGTCCGTGATGATGTTAAGTGATACCTGAGGATCAAAAATGAACCAAAATACGAAGGATTTAGCTGTGTTTTGGGAACTTCACAACCAAGAATGATCACACTTTTGGTGCACATGGTTGCAACTAATTTCTACACGTATCCCAATCATTCACCTCGGCTATAAATAGAGGAAGCTTCTGCACTCAATTTCAAGCTTAGAAATCTCCTAGAAACCCTGCTGGAGATCACACTTTTCATTGGAATTTTGAAATTTCGTTTTCAATTTCTAAGCATTTTCAACTCCATTTCTTGATTCCATTAGCACCTTCGACATCTTCTGAAGCTATTGCAACAATTCCCAAGCCTTGAGATCCTCTGAATCATGCTAACCAGAAAAACCTTGTAGCCTATTCTGATCATATTTAGGCAAGGCGGTTTGAGGCATCATATTCTGAGTTTTTCTTTTTCATTTTCTTCATGTGTTTCTATGAAATTCTCCATGCTCAGTTTATATAAATGAATTTTGAGCATATGGTTGGATTCATGATGACGTAACAGTCACAATGGTGGTGGTTTCATTCTCTAATACTACATTTGCCAAAGCTCCGGTGAGGAGCTAGCGGAGAAGATGATCGGAGATCAACAGCGGTGACCTGAGTTTGTTTGATTTTAAAAATAATCCTATGCATTATTTCACTTAAGGTCCATCGTGTGTGTGAATGCTATCCCTTGATCTAATCCAATGGTTGTGACATTTTTCTTCTTTTTTTTTTATTTTCATTATTTTTAAATTCTCATTTATTTAAAAAAAATCATAAAAAATAGCTCCCTTAACCTTTTTCACTCAAAATATTTCTATAACTTTTTTAAAAATATTTTCTACTTTGTGTGCATTTTTTCACATTTTTATTTCATGATTTGATATTCTTCATTTATTTTCTCATTTTTCATGCATTTTAATTAGTTTAAAAATACTTTTATGCATTTTAAATATCTCCAAAAAAATACTTTATGATCCTTGACTTGTTTCTAACATATCTTGATTTTATTGAGCCTTTGTTTGATGTTTAGATACTTCATTTGCATTTTCTATTTTATTTTCATTTTAAAATTATTTTTGAGCATTTTATTTGTTTATTATTGTATTTTAATATTGTTTGACTGCTTTTGAGTTGGATTAGGGCTTGATTGATCAAAATATTCCTCAATCTCAATGAACTTTGGGTGTTGGTGAGGATGGATGAATCTTCATCAATTCAAAATTATTATTAAATGATCATTTGGATCTTTTTAGCACTTTGGATTGATGATAGATTTAGTACCTTAATCCACCAAGAAGGGTGATAGAAGTTGACGATAGATGAATCTCAAGTCATGATTCAATTTGGTTTCGCTCTTCATCTCCTTCTCCTTCTTTTTTCTATTTCTTTTCTCTTGATTAATTGGATGATTTAGTGTTGAAATTGTTCATGAAGTTTAGATTGAAGTTTAATGAACTTTTATCATTTTAAATCTACCTTCCAATTGATCATGGATCATACGAGGTACTTTTTATTGATGCATAAGTTTGTCCTATGTTGTTATGAAGGATGATTGATGTAATGGACCAATCTCTTTGCCTTAGTGCTTGATCTCTCCTTGGTTTTTACTTGTTCTACATGTTTTAGGAGTATGGTTTCTACCATATCTCTAACATGTATGGTACATAAATTGTTATTGACCGGCCTTCCATAGTATGATCTTCCTAATAGATTGTGCTATGATTTCTCAACATAGTGCTAAATTTGTCTCGAATCGAATCGTTAACACTAACATCAATACTAATTTTTATTGTTTTAACTTTACTTTATGTCATTTAATTTTCTTACCATTTAAATTTCTTGTCATTTAATTTCTTGCTCTTTACTTTTATGCCTTTATCTTTAACATTACATTTTATATTGTTTATGTTTATGTTTCTTTTTCCTTTGTCCACTTGGACATTTTCTTTTTCTTATAAAGACATTAATAAAGCAAAAAAAAACCCTAAAAAACTTGATTCTCTAATCTTTTGACTAATGGTCACTATTCTTTGCTTGACTTAGAGTTGAACTTTTGAACTTATGGACTTTGGTTACTTTTCCCTATGCTATTGGATCATCTGATACTTGAGACTTTTGGTTGATCTTTGAAGATCTGACTCTGATACATAACTTTGACTTTATGGCTTGAGTTCTTATTTCAACTGATGCTTGTCTTATCTTGTACTTACTTGTTGTTTATGGCTTACTCCAAAGGAATGGGATATTGGTTTTGACTCTTGTTTAGTGCTGGCTAGATCCTAGTTAGTTCACAATGCAGACACAAAGGCTTCCTTTTGAGCTACCTGACAATTAGGCCTTTTATTTATTGCTATTTACTTTTATGCATTAGGATAGTATCTTCATCTCCTTCCCTTCTTAAATTTTCAAAATCTTCTCCCTTTTTCAAAATCTTCTTGTTTTCAAACTTGAATCACTTTCCCAATAAACCTTGACTTTGTCATGTGATTTTCAAAACCTTTTTCTTATATAAATGCTAAGACATCTTAAGCATATCAAAACAATTTCAAAAGACTTAAAAAACACAAAACTCATTCAAATATTTTGTGCCTTTGTGCACCTTTTCCTTTTAAAACCTTTTTCTTAAGAATGGTCATTAGTTGTGTTCTTGTTGTTATGCAACTCCTATACCTCTACAGTAATGTAGTGAAGTGTGACATTTTCCACTTAGATGTTGAGTGATAGACTTGATGATTCTAATCCATACAAAATTCCTCTATCTTAAGGTGATATAAATGCTCGTTCCTTAATACTCTCTTCTTCCGCTTCAAACACAGGGAATTAAAAGTTGGGAGAGGACAATGGGTCATTGTTTTTAATGAGTTTATCATAAATCAATTTGCACAATGATATATGCTTGATTTTAGGAAATAGATAAATGCGTAATTATTATGCAGATGTTGAAATTATTTTTATCATCTTATGGTTTTTTAGGTTACCATTTATGGCAAATCACTCAGCGTGTCACAAAGTTTGGCAAGTCTTACTCTGAATCATCTTCAGTAATAGCAGTAGCAGTTGATCTTTTGGACGAATAAACCCATCATTATGGAATAGTTCTTGAATTTGCTTCAACTCTCTTCTAGTTGTACCAGGAGAAAATCCCAAACCAACTCTGTTTTTATTATCAGCAAGCTCAACAATTTGGCCCCAACCAACTGATTGAACGCTTTCCACAACTTGTTGTGCATCTTTTAAGGAAGAAATAGATGTCCCATTCTTCTTAGTAGCATTGTCAATAATACAAAGAGCTTGGAATGGAGTTCCAACAGCTTCACTAGCATTAATGTAAGAAAAAGACGAAATATGACTTACCAACATGGCTTGCTCACCACCCACTACTACCAACTTTCTATTTTTCACAAAGTTTAACTTCTGATGGAGGGTTGAAGTAAATGCCCCAGCTGCATGGATCCAACAACGACCCAATTGGCGACTATAAGTAGTAAAACTTTGGAACTCTAACACATGTTAATACTGATGTCCCAACATCAGAACATAATGTCAAGGCAAATGTTACAACATTTTTTTCTAACAAAACAAGTAAATAAAACTAAAAATAAATTGCAGAAAGATAAATAACACAATCAATTGTTAGTCTAGTTCAGTGCAACATCACCTACATCTAGGGACATCCAAGCTAGGAAGGAAATTCACTATAATAGCATTAGTCCAAAGTTAAACTCCCCCGTGTACGACTTCTCACCTAATCATTACCTTGTGCAACTTCTACCTAGAAACCTTCTAGATATGAGATCCCCTTCTCACATCCTACCAGTCACAAACCAGTGACAATTCAACAATAACCCAAAATAGAAGAAAACTCTTCCAAGAACAATACTTAGGTTTGCTTAAAAGCTTTAAATTAAGGATAATACACTATTTCTTAAAAGCTCATAAGTGAACAATAAACAACCTACAATCAATCTACCTCAATGTATCAAAAGATACATGGGTGAATAACAAAGTCACACTAAAGAGACTCTCAAAACCTAAGACTCTAAAATTTCCACTTCTTTTTACAAAAGTGAAAGCTATAAAAATATTAGGTCTAGGTTTCTCTTTATATACTCCCTAGCAGTCCACTGGCTTCAAAATCTTCACCCAGATATTGCTTGATCCGCACGCTTAGGGGTGCATCAATTATGCAAAAAAATCTCCTTAAATCTTGGAACAAATCATTAAGTTTCCAAAATTGTCTCAACATCCAATTTTAGAAACTTATGAACAGTTGGAGATCAAATCAAATGTTCAAGAAACTTATTCCATACATAACAAATGCTCCCCCTCAAGGGGAAAACTCAAATCACAAGAAATCTAAACCTCAATTTTCTTAGTTCACACATCTCTCTCAAGAGGAAAACCTAAATCACAAGACATACAATCATGAACTATCCAAGTTCACACATACATTAGAAACATATACAACAGAAGCCACACATATTAGAAACACATACAGAAGAAGCCACACATATTACTCAGAGCATCAGAGTAATAGATTACCATAGAGTAACCAAGGCTCTCCATAAACACAACATGTCAGAACAAGTGATTGCACATCATTGCACACATACATCACATCAATGTAGCGACATAAGCAGGACAAACGATTATGTTTCCCTTAAATGGTTGCATACAACAAGCAGCAGAAATATAGTACTCTTACCTTAGCTGTAGTACAATCCTATCACAATGTTAGTCAACATGTCAAGGCAAGTGACATGACATCAAGACAAACAGAATCCAACCTCAATATTTTACTCCCCATTTTTAGCCAAAAATTGACAAAAAAGTAGAGAAAATGTAAACAAAAATGGAAACACACAGTTCTACTGGAAACAAATGGATACACAAACCAACTGATGGAAGCAAAAAATGTTAGAAAATTATTACAACATAAACAACAAAACACAACTTGATAGGAGGAGGAAGCAACAAGGTTTTGGCTTTTAATAGAGGGAAAAAAACTTGCTTGTATCGATCAATCGGTCAAGGATAGAATTGTTGAAAGAACTGAAATTATCCTTATTAACAGAGCACCGCTAACTATAAGAGAGAGACATTCTCTTGTTCCTCTTTCTCACTTACCAAGCTTTGACTGCAACAATTGAAATGACATTTCCCATGTCATTGAAAATGTTTTTCCTTAATACGCATGCACCACTAGATGGAAGAAAAACATTGATTACAAGCCTCCCATTCTGTAAAGGCTATAATTCTTCAGCAATAAAAATTCTTGAAACACCCCTGACAAAGTGATGACCAGTGCCAATGAATTTGTCCAGCTGTGCAAAGTGAAAATCCTTGAAAATCCTGATTGTGACCAGCTTGTCATAGTACAATGTCACAACTTCCTATTTGACATTGTATTCTTTTAGCATCCAACTCGATTTGGAGAAACAGCTTCCTCAGCATTATCCTTAGTCTTAGAGATAGACCAAAAAACACAATTATATTATTGCTAATCCAAGACACAAGATTGTTTCTTAAAAAGAAATATCCTTAGAACTATACAAGAGTACACACACAAGAATTAACTCAGGATCCAAACAAGAACACCATACAGTGATAACAAAAACAAACTCCGTCTAAATTACATAGCTTAAAAATTCAGTAAAGTGCAACTGAACAACTAAACACAATGTCAAGACATCTAGTCTGACATCACAGAGAAACCACGAAAACAACTCCCCCCGAAGACCATAACCCACTGCAGAGAAAAATAAGTTGTCCTAAACAACAAACATCATTATTCTCAAGGACATACCCATGCAATCATGAACTGTACTAGTTTACATATCAGAGGCACATGCATAGAAGAAAAAATATAAGCCTAAAAAACATTTAAGAGAAACCAGAGTTCTCCAAAACACTTCATTCAAGCAAGATGTCATGCACACAAACCACATCATCAATACATTTCCTCTTAAGTACCAATATCTAGAATGATGTCAGAACATGGCATTCCAGCACCACCAAAGATCACATAGAAATGTAGATATCATTTCTGTGCTTCACACCATAGCATCACAATAAAAAACCTAGAGAAACCATGGTTCTCCACAACATCAGGCCAGATGTGAAGACATCAGATATGTCATCATGCATTACACAACAAATTTTTCCTTTCAGCACTGTCAGAGCCACTATCACCACCAGACTTGGCTAATACTTTACCCCAACATCAGTCCCTTTTACAATGATTGAACCATTAACTTTAGTTTTAGAGTTAATATTCATAGGTTCTCCTATCATCATAGCAACCAAGGAACATCCCTTTGCAAGAACTACTTGAGAACCACAATTTAAACACAGCAGTAAAGGAACAAACTACAAAGGCAGATCAGAGACACTCACATCAAAAACTTCATAGAGAGAAATAAACTCTCACACACAACAAGAACCAAAAGATATTCTATATAGAAGCACATTGTCAAGACATCATGTATAAAATCACAGAACCACCAACAAACCTTATGCAAGCAAAGAAGAGATTCCCTCTACCAAAAACCATTGGGGCTAACCAAAATACCAGAGTGCTGATTGAGAAAATCACCATTATCAGTCTTTTCCACCTCAGTCTGCTCCTCTTCTCCCTTCCTCTATCCACTAAGACTAACATCTGCAGAATTCTGATGTTGCATCTTTTGTTGTGGCATCTTAACTAAAACTTCCTCGATCATCAAATAAGTGGATGAGTATGTAATTTCTTGTGGTAAGCACAAAAATCAATTGTCTTTGCCCTTTACTTCCTCATCAGTACTTCACACATCTCATTAGTGACCAAATGTTATCCCTTAGTGAAATTTATCTTAAGACCTTGATCACACAACTGAATTATGTTTATCTCATTAATTGACAGTCTTGTACCATGGGAACCAACATCAGAACTAGGAAATCCAATTCTCACACCCTTTTATAATCACTTTTGGAACACTCATTTAAAGAGGCAAAGATGGTAGAGTGAGACACAGAGTACATCAGATAGTACTTTACTTCAGCCATATGTCTGGAACATCCATTGCCAAAATACCAATCTTAATAGGTTGAAACTCTAAGATGGAATTAGATAAAGACAATATGCATCTTCCTTGAGTTTTAACCAATGCTTGGTTAACTTCAGGCTGAGTTGGACACGTGAGATAACCATACAAATTGAAACAAAAGTGCCTGATATGACCAACTTAACCCTAGAAGATACATCTCCATAGCCAGTTTTTGCCTTTAGCATGAATATTCTGATGTTCAGCACAATATCGAGACATTTAAACGACATCATTAAATCTACTTTGCTTGATATAGTCTTAAGAACCCCTATCCCTTTTAGGCTTCCAGTCAACTTCTCAAAAAGAATAACTTGTTAAACATATCAGAACAATTGTTCACATCTGTAATACCCTAATTTTTACCCCTAATATCCCATATATCATTTTCATCTCATACCACAAACAAGATCATAAGCTTTGGTTCTCTTGCCTTCCTCTATGGGTTTGTTTTTGAGAGAGATCACCAAGCACCCCAATTTTCTTGTTTGCTTGATTTTTGTTTATATTTATATTTATTAACCCAAATCAAAATACCAAAAATATGTTTGTTTTTCCTTTACTAAATATTTTTTCAAGAGAAGGTGTGAAATCAAGATCAAATACCAATTCCTCAGCTCAAATGAAATTCATTTAAACAAATGTCTAAGGTGATCTGTAAACATTTCAAAATCATTCGATCAAGAGTTTCCCAAGATTTGATTGTTTATTGCTCAAGAGACTCTAAGGTTCATGTGTTTATTTCCATGTCTTCTTCGACAAGTCAAAAGAATCGAGCTAGAGCCAAGACAGCATAGCAAAAAGCCATTTTTCTCATTTTTTTTCACTTTGTTAATCGATTAGCCAAAATATGCGTAAAAGTGGTTAATTGTTTAACTAGTGCATTTTTGGCTAAAAACTGAATTTTTAAATTCTGCGGCATTTTGGCACCAAAATTCACTTTTTTCATTATGAGAATATTCTATATCACCTCATTTTAATTCCCCTACATAATCATAATTGTATCCACCGTACACCCTCATTTAATCACACATGTGAACCACTTGATCTTTGGTTTTGCTTCTAATCCAATTTCTAAGCCTAGATCAAATTTCAAACCATCAAAATTTCAAAGCCTAGATTAAATTTCAAACCACCAAAAGTTCAAATCCTAAATTCTATAAATAGAGGCTTTATTTCATTCATTCTTCAAGCTTTTGATTTCCAAATTCATCTTGTCAAAATTTTTCCTCATTCTCAATTGTCTTCATCTACCTAAATTCACCAAAGCTCTTTCTTCCATTAAAAGTTAGTAAGCTTTTCATTGAAGCTTACTAATCTTTGAGATAAACCTCTATCAAAACACTTCTTTAGCAACAAATTGTGTAGATCAAGGCATTGGAGTGTGGTCCTTGAAGTTGATTTGAAGCATTTTCAGATTTTGAAGTGGTAAACTCTTGTTCCAACATTGTTGTGCTTGATTCATATTCTACAATGTGATCTCTTGTTGATTCTTATTGCTTGATCTTTGGATCTTGCAATTTTTTTTTCATTGGTGTTATTTTATGTTATTTTACTTGAATTTTAGTTCTCAATTGCGTTCATGATCATGAGGTGTTTGAAGAAATGATTGAATCATGAATGCTGATTTTTTTCAAATTTTTTTGTTGTCCTGCCAGTGTTAATCAATTAACCAAATTTGTACATGAAATGATTAATCGATTAACACAAGTAAGACTATTTTTTTTGCTTGTTTTGGGACTGTTTTGAGTTCTTTTCTTCCTTATTCCATTTCATTTTGTTTTCCCTTGAATTGTGGTGTTTGTTGATCAAATTTCTCTTTAAATTCCATAGACTTTGGGTGTTAGATGAGGTTGGATAAACCTTCATTAGTTCAAGTCTATCTTTAAGTGAATCATTGGATTTATTTTAGGTGCTTTGAATTAGTGATAGGTTTAGTACCTTAATCCACCAAGAAGAGTGATGGAACTTAAAGATGGAATGATTCAAATTTTGTAATTACATGTGGTTTCCTTTCCCTTCTTCTTCTTTTTTCTTTTGGTCAATGAGAATATTATATATCATTAGACTTCTCTTTGAAGTTATGATAAATATGAGACCACTATCTTTTTTCTTTTAGTGTGGCAAATTTTAGGAGAAGGACCTACATGTCATTTCTCTAACTTGTATTAACACAAACATTGTTATTGACTGGCCTCAGATAGTCATGGCTTCTACATAAGCCCGATTAATATTGCTTAATATAGCGTTAAATTGTCCCTAAATTGGAATCATGTTGTTTTTGTAAGCGAGTTATCAATCTCCTATTCGCCATAGTGTGGTGTGGGATAGATTGTTTCTTTGTCATTGAGAGAGTTAATTGGCATACTCATTAATTTTATCCGATTTTGAGCCCTTCCCTTAATGATGTATGGATTCATGTTCTCACACTTATGGTTGATAAGTCGAGTATTCTCCCAAAAATGACAAATTGTTCTCCATCATTAACACTAACTTACTAACTATAATTGTAATAACTTTTACTTTATGCATTTTAATTTTTCACTCTTTTCTTTCTTTTCATTTATTTTTATGCCTTTACATTTAGCATTTCATATCTTTATCATCTTATTTTCTCTTTATCCATTTGGACCTTTATTTGTGCTTTTGCTATTTTTCTCTTTTCCATTTGGGCCATATTTCTCTTAAGACATTAATAAATACTTGAACATTAAAAGACTTGGCTCTTAATTCTGGATTGTTATGACCTTAAGCTTGAACCTTGGAATTTGGACGTCGGACTTAGTTCTAGGATCCTTTCCCTTTTCTCTTGGAGATTTGAGACCTTGAACCTTGGAGTTGTTTTGTCTATCTATTTTGGGAAATTTGTTGTGTGTAGGTGTTGATATTTTGGCATTTTGAAGATCATCTGATATAAGACTCTTCTAATTGTCTTTAAACTTTGTAAGGACCTTGATTTGACTTTGCTATGGCTTAAATTGAGATTCCCTTTGATGCTTCATTTGGTAATTATGCTTGTGGTTTGAAGCCAAAAGGAAGAGGATTATTCATGTTGACTTATTGTCAAATGTTAGCTCCTTGTGTGGTTAGATATTTCCATCCCTAGCATTTATTATTCTTTTTAGGGTAATCACTTTTTCTCCTCTCCTTCTTCAATTTTTAAAATCTTCTCCCTTTTCCAAAACCTTCTTGTTTTCAAGCTATAACCTCTTTCACAATAAAACCTTGACTTTTGTCAAGTGATTTTCAAAAAAAAAATTCTTAAATAAATGTCAATCAATGTTAATCATACTTTGAATAATTTCAAAAAGTCATAAAAATACTTAAACTCATACAAACCTGTTGTGCTTTTATTCACTTCTTCTTTTGAAGCTTTTCAAAAAGTTTAGACATGAGTGATTTTCATAGTTGAGATGTAATTCTCCTATTCCCCATAGTATTTAAGATGTTGACATTTTCCACTTAGATGTTGAGTGATAGACTTGTTGATTTTAATCCAAGAAAAATCCTCCATCCTAAGGTGATGTAAATGTTGTTTCTTATACTTGTGGGCAACTAGTTGTAGTTTTCTCCTTAAAATGACAATTTTTCTTTTAATTTAAAATGAACTTAACAAACCAATTTTGTTATTTGTACCACGAACTACGAGACTTTGATCCTATATTGTACTTTGTGGGTACGTACACATGAGGCGATAAGTCTATCCTAACATAAAAATATTAAAAAAATACTTCTCTTCTCATATCCCCAATCTTATTTTCAAACAAACCTTTTCAAACAAAAAAACACTTAGATATTTCAAAGGGTTCCTATAGAGTACTATAGACGTTTTGGGTGCTAACACCTTCCCTTAGCGTAACCAACCCCCTTACCCATTCTCTATTTGTTCTTGTTTTAGAACTCTTTAGGTTTTGCTCGCTCTTTTTCCTTTCTTTTTGGATAAAATAAAAATGCGGTGACGAGATTTACATTTTGAGTTAAGTTAGTAAATAGCTTACACTCACAAATTTCCCCGCTACAAAAAAGTAGAGACTCTTCTAGGGACTCTAGTTCTTAGTGGATTCAGCCTACTTTGATTTATTTACACTTATTTGTTTGATTTGTTTATTATTGCTATTCTGTTTGGGTGTTTGGTGATCTGAGTGGTGAGATAGGTGTTGTACCCCAAAATTTGACCAACCTTTTCTTGTACTTGGTTTATGTTTCATTTCATTTTAGCATTTGCATTTGCATAACATTGTTCTTAGCAGGGGATCAAGAGGTGTGTTGTGCCATTCAATAGGAGAGTCTTCTTGGTTTCAAGCTCAAGCAAGGGCATTTATGCAAGTCATCAGGTGTTTATCATCACCTTGATGGGAGGGATTTGTGTATATGCATCACCTCCTATCCTGAGGATCATCAGAGGGTTATCAAGGATTCATGAGGTCTTTTTATTGGTTAAACTTGGTTCAAAAGCTCATTGTGTGTCTTGAGAGGTCTTTGTGAAGTTTTTGTGATCATTCAGTTCATTTGCAAAAGTCACAGTCAAAGGACATGGAACTAGGGTTTCATCTGGTCAACCCAAACTCAACTGTGGACTTGAGAAGGTTCACAACTTGGTTCTAAGTCATTGAGGCCTTGGGAAGTCATCTTAAAGCATCTATGATGTCATGATAAGATCAAATTAAGAGGATTCAAGAGTTCAAGGAGGTGCTAAATTAGGGTTTCAAATTATTTTAGTGTAAAATCCCCTTCTTTAGTGCCTAACTTCAAAGACATTTTTCCCCATGATGCAAGCTCAAACTCATTTTCATGAAAACATGAGACTTGTTAGAAATCTTCCAAAATTTCTTTTGAGTACAAGAACTCATCCATTGAGTTTGTACATCTCAAGTTATTATGTCAGCAAGTTAGGGTCCTCAAATGAAGAGAATTTTGGTCAACCTAAAGTCAACCCACTTCCAAGGCATTTTTAACATAGAATCTAGTTTATCCTCAACTTCAAGTGAACATGAAAGTTGTTCCTTATGATCTTAGATTTCCAAAAAGTCCTAGAAGTCCTTCTTATCATTTTTACATCTCAAGTTATGGATCCCACAAGGCAAGGGTATTTTGGGAAAGTTTCATTATAGGTCATCTTTTTCAATGGCCATTTTCATGAACTTATGGACCTCAAATGCAATTCCAACCAACATGAAACTTGTGAATAAGGGTATTAACTCTATAATTAACTTGAAACTCATGAGGATTGATGGATTATATGGTCATGAGAACCATTTTAATTTGGAAAATTGGATTTTTGGTCATGACTTAAGTACCTTACATTACAAGTCGTGTTTTGCCTCATTTTTGAACCTCATCACATAATTACATGACCCAAAAGAGCTTTACCACATTTGGACCAACATGGAAAGTCATCATGTACCACCTTTTTCAAAAGTTCACCTAAAGAAGTCATGAATTCAAACTTGGTGCAAAGGTACTATACATGAGCAAAAACAATTTAATTGTTTTCCACACACCACACTTGGTTGTTCGCTAACACCAAAATGGTATATATGTTGCTAACTCGTGGGTGTGCATGAAATGTAAGTTTGAAAATTAAATTTTGAAATCACATGAATAAGGTATTTTGGGCCTGCATGACTATTGAAAACCCATCATATAAGAGCCATCAAATGAGAAGAGTGGTTGCTGGCTGAGAGAGAGAGCTTCTACACTTCAAAACTTCCAAACTTTTCACATCTTTGAATCAGCTATTTCTGGGTTATTTTATCCAAGTTTCTACTCATTTCTTCTTCACCAGAGCTCAAGGAGGAGATTGGAAAGCTTGGATAGAAGATTGCTTGTCATTTCAAGAGCCAACGGAGCTGCTCCGTTCAGTAAGATTCTTCATCCTTTTCTCTCCTTTTAGGCATGTGATAGGCTCATGTTGGTATGCATCTTAAGCACTACATGAAGTAGGCCATGCTTGAGTGGTTTTGGTGGCTATTTAATGAAGTTTCAGAAGGTGTACCATGATTTTCGTGCCCTGATTTTAGTTATTTTTAGGAACCTTTTTCACAATCCATGGTTGGATTCTTGATCCTTGTAACTCTAGCTTTCTTTTGGTACCAGATTTGACTATTTTTATGGAGTTTGGATGACTGGTCTCCGGCGAGCTGGCCGGAGAAGACGACCGGAGACCTAGCTCCAGCGTCCAGTTATCCCTCTGGTCTTTGCTGAGGTGGATTATGTGGACCCTTTGACCATGTTGTGTGTTGCATCTTGATTTGCTTGACCCAAGCCACGCGTGCGTTTGACTCTGACTAGACATAATGAAACGATGTGTTTCATTAAGTCTGATGGATGTTTGGATTTGGCTTTGTTTGTTAATGAAACCCCCAATGTTATGAGGCCCAACGTGCTTTGTACAGGGATCAGTTCATTTTGAACATTGCTGATGCACCTCTCAGCTTGTTTATTTATTTTATTTTATTTTGATTTTCTGTTTTCATTTTGTCTTTTTAAAAATAGTTCCCATTATCAAAAAATTCCCAAAAAATGTTTTCTCATACTTTAAAGTGTTATTTAATTTTCTATAATTTTTGTTTCTATTTTTATTATATTTTGCTATTTTATTTTGAATTTGCAATTAGATGACTTTTATGGTGTTTACCTTACATAGTCTTGATCATTTGGACTTCAAATCCTTATGCCCTATGAAATAGGTTTCTCCCTTACTTAGGTGAGGGTTTGATGCATCCTTGAGGGTTAGTTTGAGTGGACATTGGTCATTTTTGATTTGACTTTGAGTTGACTTTTGATAACCCTCGACATTTGCTTGATAAGGTGGAACACCATCAATTCTTGAATTATTTGGTGATGCCTTGAGATGAATTTGTCCATGATATTTTGGGTTCTATTTGTTACTTGACATAGATTTGTTGTGATTTTCATTTGAGATTTATTGGACATTCTTTCTAATTTTGGTGAAGCTTGCAAGTCAAGTCATCTTAGAAGATGTTCATACAAACTAGTTTGACCTAGTTCCTTTGGGAAATGACTTTTATGGATCCCATATGCAACTTATGAGTTTTGATGCTTGTTTATGACATGATTAAGGTGTTGGTTCATTGATTTTAGATCATACACTTGTGTAACTTGTTTTGCAAGTTACTTAGAAGTCATGTTTTTCCACTTGGTTCTAAGTGTTGAATTTGTGATAGAACTTTGGTTCTTTCACTTGCCATGATTTGGTTTGTGGTTGTGTTTTGTTTCTAATCTTGATTTTAAACTTCCATTTTATTAATTCACTTATGCCCCTTGTGTTTTGGGTCATTATTCAAGATGATTTGGTTTTCAATTGCACTTTGAGTTTGTCTTGGATAATTGGCCACTTTCTTGCAGTTGTTTGGTTGTTTCTTTTACATGATCAATTTGAGATATTTATTTGAGTTAATTAATACATGGTTGCTTCCCAAGCTTCTTTCTCCCATTATTTCTTTGATCATAGTCCTTTGCCCTTGCTTGGTGTTTAGAATTTGTTTAGTTGATTGATGTTTGATGGTTGTAGGAGTTACACTTCTCCCATTTCATCTCATATCTTCTTCTTGACTTGTTCAAATCAACTTGTTCATGTTTGAGTTTCATATTATTGAGTCCTCTTTGCATCTTTGCATTTCATATTTGCATTGTCTTGACTTGTTTAAGTCAACTTCTTCTTTTTCTTCCTTTCATCTGTGATTGATTCATTGAGTGTTTACTTGGTTTTTGCCATGATCCCTTAGGATTCCTAGTCCCTCTATTTAAGATGGGAGTAGGAGAGACATTAGGTGTTCAATCCTTTGTATGATAACATTAGGATAACTTCTCCCTTTTCAATCCCAATCTTAGGATCACATTGCATGATAACATTAGGGTTTACCAGTTCCCCTTAGAGTTTTGTGTCTTCTCTTCTCATCTCATAACTCCATAATACACTTAATAAAGGATAATAATTGTTGTACGCTTCGAGCCTTAAGTACTTGAGGAATGATGGTTGGGGGGCCTCCTCTCACATTGTCTAGAGTGTTTAGCGTATGCCCTTTGGGCGATATGCGACGCATTCGCTCTCAATTCATAGTCTTTAGTGCAACATGAGTTACGAACTTAACTCAATTCACTTCTTGTTTAAAAAATGCAAAACAAAAACATCAAACCTTTTTATCCTTCAGGATTGTTTGCAAATCATTTTAAGAAAGAGCATGTTAAACCTTGGTTCTACCGCAAACAGGTATCGCCCCTAACTGCTAGAATGAAGGTTTAACCCTACTCAGTTAAAACACTTGAACCAACTAGTGGTCATGTCAGCCCGAACTACGTTTGCTCTGATTTCTCGTACCAGACGAGGATACGTAGGCACAAGACGATGATGTCTTGGCGAGCAACCTTTCCCCCATCACCCGTCGTTTCCCGAACTATGTTGACTCTGACTTTCCCATTGCACGAGGAAATACGTAGGCATAGAGCGGCGATGTTCTATTGAGTCTCTTTTCTTTTCTTTTGTCCCTGTGAGCCAGCCTTTTGATAGATTAACACCCTTTTAGATAGACAATAAGCATGGATCCCGTTGAGTACAATGGACGTGAGGGGTGTCATACCTTCCCCTCGCGTAACCGACTCCCGAACCCAAGATTTGGTTGCGATGAACTTGTCTTTTCCCCTTTTCGTCAGGTTTTCTTTGATCATTTCCTTTCCCTCTCTTTTGGATAAATAATGAACGGTTTCGACTCTTCTGTCTTTGCAGGCCCTTTTTCGCAGCGATGCGGCAATAGGTTCTAACCCGAACCTGATAGAACTTATGATAGGATGTGTGGTATAATCGAGGAGATATGCTTGGAGTAGTCCTTTGAATGTCAAGTCAAGATCCATCACTCAGTGGAGGCCTTCTTGGGATTACTGATGTCATACGAGTAGTCGTGATTGGCATAACTTTTCTGACCTGAAAGCCCGAGAAGCTGAGGACCATAGAACCTTTAATCCATCCTGGCCTATTAGGACGTAGTGCAGAGATTATCCAGGTGTAGACCTAAGGTGATTGTTAGACTATACTACACTCGAACGAGTTTCTCTTGAGAATATTACAGGTAGGCGAGTAGTCGTTATATCGGCAATATCTGAAAGATGGAACTATGACTCTAGGAACATTTTTTTAGAACCTTGTTGTCTACAGGTGGTGATATACCCTTAGTACACACCATTGTGGTTTGGTTCTCACCCTTGGCTCCATGCTCGTGACTCAGAACCTTGAACCTGTGTGCCTTGTTTGTGGTTACTACATACATGCACTCATGCAATCAAGAGTGTTTTTCTCAATATTTTAAGGAACTTAGAGGTTCCTTTTGCAAATATTTCAAATGTTAGTGATTATGGATCTTGGAAGAAGGAATACACAAAAGCATAGTTTTCAGAATCCCGATCTAGGAGAATTGAGAAATCTTGGATCTTTGGTATCTAGTCCCGTGGATTCCATATGCCGTTATGAGGGACTTTTGTCCATCCTGAAGATGATATTGAAGATGGGGGGTTTTTAACACCTTGATTCAGTTCTACGATCCATTGCACCATTGCTTCACTTTCCTGACTATCAGCTTGTGCAAAATTTAGAAGAGTGTTCTTATTGGATGAGTTTGTCTATTTCAGACAAGATCCCTTTCAGCGCTTTGGAGGAAGTTCCTATGATCAAAGTCATTGCCAAATCTATTCATCTTAGAGAGTCTGGTCTTAAAGGAAAGTTTGTCACCAAAGGGTGAATTTTAGGGATTAGTGCCAAGTTCTTGATGTGGAAAGCTTCTACTTTTGCTATTCTAGGGAGTTTGGAGGCATTTAAGAATGTTCTTACCTTGTTGATATATGGTTTTGTGTTGTTTCCTAACATGGATTATGTTGTCGATGTTCATGCCATTCAGATCTTTTTGATTGGGAACCATGTGTCTACTTTGCTAGGAAACACTAACCACTCCAGTCACTATAGGACTTCCAAGGGTGGAGGAGAGATTACTTGCTATACACCTCTACTATATAGGTGGTTTATATCACACCTACCATAGTCCTAACACTTCAAGGATAACAAGGATAAACTCATATGGTCGTAGAGACTTGTGTCCCTCACTCATGCAGACATGACCTGGTACTATTCTACGTATGATACTAGAGTGATTATTGCTAGTTATGGAGAGTTCTCAGATGTGCCTCTTCTTGGTACACAAGGAGGAATTAGCTATAACCCTATTCTTTCTGGATGCCGTTTGGGATATTGCTTGAAGGATAAACCCAATAGTCTTGCATTATCGAGTATCTTTTTCCTTGATGGAGCAAACAACTTGGAGTTGAAGAATAAGATTGTGCATTTTTGGCACAAGATCGATAAGAAAGAAAAGGGTCAGTTAGGAAGGTAACACTGTGCTCCTTTTGAGTGCTACATTCAGTGGGTTTGTGATAGTGCTTGTCAACTCAAGATGCCTTATTCTCATGAGAAGCCATTATTTCCTATTGTTACATCATCATATTCTCTTGTTCTCGTGGATGATAAGGTGAAGCTTCAAGAAGACCTAGCTAAGATGAAGCAAGAGAAAGAGATATGAGAGATAAAGTTTCATGTTTTTGACAAAGAGAAGAAGGAGTTGCAGAAACAACTAAAGGAGAAAGATGACTTGATTGAGTTGCTTGAGCAACGTGCTGTGAAGGGACATATAGAAGATTTATTTTCCTCTACTTCTTCATCATCTCATACTCATACCTCTGGAGCACGGAAGGGTATTATGGATCAGATCGTGCTAGAGAAGACCAACATGACAACTCATTATGAGAGAGAGAGATCAAGATACTTTGTGAGAAGCATCATCTTAGGATTGGGCCATCTTCTAAAATGATGCCATAAATCTAGTTTCATTCCTTTTATGTATTAAGACTCTTTGAGATTGTATTTTAGACTTTGTAATCCTTTTTCTAATATTAATGAAATGAGATTTTGGGTATTCCAATTTGTGTTATTTTAATAATATTTGCAATCCACTTTAAAGTTCCTTGAAATCTTTGCATTCACATTTGCATATCATGCATCATTGTGCATTGTGTTTTGCCTTTTCCAAGCGTCTTATTTGTTTCCCTTGGTCTTCCTTCATACAAGTTGTCGCATCACTAAAATACTCGGGTTAATGAAAGAAAGAGAATGGATCAGTTACAACAAGAAACCCGTGAATTTCATGAAGAGGTAACAACTCTGAAGAACAGTTTAGAGAGACTTTCTACAATGATGGAAGCTCTGGTGGCTGCCCATAATCATCTATCACTGCCTCCTCCTTCTCTTGTACAGAGAAAAGTGATTTCAAAGATCGTATCAACGCCTATTTTTATTGCCCCGGTTAATGCTTCTCAATATCAGACGCCTTTTGGCTTCCCTTGGGGCATGCCTCTTAACTATGTGCCAAAGGGATATCAACCTCCTGCTTCTGAATGTCCAAGAGTTCCTGCTATTATGACTGTGCCACCTCATGTGGTTAATGTTGTTCCTTATACTGAGATTCCGGTTATTCCTAATGTTGTACCTGTGCCACCATCTGTGGGTCACACTGTGCCTTATGCTAAAGAATAAATTTTCCACACTTCTCCGAATGAGAGTTTGGATGTCCTTGATCACATGGATGATTCGCAATATCAGTTTGCTGAGATGCAGAAAGAAATCAGGGCTTTAAGAAGGAAAGAGTTATTCGGAAGGAATGCTCACGATCTTTGTCTTGTCCCGAATATGAAGATTCCTCGGAAGTTTAAGGTTCCATATTTTGAGAAATATAAAGGGAATACCTGTATGAAAATCCATCTGGTTATGTATGCTAGAAAAATGTTCACCCATACTAACAATCATCAGTTGCTGATTCATTATTTCCAAGATAGTCTTACCGGTGTTGCAGTGAAGAGGTACATGGGACTTGATAGTTCCTAAATCAAGACATTCAATGACCTCGGGGAAGCTTTTATTCGTTATTATAAATACAATCTGGATATGGTGACAGACCATGATCAGCTCCACGCTATATCTCAGAAGCAGAAGGAAACTTTTAAAGAGTACGAGCAGAGATGGCGCGGGATTGCAACTCAGATAAGCCCTATGTTGAAGGAGAAAGAGATGACAAATATTTTCCTAAAGACTTTGGGTCTGTTTTATTATGAAAAGATGGTCGCAAGCGCACCTAGTGATTATAAGAAGATGGTTAATATGGGAATGAGATTAGTGGAAGCTGTCTATGAAGGACGTCTAACGAAAGAAGGTAATTCTGGAAGTGCAAAAAAGCATGGCACTGGTTTTTCTAAAAAGAAAGAAGGCGAGACCAATGTTATTTCTCTTAGAGGACGCATAAAGAATTATGGTAGGAATAATAAATGTCAACAACATGTTGCATATGTTACGCCTGTTATCAATTCAACTCTTATTGTTCAAGTAGCTCCTGCCTAATAACGCTCTTACCAACAAAATAATCAATAGAGCCGTTTTTAGAAGAACTTTAATCCAATTTTGATGATTTACTCTAAATTGCTTCCTGGTTTGATTCAAAAGAACCTTATTCAAACTCGTGCACCACCTATTGTTCCAAAAGATTCACCGTGGTGGTATAAACCCGAGGCCCATTGTGCTTTCCATTAGGGAGGAGCTGGGCATAACATTGATAATTGTTATCCATTGAAGATGGAGGTATAAAGGTTGGTTAAGTGTGGTATCCTATCTTTTGAAGACACCAATCCTAATATGCAATCAAATCGGTTTCCTAAGCATGGTAATGCCTTTGTTAATATGGTGTATGCTTGTCCTGGCACATGTCATATCTTTGATATTCACTAGATCCGAAGATCATTGGTGGAGATGCATGCTACTTTGAGCGAATACCATGATATTGAGCATGATTATGCCGCTTGCTACATTTGCTCTGTGAACCCCCGTGGGTGGTTGATTGTTAAGTGAGATTTACAAAAGATGATCGACCAAAATCTGATTCAATTTACTGCAAATAGAAATGAAGATGAGAAAGAAGTGAATGTCATAGTTCCACACTTCAACATCCCAGAGCGAGTTGTAATTTCTTATGATAGTCAGAAATCTGCTCTTACACCTTTGGTTATCCATTTTCCTGACTCGGTATCATAAGAATCAGACAAAGTTACTCCTTACATATACAATGCTACTATGTTAGAGGACTAAAAAGAGGTTCCCATTACTTCTCTCCCTTCAGTCGTGACTATTGCAGATGTATGTCATGTGACCAGAAGTGGTCGAGTATTTTCTAATGTACCCTCTAAGACTAGTGAAGATGTTGTGGGTAAGCATGCTCAATTGAAGACTTCTATTGAGGTTGGTTAATCTAGTGATGTAAACTAGAAACCAGATAACGATGAGATGCTGAAATTGATAAAAAAGAGTGAATATAATGTGGTGGATCAACTTTTGCATACACCGTCTAAAATGTATGTGTTATCTCTCCTAATGAGTTATGAGGCTCATAGAGAATCTCTTCAAAAAGTATCGGAACAAGTTTATGTAGACCATAATGTGACTGTTAATCAGTTTGATAACATTGTTGCCAATATTACTGCATGTAATAATCTAAGCTTTTGTGATGAAGAACTAACTGAACAAGGAAGGAATCATAGTTTGGATCTCCATATTTTTGGGAATTCCCAGGAGGATGCTATGTCTAATGTACTAGTTCATCATTGAATGTAATGCCAAAATCTACTTTGTCTAGACTTTCATATAAAAAAAACTCCTATGAGGTTAAGCAGAGTTATTATTAAAGCCTTTGATGGCTCGAGGAAAACCATTCTCATACCCTAAAATTTGACCCTAATATCCCACATAATTTTCATATCATGTGAATATACCTTTATGCATCACTAACCTATTTGGATATACAAAGTTTGTTCCTTGTTTCATTTGTGACTGCAAATTAGGGTTTTGAGCCTCATAAAAGGATTTAGGCAAAGGGTCAGTCAAGGATAAGCATGATCTTCAACCTATCAAGTCTCCCATCCATCCATGAAGATCAAGAACTCCCATCCATCAATAATCAAGTACAAAATTGCCTCATTTCAAAAATCAATAAGAATCAAGATCATTAGTGCACCAAAATTAGGGTTTTGACCTAATTCAGTTCCTGGGTTGACTTTTAGAGCAAGGCACAATCCGATACCTCAAGATATGTTTCAAGGACCTAAAATACATCACATGGGCTCATTCATATAATTGGATTGACCCAAAGAACTTTATTCACAAGTAAAACAAAGATTCAACTTCATCTGGACCACAAGCTAGGGTTTTTGATGAAACGTCAACTGTGCCTTTGACTTTTGACCAAGACATGATCTCAAACCTTGGTACATGACTCATAACACTCAAAAACACTATTGGAATCCATCCATGATTTTTAGTTTAGGCCAAGGATTTGATTTCATAAAGGATCACAAAGTTCAAGATACGTCTGATATAAAAAGTCAATTGTGTTCAAAATCAAGTTTGACTTTTTGAGTTTTTGGTCAAAAATGCCCTTTTCAAGTCAATAACAATGTTAATATGTGATTTGTATCATGATTAATTAAGAAAAATCAAGAAAAGTAAGATAACTTGTAAAAAGGGCAACCTTAGAGAACTTAGAAAATTTTCTGTCCTGAAAAACATTGATTTTTCCCTACTTTGCAAGGTCATAACTTCCAAACCAAGCAACTATTTTCTTAGATCCAAAGATCAAATTGAAGAGCTTGTTACATACTGCAACTTTTTCACTTAGGGTGGATTCTCAAAAAATGCATAGATTTTGAGATATGAAGCCATGAAGTTAGGGTTTCAAGACTTTTTGAACCTTGACACTTAGAAAAATTTTAGGCAGAATTTGTTTTGTGTTTTAGCCAACTTTAAGGGCATTTTTCAAAATGATCCAAATTGAATCAACACCAATTATGAACATCAACATTAAATTAGGATATCCCAGCTTTCCAACAAGTACAAGAACATCCAATGATCATGCTTGAGCAAGAAGTTATGGATTTAACAACATGCCATGATCAAACTGATTTTCAGGACAGCGTTGGCACATTACTTGTGTCACACAATTTTCACCTTCAAGTTTTGTCACTTTACAATCCTGGTCATCCTCTAAGATCAACATATATCTTATAGAGTCACATAAAATCTGCAAGAATGTGCTATTGAGTCAAGGATCTATCCTTTAGCATGTGAGAACATTCATTATAAAGCCATGAAGTCAAGTTTTTCATTTGGCACTTATGTTAAACTTTGAATTGGCATGAAATGAGCCACACCAGTTCAGATATGTTCAAAAACAATGAGTGTTCAAACCTGTAAAATGCCAATTGAGTCAAGATTTTAGTCATGCTATAGAAGACTAATGGTACCTTAGCATCTAAGTTAAAGCTACATGGCTATATCCATTAGACAATAGCATGCTCCTTCATCCTACACTATTCATCCAAAACCAAAACATTTTCCTGTAAATAGAGGACATTTTTGATCATTCAAAACTCACCAAAACAATACCAAAGATTGTTTTCTCTCATTTCTTTCTTTCACTCCAAGTTTTCAAAGTTTCAAAGAGTAAACTTCTAGTTTTCAAAACCAAAGCTTAAACCACTCAAACAATCATCCAAACACATCACAAATCATCCCTTGAAGGTGTTAAAACCTTCATCTTCATCCCAACCCACCAAAATCAGAAAGTCAACTATCAAAACTTCGTATCTTTGACTTTCTGCATTTTCAAAGCCATGTCTTGATTCTGTCCATTTCAAAATCACCCAACACTCCAAACACACTCTAAATAACATCCTTAAACTGTTCCAACAATAGTTTCTTAACTGTAACATCATTTGGTGGGGTTTCCATTTTTGCCACTTTTGATAAATTTGCAAGAAGGAGCTAGATTTTGTCCTAGAGGTTTTCATTTGGTTCAAAGCATCCAAGAAGCTTCTATAAGGTTTATTGGAGGTGTCCAAAGCATTAGTTTACTTCTGTAACAAGTCTCTTGAAAATTGGCAAGTGAGCTTCAAGAGCCAAGTTTGCAAAGAACTTGAAATTTAAGAAATATGCTTTACTTTGATGTACATTGATCATGATCATGTCATATATTTCATTTATGTTGTGTTTGAACCATTTTACAGTGCTACTATTAATTGCATATAGTTATAGCATAGAACTTGCAAATTTGAAGCCTTTTAGGAACCACTATCATGTTTTAAAATGTAGGCATCTTTAGAAAAATCTAGCACCACCACTAGATTCCTTAGGAAATTCTAAGAAGGATCCATCTTTGTGTCATCCATTTTCATGGAGAAATGAAGAAGTTATGACCTTCTTGAAAATACCCCAAAACCTGGTTCTTGCCCAGCCTGCCATAGCCATGACGCCTTTATTCAGGTCACCAGGTCACGTTCACCTTTATCATTTAATGGGTGTGGTTTGGTACAGGGATGTATCACCACCCCAGTGGCTAGACCTGTGTGCTCTTGTTACCTTTCAACCCTTTGAAACTGGGGTTCGAATCCCCCACGCCCCAGTTTCTTTTATTTTTTTGATTTTTCAAATAGTTAAGACATATAATAATCATCTTCCACCCTTTAGTAACCACACGTGTGTGGTTGGTTTGGTTAGTGTTTTGTACTGTAAGCGAAAGGTCATGGGTTCAACACCCATAGAGACCATTCCCAATTTTTTTGAACACCTTCTTAATTTTCTTCACATTTTCAAACTATCATAACTCTCTCATTATTTTTAATCATTTTTAACCCTTTTTTTTTGCAAAATTTTCATTATAATGTCTATTTTCCAGTTGTAAAAAGAAAATATCAAAAATAATTATTTTTCTCATATTTATGAGTGCTTAAAGTGTGTGACTTTTTTTTAGGGTTTTCTTTAGACTTCTCTTGAATCTGTTGAATGATACATTGCCTTTTCTTGCTCACAGTACATTGTTTAAACCATATACATCTTGTATGAAACTTAAATGATGTTGTGAATTTGTACATCATTGTCCTTACTTGGGTTTAATGCATTTTCAAGTGTATGTTTACATGTAAATGAATGTTGAACTTTCAATCATGCCATGCATTTTTTGCTTGATCTTTTGCCTTAACATGTTGATTCTCTTCCATGTTTATACCACTTTGATATGCACATATGTATTTGTGTTGATTATACTATGTTTATGTGCTCCTAAAACACTTGAACTTTTCCTTCAAAATACTTTTATATGCATGTTTGCTTGTATGAACCTTTGTGATGTTTCCATTTTGTTCAAAACCATATTTGAACCCTAATATCCATGTTTGCTTGTTACTAACATGTTCAATTTGTATCCTTGCTTGAATTTCTCTGTAATTGCTTCTATGGCTTAAACCTTTGCTTACATGTTTAAGTATTTCCTTCATAAACTCTTACCATGATAAAGATATCTCTTTGAAATACACATCATCTTTTCAATCAATTTTTAAAATCTCTCTGGCCTCTATTAGAGTATAAGTCCCAACCCCTTTTAATTCTCAAATCATCAAAATCTTGGGCCTCTATTAGAGTGTAAGTCCATTCCCTCTTCTCAAAACTTTCTTCAATTTCTCAAAGCTTTCAATCTTTCAAAACTCTAATCTTTAACTTTCATCAAACACAAACCTAGTGGAATTCAACTTTTAAACTATCTTGGGCCTATGCTTAGAGTGTAAGACCCAACACCATTGTACATAGAATAAATCTTGGGCCTATGCTTAGAGTGTAAGACCCAACACCTTTATACATAGAATAAATCTTGGGTCTCTGCTTAGAGTGTAAGACCCAACACCTTTGTACATAGAATAAATCATGGGCCTCTGCTTAGAGTGTATGACCTAACACCTTTGTACATAGAATAAATCCTGGGCCTCTGCTTAGAGTGTAAGGCCCATCACCTTTGTACATAGAATAAATAATGGGCCTCTGCTTAGAGTGTAAGACCCAACTCCTTTATACAATAGAAACTCTCTTGGGCCTATTCTTAGAGTGTAAGACCCAACACCTTTGTACATAGAATAAACCCTAGGTCTCTATTTATAGTGTAAGACCCAACACCTTTGTAAATAGAATAAAACACAAATAAAACATTCAACACATGAAACCCTAAAAGATGTGCAATCTTCCATGAATTCAAACATGTCTATACTTGTGAACTTCAATCATGTCTGTTCATATTTTATTAAGTTTCTCTTGACATTTACGTCATCTTTAGTTTAGACATAGGTTAAACAATAGGATCCCTTCAATTACAACTTAGTTCAAACAACTAGTTCCCTAGCCTCCTCTTGGTCCTTATACCAGCATCATTACCTCCTCTTTGGCATCATACAAAGAATCCCCCCAACAATAAAACCTCCTCTTCGGATTCATACAAGGAGACTTGGGAAGTCTCATTCAGTTCCCTACAACCTTCTCTTGGGCTTCATACAAGGATACTCAGGCTTCTCAAAAGCATAAGTCAAGTCTTAGTAACCTATGCAAATAAATATTTTAGCCTCATCATCGTGGGCTTTGTACATGATACAAGTAAATTCTTTTAGCCTCATTCATATAGGGCTTTGTACAAGATACAACTAAAAATCCCCAAAAGAGTCAGTCAAATCCTCAGTATTGTGTTAGTCTCTTCAAATTTCCTCAATAGTCATTAGCCTCCTCTCAGGATTTTTTATAACAAATTTCCTCAATATAAGTGATGTATGTGGCACACTTGTTGATTCAAAATCTAAACTGGAGTCTCTCTCTTACCATGGCTCAAAAAAATTTCTTTCATCTAACTAATGCAAGTGGCACACTTGTCGATCCTATATCCAAGTTAAGGTCCCTCTCTTAGTATGTAAATAATTCATAAAGGAAAAAGCGACATTGCTTAAACACAAAAAGTTTAAGGCTTTCTTTCCTTATGACATCATTCTCATATGAGTGTAGTCAATAGGTGAGATATATCCCTTAAAGATGACAATTTGTCAAATCTTTCCAACACACTTTTTAGCTTCATCATCTTGGGCTTTAAAAAAGATACAAAACAAACATTTTCCTCCCATAGATTAGGAGGAACTATGAACGCTCTGATTTCTCAATTTTCTTTTTAAGAATACGTAGGCATAAGATTGTAAGATCTTAGCGAGCACACTAATAAAAAAACCCTTAGGTCCCGATACCTTCAAAAAATAATATAAAACCATAGAAATAACAAAAACATTCCCTCAGTTTTCACAAAAGGAGAAACCTTCCTAATTAAATAGCAGACAAACCTAAGCAAGCAAGTAATTTAGTAGTCGAAATATACTATCAAGGTTTTTATAGATTACTATAGATACTCAGGGTGTTAATAGCTTCCTTTTGTATAACCAACCCCCGATTACAGATTTCTTTGCATTTATAGGGAAAACACTTGCACGCAGGGTCAGTTTATATTTGTTCCCCTTCCTTTTAAGCATCATAGGATAAATATTAGAAACTTGAAAGTAGCACAAAACACGGTAGTGGTCGTGTCACGAAAACTAGAGCTACAACCGTGTCGAAGAAGTGGATCTCCCTATCAAGATAGGTTCGTGCTTATTCCAAATTAATTTTCAATTTATAGAGAGTCATCCTGCTTATAGTATCTTCTCGGACACCCTTGGATTCATGAGGCTGGGGAAGTTACCTCTACAATTCACCAAAAGTTGAAGTTTGTCTAGAATGGTAAACTTCTTGTTGTTGGTAGAGAGCTGGCTATGCTGGTGAGCAGCTTGTCGTCTTTTTCTTATATTGATGCCGACAAAAATTGTTGGAACTCCAGTTCAGGCTCTTTATATCATTGATAATTCTTTTAAGAAGAATGGTGTGCCCATGTCTTCTTTGAAAGATGCTCAACATATGTTGGAGAGTGGCCAAGCTGACGGTTGGGGCCGAATCATTGAGGTTGCTGGAAAAAAAGACAAAAATGGTTTGGGGTTCACACCTGGTTCAACCTGTAAAGTGCTGAAGAGTATTCACGAAGTTTTTCATAGTGTTGGGTTCATTCATGCCAAGGATCATTCTACTGCTGCAATTATTGAAGATGATCGAGAAGTTGAGATTGATCCTCATGAATGGGAACAATACCTCGATGATCCTAAATATTTTTCTGAGACAGAAGATGCATTTATACCCTTCCATACCCCTTTACTGAGGCCTAAAAAGCTTGAATATGAGGTCAGTTCCATCATTGAAGATGATCCAGAGGAATCAATGCCCAACTTTGTGATGCGTTGGTCGACATGTTAGAACTGGATAGTTGTTGACATTCCTACTGTTGTTCATGTTTCAAAGTAATTTGTTTTTGTTTTCTTTTAAAAATCCTTTCACTCTGCCTAAGGTGAAAGTTAATTTGTGAGGGCTTTGTTTCAATTATTATCATCATCAATAAAATGTTATTGTGCTTATCCATATTATATCTTCCCTTTTTTCTTTATTTTTGAAAAATGGTAACATAGAAAACTAAAAAAATAATTATTTGATGGTCACTTTTATCTGTATGATACTTACACTTTTGTTCATATTCTAAAATCAAACATAAATTATTATGCAGATTGATTGATATACCCATTGAATACAATGTCTGTATGACCTCTCCCAACTTTGAATTCCCTGTGTTTGAAGCGGAAGAAGAGGATATTGAGGAGATTCTAGACAAAATTTCTCGGTTGCTTGAGTATGAGGAAAAAACCATTCAACTTCATGAAGAGTCGGTGGAATTGGTTAATTTGGGTTCAGAGGAAGATATAAAAGAAGTCAAGATTGGGGCACTGCTTGATCCAGATGTTAAGAAGAGAATGATAGGGCTTCTTAGAGAATACGTTGATTTTTTTTCTTGGTCCTATCAGGATATGCCAGCTCTTGATACTAGTATTGTGGAGCATAGATTTCTGTTGAAGCCTGAATTTCCGCCAGTAAATTAGAAGTTGAGAAGAACACATTCTGACATGGCTGTTAAGATTAAAGAGGAGGTTCATAAGCATATTGATGCTGGTTTTCTTATGGCTGCTGAATATCCTCAATGGGTGGCCAATATTGTGCTTGTTCTGAAGAAAATAGAAAAGTATGAATGTGCATTGATTATAGAGATTTGAATAAAGCAAGTTCGAAAGATGATTTTCCACTACCACACATTGACATGCTGGTAGATAATACTGCTAAGTTCAATATCTTTTCTTTTATGGATGGATTTTACGATTCTAATCAGATAAAGATGGAACCTGAGGTTATGGAAAATACAACATTAATTACACCCTAGGGAACATTCTGTTACAGCGTGAAGCCTTTCGGTCTGAAAAATGTCGGTCCAACATACCACAGAGTTGTGACCATTCTGTTCTATGATATGATGCATAAAGAAATAGAGGTTTATGTGAACGATATGATTTGTAAGTCGAAGACTGAAGAAAATCATATTGAGTATTTTTTGAAGCTGTTTCAGGGATTGAGGAAGTTTAAGCTCCGCTTGAATTCGAATAAATGCACTTTTGGTATCTGTTCTGGAAAATTGTTGGGTTTCATTTTCAGTCAGAAAGGCATTGAAGTTGATCCTGGTAAAGTCAAAGCTATTCAGGAAATGCCTGCACCCAAAATAGAAAAATAAGTAAGAGGATTCTTGGGACGTTTGAATTACATCATTCGATTTATATCCAATATGACTACCACTTGTGCGTCAATCTTCAAGCTTCTCCATAAAGATTAGGGTTGTGTATGGACATCGGATTATCATAAAGCTTTTGATAGTATTAAAGATTATCTGCTTGAACCTCCGATTTTTTCTCCTCCTGTGGAAGGAAGACCATTAATTATGTATTTGACTATGCTGGAAGAGTCTATGGGCTGTGTTCTGGGTCAACAAGATAAATCTGGTCGGAAAGAATTTGACATTTACTATTTGAGCAAGAAGTTTACTGATTGTGAGTCTCGGTATTCCATGCTTGAAAAGAGGTGTTATGTTTTAGCTTGGGCTACTAAACACCTCCGCCAGTATATGTTGAATCATACAACTTGATTGATATCCAAAATGGATCCAATCGAGTATATTTTTGAAAAGCCTGCTTTGACTGAGAGGATCGCTCGTTGGAAAATTTTGTTTTCAGAATATGACATCGAGTACCGAACTCAAAAAGCGATAAAAGGAAGTGTTTTGGCTAACCATCTGGTTCACAGGCCAATTGATGATTATCAACCTATCGGGTTTAATTTTCCTGATAAGGATGTGATGTACCTAAAGGTTAAAGATTGTGAGGAACCATTACCTAAAGAAGGGCTTGAGCCTGGATCTCGTTGGGGTTTGATTATCGACTGAGCCATTAATGCATATGGCAATGGTATTGGGGAAATTATTATTACTCCCCATGGTTCTCATATTCTTTTCACTGCAAGGTTGATATTCACTTGCATAAATAATGCGGCAGAGTATGAAGCATGTATTATGGGATTGGAAGAGGATATTGATTTAAGAATCAAGATTCTTGATGTATACGAAGATTGGGCCCTTGTGATTAATCAGATCAAAGGGGAGTGGGTGATACGTCAACCTGATTTGATTCCTTATCGAGATTATGTAAGAAGGTTGTCAACTTTTTTCAATAGGGTTAAGTTTCACCATATAGACAGAGAAGAAAATCGAATGGCAGATGCTTTAGCAACTTTATCCTCCATGATTGTGGTGATTTGGTGGAAAGATGTGCCCAGAATTAATGTCATGCATCTTGTTAGACCAACTCATATGTTTGCAGTTAAAGAGGTTGATAAGGATAAATCTTGGTATTATGATATTAAATGCTTTCTTCAAAATCAAGAGTACCCACTTGGGGCATCCAAGAAGGATAAGAAGACTTTGAAAAGATTGGCTGGTAGTTCTTCTTGATGATGATGTGTTGTATAAGAGAAATTATGACATGTTCTTGCTTAGATGCGTGGATAGATACAAGAAAGATATGTTAATGAAAGAAATTCATAAAGGATCCTTTAGTACCCATGCCAATGGACACGTAGTGGCTAAGAAAATGTTAAGGGCAGGTTACTATTGGCTGACAATGGAATCTGACTATTGTAAATATGTGAAGAAGTGCCATAAATGTCAGATTTATGCTAATAAAATTCATGCACATCCAACTCCTTTTAATGTTATCTCTTCCCCAAGGCTTTTCTCTATGTGGGGCATTGATATGATTAAAATGATTGAGCCTAAAACGTCGAACGGACACCTTAATCAAATTTAAATTAAAAGTTTTCATATTTTTTTATTGTTTTTAATAATCCAGCCATAAAGTAGAAATTATTAAAGTTTAATGTGGGTTCGATTCCTACTTTCATTATTTTTGAGAAATAAAAGAGTAAAACTTAAAAATTTTAAACCTTATCAAATTTGAACTTCGGACCTTTCCATAGAAATGTATAAACCTTTCCACTCGGCTAATTTACAATTACAGTTTAGTTATGCAGCATATATTATATATAAAAAATATTACAATATAATATTTCAAGCCAAGTTTAGTTTTCCCCACCTTCAATTTTTAAACTATTATTTTCCTTCCTAATATCAAATTTAACCTAAATTTTTCATCTCCGGCCTAAAATTTTGTTTCCCTCGTATCAATCATCTCTCATCCTTAAAATCAATTTCATTTGAGAACTTAGTTTCAATTTTTATTACAATCTCACTTTTCATTCAGGTGAATTTTACATGAACATCATTTTTACATGAACATCATTTTAATCCGTTGAGTTTTATGAAAGGACACGCAGAAAGGTATGTTAACTGAGCTTGTTTGTAAAAAGCTTAAATTTTTTTGCAGAAACCGCTTTTTTGTTTCTGATATCTGATAATGACACCATTCATTCTTACTGTTAAATTCCATGTTGTTGCAGTTAAAAAAGTATCATTGACGGTGAAAGCGTCCTAGGACAATATCTGTCAATATACAAGGAATTAAGGTTCCATTGTACGACGCCAGTTCAAGCTTTGCTAGTTTGGTGGACAACAGTAACGTATCGACGACACTTTGTTTTGAAGTTAAGTCACGCGAAAATTTTGTTGGGAAGTTGGTGAGGACTAAACACAGACAGCATGTCTCTTGCTCAGTAGCTATTAACCCCAACAACAACAAATCCATCAAACTTAAAGAGATTGAATGTAAATACATCTAAGTGTTTTTGGCCTAACATTAGGTACTTTCTTGAAAATTAATTAACATGTTGGCATAACATGATAATTTACAAGACATTGGTAAATTTTAGTAGCTCTTTATTTTTGAATGGTGTATGTTAAATGCCTAAATGCTTCTGATTGCAATTTTTTTCATTTTCAGATACTAACTCTGTGGTACAGAGCTCTTAAACTCGTTTTAGTTGCTACCCATTACTCAATGACAGTGGCTATATGATCTGTTGCGTGCATATTTGGTAAGGATATATGTTACTAAACCAAGTTAAATGTTATTTCATATTATTGTTTATCTTGCACTAGGGTTTTACTTAACTTATTTTCATTTGGATTATTATAGTTGAACTTATCACCAAGCAAGCACTATTTCCTAGTGATTATGAACTTATCCATCTCTAACTGTATCTTCAAGAGGAGACAACATAAGACTGCTCTGAAATTTTGATTCTTGTCTTGGATTTTTAAAATTTAGAAAATTATGCATTTTGAAAGGTGCAACTCCTTGAGAGCCTAAGAAAAAGTTCAAAGGAAATGATAAAACTTATTACCATGTGAAAGATATTAGCTTTCTACATCACGAGCCTTTGCTGGAAATACATAGAAATTGAAGAGTACATGAAAGGAAAATTAAGAAAGCACAGGAAAATAAAAACCTTGAACGTGGAAATCGCCTATGCGAGAAAACACTGAAACCCAAAATCAATAGGATAATTCGACAAAGGTTGTTTGATTTTTTATTTTTTTAATCTTAATTAATGTCTGACTTGTAGCTGGTGATGAGTTTACAATAGTTTTATTTATCATTTTTTAATTATAACACAAAAAGTTGTTCTAAAACATATTAATCTAAAGCCCATAGACTCTTACAATATATAATTTCATTTTAATTTCATATATAATATCTAATGTATAATATCAGTTTATGCAAATATATAATATCAGTTTATGCAAATATATAATGTCTAATATCAGTTTATGCAGCAAATATATAATATCAGTTTATGCAAATATATAATATCAGTTTATTATAATATCAGTTTAATTTCACATATAATATATAATGTCTAATATCAGTTTATGTAGCAAATATATAATATCAGTTTATGCAAATATATAATATCAGTTTATTATAATGTCTAATGATGTTGACATTCCTAAACTTTATGCAAATATATGATATCAGTTTAATTTCATATTTAAAATAGGTATGTTCATTTCTTTGTTTAATCATTGATATATATTTCATCTAAAGTAATAGGGCGATAACTCTAATTCATGGATTGGAAACACATAATTTTAACAAATATTGTTGTGTTAGGATCATCATGTGATGCACATATAAACCAAATTTAGTTTTATAATTCTTATTGACAGTGATATACTGATTGGTGTGAACACCTTCTAACATCTTAAATCTATATAAAAAATTGGTGCAACCTCTTGGTTTTATCGATTTTCACCTTTACCATTCCATAAAGTTGAAGTATCCTCCAATTCTTGATCCTCGCTTTGAGGCTTTTGCAGCAGGTACTATTTACTCAAAATTGTATCAAACTATAGAAACTCGAACTAAACGTTCTTGTGGATATTTTAGTGTATGTGCTAATCAATTTTTTTATATTTCAAATTCAGTGTGACTCCGCTCATCAAGATCAATGTTAGAAGGCATACAAGGTATTTCATCATTTTGGTAGAAGAACCTAAATCTGAAGCTTATATTTAAAGCTTTAATCAATTCTGCTAACTCTGAAGCTTATATCTCCTTGTTGCTTCTGTCGTCTCAATGTTTTTAGTTGACAAGTTTAGTAGAAGAAAATTCTTTATATAAAGCTGCATTTGAAATTTTATAGTTACAATTGTTTCAAGTTAATTCTGAATTCTGATGGATTTAACTAAGTTATGTTTGATCTTGAGAAATATCTGTCTTTTTTATTGAATTCTGGAGATCATATATGTTTCAATATATTTTGAATGTACTAGTTAACATATAATCATTGGATAGTTTTTTTTTATAAAATTTATATATTTAGCCGAAATTAGTAGCGCTTTAAATCGTTACTAAATAAATTATATTTAAAATTTTATAAATCATATTAAGATGATTTGAACCGTCAAGATATCATATTCACAACCGTTTTAAACCGTCACAATCAACAATGGTAACAAAAATCAAAAGGATATTCACAACAGTGTTTAACTGTTGTCATTTCCAGTTTATGTCAGTTCCAACTAGTCGTGAAATAGAGTTCACGATAATTTTAAACCGTCACAATCAACAATGAAAACAAAAATCAAAAGGATAGTAACGACGGTCTTTAACCGTCTCCATCTCCAGTTTAGGTCAGTTCTAGCCCGTCGTGAAATATAACGACGGTTGGTGTGGCGATTTTGGCAATCGTCGCTAAACAGCGTGACACACGTTTCTGCGACGGTACTACAACTGTGGTAGATTGTAATTGATGGTTTTTTTAACCGTCGTAACCTGCCAAAATAACCGTCGTAATCCATCGTTTTTCTTGTAGTGAATCTTTCTAGATCCATCAAACCCCTTGACAACGACTCCACTATACCGCATAGAAGTATCTTGATAATAAAGCCTGGAAAAAGTAGACTTGGGCATCAATTTCAAAGAAGAACCAGTATCCACCAAAACATTGGATAAGGCATCAGCTTGACAATTCATTGAGATATGTAAGGCCATGTTGTGATTCCTGCCTTCCTGTAGCACCCCAAAATTTGCCCAACCTTTTCTTCTATCTTGGCTTATGTTTCATAGCATCTTGCATTAGCATTTGTGCATAACATTGGTTCTAGGAAGGGGATCAAGATGTTGTATTTACTAATCAAGAGGGAAACTTCATGTTCAAAGCTCAGGCAGGGGCACATTTTCAAGTCGCCAAGTCTCCATTATCATCAAAGTTGGTCTCAAAGCTTGTTGAGGAGAGAAAGTAGGTGTTTGGTCATTTCATCCTATCTTGAGGATGATTAGAGGCACATGTAGCTATCTCCTTGGTTGAGACATGGTTCAAGGGCTCAATGGGCATCGCTTTATCTTGGTGGCAATCGATTATTTCACCAAGTGGGTAGAAGCAGCCTCCTTTGCCAATGTGACCAGACAGGTAGTTTCCTGCTTTATCAAGAAGGACATCATCTGCCGCTATGGAGTGCCAGAACGAATTATTACTGACAATGGTTCGAATTTGAACAATAAGATGATGAAAGAATAGTGCCAGAGTTTCAAGATTGAACACCACAACTTTTCTCCGTACCGTCCAAAGACGAAGGGTGTTGTCGAGGCCGCCAATAAGAATATCAAGAAGATTGTACAGAAAATGGCGGTGACTTATAAAAATTGGCACGAGATGTTGCCCTTTTCTTTACATGGTTATCGTACTCCAGTTCGTACGTCGACTGGGGCAACCCCTTTCTCATTGGTGTATGGTATTGAAGCGGCCATACCATTAGAAGTCGAGATTCCTTCCTTGAAGGTATTGGTTGATGTGAATCTTGATGAAGCAGAATGGGTGAAGGCTAGGTTGAATCAACTTAGTATAATTGATGAAAAGAGATTGGCAGCCGTCGCCCATGGCCGGCTATATCAGAGTAGAATGAATAAGGCATTTGATCAGAAGGTGCTCCCTCGACATTTTCAGGCAGGTGACTTAGTGCTAAAAAGGATCCTCCCTGTAACACCCCCCTCTCTATACCCCAAATAAATTAACTAAATCAATTAGGCACATAGAAAATTTATTTCATCAGAGTTTGATTAAAACATGGTATGAAAGAGGCGCATCACATTATCATGAAATTACACACATACGATACCTGCTCAAAATAGATATGCAACAATGGGTAACCCACATCACAATATTTAGAATAAAGCGGAAACATCCAAATATTGAATCGATCACATTCATAAAGGTATATACAACCATCAGTTAATTCATGCTTTACAACATATCCACAACAGATACATACACATATGTATCACAAAAGAATCAAAACAAATGTAACTCCAAAAGAGTCAAAGACTTCCTAACTACCCAGATGTTACATATCAGAGCCATTGACCAAAAAGAGTGAAGACATCGCTTCACAAAAAGAACCTCCAGCTTCCTACTCTGCAATGCCTCATAGAGCATTATAAAACAGCAGAAGGGTGAGAAACAACATCATAACAGTTAATGCATAAAATTGTATATATACATATACTCATATTGGTACAAGTTATACTCAAATTATGTTCTCACCACATTAAGCATATACAAATAATCATGTCTCTACACATACACATGAACATTCACTATATTTCCTCCAAACAAATCACATATAACATACACAGTTATATTCACACAACCAATGCATCATACACAGATGACTCATGCAACTCATAGAGACCGACACACGACTCTATGCAGATGCAAATGCGGTACCGACTCGTTCAACAAATTCCCTAAGGAATCGAGTATTCAGCAGATCCTCCACGGGATCAAGTACTCAGCAGATTCTCCACGGAATCAAATATTCATCAGATTCTCCACGGAATCGAATATTCAGCAGATCCTCCACGGGATCAAGTACTCAGCAGATTCTCCACGGAATCAAATACTCTAACCAATCCTCCACGGGATTACATGTTATGACCGATTCTCCGAGGAATCACACAATGCAACCGATTCTCCAAGGAATCAAATATAACCATCGTATCATACGAGGTCCTGCAAATCCTCCGAGGGATCAATCGATACAAAAATGCATACTATGCTCACAAACATATTCATTGCATTTATCATATACATAGCATATATCCATCATGCATTCACATTGTACACCATTCCACACATGGTTTACACACATATCAACCTATCAATGCATTTCTATTCAATTCGAGCAAATACACAAGATTATCAAATATTCAAGATTTATCATTTACTCTACAATCTAGGATTCACGCCTTTCGGCCACCCACAGCACAACATGTTGAAACAGTTCACACATCAATCATTCATATAGGCATTAATCATAATTGAATCAATCAAACATCATGCCATGAACAAACAGCAAAACAAATAACACTGCCAGGTTCGCCAACCTTCGCCTGGCGAAGCCACGCAGCGAATGCTCGCTGGCCTTCGCCTGGCGAACTCCCCAGCGAAGTCCACTGGGAGTAATTCTGGAATTACTCGCTGAGGCTCGCTACCCACTCGCCTGGCGAACCTTCGTCAACTCACCTCGCCTGGCGAACTTGCCAGCGAATACAGGGTATTAGCTTCTGACTTGCTTCGCTACAGCTCGCTGGGCTTCGCCTGGCGAAGCTTCGCTGCCATTCGCCTGGCGAACTTGCGAAGACAGAACTTCCATGGCTGTCTCAAAGCCCAAACTCCACACAACCAACCGATTAAATCCAAACCAGTCACAGTAGCACAACCCAACCATCACCCGAATAAACTACATCGTCTAATCCAATTTCTAACCGATTAAAACTTCATTCTACTCACAAAACCAACTTCTAACCTAAGTGGAAAAAGAGTAGAAACTCTACAAAATCCACACACATACACATACAATCATACACATTAAAGAGATGATGGAGTTTCACACCCTTACCGATCGATTGCAAGCTTTGGTGATGATTCCTTGATGATTCTAGGTTTTCTTCTCCACTTTCTCTTCTCTTTCTCCTCTCCTCTTTTCTTTCTCTTGCTTTTCTTCTTATGTTACTATCTTCTTCCTTTTTCCTCTCTTATTCTATTTCTATCTCTATTTCTTTCCTCTCAAATTCTTTCCAACACTTATCAATCAATTCTTACACTAAAGTGCTAAATGTCTAAAATGCTCTTTTTACTCTAATTCCCCGAAAACTCTCCGAATCGGTAAAAATAGATAAAATAAGCAAAACACCACATAGCAATATATAATTTCTCAATTTAAAACAAACATCAAATAAATAAATTAAAAGACTCAACAATTAATGGGAATTCAGAATCGGGGCGTTACAACTCTCCCCCACTTTAGAAATTTTCGTCCTCGAAAATATCACCTGATTCAAACAACTCTGGATGCGATTCTCGCATCTTGCTTTCCAATTCCCAAGTCATGTTGCCTTCCGCGGCACCTCCCCAGGACACTTTCACAAGCGCAATATCCTTGCCTCTTAGTTCCTTAACTTCACGGTCCAAAATACTAATCGGTAAAACTTCAACTGTAAGGTTATCTCTTACTTCCACTTCATCCATTGGGATCACATGTGACGGATCCGGAACATACTTCCGAAGTTGCGAGACATGGAATACATCATGCAAATTCGAAAGGTTCGGAGGCAACGCCACACGATACGCCACAGCACCAATCCGTGCGACAATCTGATACGGACCAATAAAACGAGAAGTCAACTTTCTCGACTTCAAGGCACGACCCACACCCGTAACCGGTGTAACTCTCAAAAACACATGGTCGCCCTCTTGAAACTCGAGATCCTTTCTCCTTTTATCATGATAACTTTTCTGTCTATTCTGAGAAGCTTTCATCTTTTCCCGAATAAATTTCACCTTTTCCGTCGTTTGCTGTACCATTTCAGGACCAACTACCGACTTTTCACCTGTCTCATGCCAACACAGAGGTGTTTGACATCTCCGACCATATAAAGCCTCAAATGGCGCCATACCAATACTCGAATGGAAACTGTTATTATAGGTGAACTCAATCAACGCTAAATAACCGTCCCACGCACCACCTTGTTCAAGCACACAAGCACGCAACAGATCTTCTAACGATTGAATCGTCCTCTCGGTTTGACCATCCGTTTGCGGATGATATGCCGAACTCAATCTCAACTTAGAACCCAAGGCACCTTGCAAACTCTCCCAAAATCTTGAAGTAAATCTAGGATCTCTATCCGACACAATACTCTTAGGAACTCCATGAAGCTTCACAATAGTGCCAACATAAATCTCGGCCAACCTTTCCAAAGAATAAGTAATATCAATCGGAATAAAATGAGCCGATTTAGTAAGCCTATCAACAATCACCCAAATAGCATTATGTCCTCTTTGCGTATTCGGCAATCCCGTAACAAAATCCATCGATATACTATCCCATTTCCATTCCGGAATATCCAACGGTTGCATCAATCCACTAGGCTTCTGATGCTCCACCTTAGACTTCTGACAAGTCAAACACGAGTACACAAAACGAGCAACATCGCTTTTCAATCCAGACCACCAAAAGATCTTCTTCAAATCCTGATACATCTTATTCGCTCCCGGATGAATACTTAAGTTACTCCGATGTCCCTCTTCCAATATCATCTTTTTCAAATCCGCGTCATCGGGAATACAAATACGACCTCGAAACCTCAAAACTCCTAATTCATCAACGTTGAAATCTTCATTTCCATTCGTCATCAAATCCACAAATTTCAAATCCAACTTTTGCTTTTCGCACACTGTAGCAAGAAAATCATTCGTGACATGCAACATACCAAGCTTCACACTACTCGGCGTTAACTCACAAACCAAACTCAAATCTCTAAAGTTCTCCAAGAGTTCCCACTCTCTAACCATCAAAGTAGACACGTGCAACGACTTCCGACTTAAGGCATCGGCTACCACATTCGCCTTACCCGGATGATAATTTAAACCAAAATCATAGTCCTTCAAAAGTTCTAGCCATCTCCTTTGCCTCATATTCAATTCCTTTTGATCAAACAAATACTTCAAACTCTTGTGATCGCTAAAAACTTCAAATCTTGCACCATAAAGATAGTGCCTCCAAATTTTCAAAACGAACACCACGGCCGCTAACTCCAAATCATGAGTAGGATAATTCTTTTCATGCACTCTCAACTGCCTAGAAGCATACGCCACGACCTTCCCATCTTGCATCAACACACCACCCAATCCTGACAAAGAAGCATCGCAATAAACCACAAAAGGTTCCGTAGGATTCGGCAAAATCAAAACTGGCGCTGTTGTTAACCTTCTCTTTAATTCCATGAAACTCTCTTCACAATTAACATCCCAAATAAAAGCCTTTCCTTTACAAGTCAACTGCGTTAACGGAAGTGCTAACCTTGAAAATCCTTCGATAAACCTCCGGTAGTAACCGGCCAAGCCCAAAAAGCTTCGAATTTCCGTAACCGATCTTGGAGTCTCCCATTGCATTACCGCATCGATCTTGGATGGATCCACACCAATACCATTGCTGGAAATAATATGCCCAAGAAAACTCACCTCCGACAACCAAAACTCACACTTAGATAACTTTGCATACAACTTCTTCTCTTTCAAAATCCGCAACACAACCCTTAAATGTTCTTCGTGTTCCTCTCGAGACTTAGAATAAATCAAAATGTCGTCGATAAACACTACCACAAAACGATCCAACTGCTCGTGGAAGATACGGTTCATATATTCCATGAAAACACCCGGCGCATTAGAAACTCCGAATGGCATCACCGTATACTCATAGTGACCATATCGTGTTCTAAAAGCCGTCTTCGAAATATCTTCTTCCTTAACCCGAATCTGGTGATAACCGGATCTCAAATCAATCTTACTAAAAACACGGGCTCCAACCAATTGATCCATCAAATCATCAATTCTTGGAAGCGGATACTTGTTCTTAATTGTCACCCTATTCAACTGCCGATAATCAATACACAATCGCATACTACCATCCTTCTTCTTTACCAACAATACCGGCGCACCCCAAGGAGAAACACTTGGTCTTACAAATCTCTTATCCAACAAATCATTCAACTGCTTCTTCAATTCCACCAACTCCGATGCCGACATCCGATACGGGGCCATCGAAATCGGTCTAGTACCCGGAACTAGATCAATAGAAAATTCAACCTCTCTCTTTGGCGGCACATCCGCAACATCTTCCGGAAACACTTCAGGAAATTCACAAACCACAGGAAACACGTCGAGCTCAACTTTGCTCTCCACCGACAATGATGCAAACAAACCAAACAACTGAGCTTCGTCCGCTAAAAGTTTCTTCAACTCTTTAGTGGAAAGAAAACTCTCGTTTTCACCATCTTCCAAAGAAGGAAACCTTACTAACTTGTGATAGCAATCCAAATGAACTCTATTAAATTGCAACCAGTTCATACCCAAGATTACGTCCAAACCTTCCAACGGCAAACACACTAAATCCATAACGAAGTCCTTACCATACATGGTCAAAGGACAACTTGCACACACCAAAGAAGTAGTTACCGACCCCGAAGCGGGAGTCCCAATAACCATACCACTACTCAAAGAAACCATACACAAATCCAACCGCTTAGCACACGCAAGAGAAATGAACGAGTGAGTCGCTCCAGTATCAATAATAGCAACTAAAGGCATATCATTAATAAAGCATGTACCTTTAATCAAACGATCTGCCGCATTAGTGGCGTCTGAACCTGCTAATGCGAATACTTTTCCGCCCGCCGGAGCTTGCTTCGGTTTGGTACAATTCGGGCTAATGTGACCCACCTCGCTACAATTAAAACACTTCACAGCATTCTTTCTACACTCTGCTGCATCATGACCAAAGAGTCCACAGTTGGAACACTTCGCCTTGAACTTTCCACAATCATAAGACTTGTGGCCCATCACGCCACACTTAAAACATTTGATCGCACCGGAACCTCCTCCGGGTCTCCTATCAAAGTTTCCCCTATGTTTGCCCTTATCAGCAGGCGTCACATAAGGTCCGCTTAGTACTTGCTGCTTCCCTCTCCTCTCGCTCAAACCCTTATAATGAGTAGAACGAGCTCTACTATCTTCTTCATAAATTCTACAACACTCAGTTAAATCCGAAAATCTTCGTATCCTTTGATACCCCACCGCTTGCTTTATCTCCGGACGCAAGCCATTCTCATACTTGATACATTTGGAAAATTCCGCCGTAACCGCATCATAGTGAGGGTGAAACTTCACTAACTCAGTAAACTTAGCGGTGTAGTCCACCACCGACATATTACCTTGTTTCAACTCCAGAAATTCCATTTCTCTCTTCCCTTTAACACTTTCGGGATAATACTTCCTTAGAAACTCAGCACGAAATAAATCCCACGTAATCTCCTCGTCGTCGACCTCAAGAACTCGCCTCATGCGGACCCACCAGTCATCGGCCTCTTCTCTCAGCATGTGAGTCCCTAGTCTCACCTTATTCCCTTCAGCACAATCCATCACCCTAAAAATTCTCTCAATTTCCTTTAACCATATCTGAGCACCATCCGGATCAAATCTCCCTTTAAACACCGGTGGTTGGTTCTTCCTGAACTCATCATTCGCATTCACGTTAGGTGCACCCTGCACAGCTCTGGCCATAGCCTCTAACGCCGCTGCCATAGCATTGTCATTACGACCTGCCATATTCTGAGAATTCCCAAAAATAACAACAAGGTTAAACAACCGTTCAACCAACACAACAACAAGACAGACACGACTGACTCAACACTGGCTCTGATACCACTTAATGTAACCCCCCCTCAATATACCCCAAATAAATTAACTAAATCAATTAGGCACATAGAAAATTTATTTCATCAGAGTTTGATTAAAACATGGTATGAAAGAGGCGCATCACATTATCATGAAATTACACACATACGATACCTGCTCAAAATAGATATGCAACAATGGGTAACCCACATCACAATATTTAGAATAAAGCGGAAACATCCAAATATTGAATCGATCACATTCATAAAGGTATATACAACCATCAGTTAATTCATGCTTTACAACATATCCACAACAGATACATACACATATGTATCACAAAAGAATCAAAACAAATGTAACTCCAAAAGAGTCAAAGACTTCCTAACTACCCAGATGTTACATATCAGAGCCATTGACCAAAAAGAGTGAAGACATCGCTTCACAAAAAGAACCTCCAGCTTCCTACTCTGCAATGCCTCATAGAGCATTATAAAACAGCAGAAGGGTGAGAAACAACATCATAACAGTTAATGCATAAAATTGTATATATACATATACTCATATTGGTACAAGTTATACTCAAATTATGTTCTCACCACATTAAGCATATACAAATAATCATGTCTCTACACATACACATGAACATTCACTATATTTCCTCCAAACAAATCACATATAACATACACAGTTATATTCACACAACCAATGCATCATACACAGATGACTCATGCAACTCATAGAGACCGACACACGACTCTATGCAGATGCAAATGCGGTACCGACTCGTTCAACAAATTCCCTAAGGAATCGAGTATTCAGCAGATCCTCCACGGGATCAAGTACTCAGCAGATTCTCCACGGAATCAAATATTCATCAGATTCTCCACGGAATCGAATATTCAGCAGATCCTCCACGGGATCAAGTACTCAGCAGATTCTCCACGGAATCAAATACTCTAACCAATCCTCCACGGGATTACATGTTATGACCGATTCTCCGAGGAATCACACAATGCAACCGATTCTCCAAGGAATCAAATATAACCATCGTATCATACGAGGTCCTGCAAATCCTCCGAGGGATCAATCGATACAAAAATGCATACTATGCTCACAAACATATTCATTGCATTTATCATATACATAGCATATATCCATCATGCATTCACATTGTACACCATTCCACACATGGTTTACACACATATCAACCTATCAATGCATTTCTATTCAATTCGAGCAAATACACAAGATTATCAAATATTCAAGATTTATCATTTACTCTACAATCTAGGATTCACGCCTTTCGGCCACCCACAGCACAACATGTTGAAACAGTTCACACATCAATCATTCATATAGGCATTAATCATAATTGAATCAATCAAACATCATGCCATGAACAAACAGCAAAACAAATAACACTGCCAGGTTCGCCAACCTTCGCCTGGCGAAGCCACGCAGCGAATGCTCGCTGGCCTTCGCCTGGCGAACTCCCCAGCGAAGTCCACTGGGAGTAATTCTGGAATTACTCGCTGAGGCTCGCTACCCACTCGCCTGGCGAACCTTCGTCAACTCACCTCGCCTGGCGAACTTGCCAGCGAATACAGGGTATTAGCTTCTGACTTGCTTCGCTACAGCTCGCTGGGCTTCGCCTGGCGAAGCTTCGCTGCCATTCGCCTGGCGAACTTGCGAAGACAGAACTTCCATGGCTGTCTCAAAGCCCAAACTCCACACAACCAACCGATTAAATCCAAACCAGTCACAGTAGCACAACCCAACCATCACCCGAATAAACTACATCGTCTAATCCAATTTCTAACCGATTAAAACTTCATTCTACTCACAAAACCAACTTCTAACCTAAGTGGAAAAAGAGTAGAAACTCTACAAAATCCACACACATACACATACAATCATACACATTAAAGAGATGATGGAGTTTCACACCCTTACCGATCCATTGCAAGCTTTGGTGATGATTCCTTGATGATTCTAGGTTTTCTTCTCCACTTTCTCTTCTCTTTCTCCTCTCCTCTTTTCTTTCTCTTGCTTTTCTTCTTATGTTACTATCTTCTTCCTTTTTCCTCTCTTATTCTATTTCTATCTCTATTTCTTTCCTCTCAAATTCTTTCCAACACTTATCAATCAATTCTTACACTAAAGTGCTAAATGTCTAAAATGCCCTTTTTACTCTAATTCCCCGAAAACTCTCCGAATCGGTAAAAATAGATAAAATAAGCAAAACACCACATAGCAATATATAATTTCTCAATTTAAAACAAACATCAAATAAATAAATTAAAAGACTCAACAATTAATGGGAATTCAGAATCGGGGCGTTACACTCCCTCCACAAACAAATCACAGGGGAAAATGGACTCCCAATTATGAAGGTCCATACGTAGTAAGGAAAGTTTTCTCTGGAGGAGCCTTATTACTATCAACTATGGACGGTGAAGATTTTACGTCCCCTGTGAACACGGACGTAGTCAAAAAATACTTTGCTTAAAAGAGACCCGCTGGACATAAAAAGAAAGGTCCAGGAAAAATGGGGCATCCCGGCGAACCATAAAAAGAATAAGTTCGGGAAAAAATTAGGGATAAAAGGAAAAAATGAATAAACCCGCAGAGTTGAAAACCTAAAAAGGCAACTTTGGAAAAAATGGGTATCTCGGTGGATCGAAAACCTGCAAGGGCGATTCAGGCAAAAGTTAGGGATCTAAAAGCAAACGACTACGGTCTGTGTCTAACACATGAGCACAGTTAGATGCTTGGAGGACCCGAGGGTTAATAAATCAGTCTCTTCAAAAAGCGAAACACTGGTGAAGCATCAAAGTCATGCGAGTCATAGTCAAATCAACACATGGTGGTTGTTTGTTTCCACATTGCCGACATTTTTATATCTTTTACATTTGTACTTTTTGTGTAACTTTCTCTTTTCAGGAGTTGCATCCGTTGTAATTTGCCTGTTTATAGGCCATTTTAATCAATGAAGTATTTTCCACAAAGAGCTTTCTCTTCTTGTTTTTGCTTTTTTTTACTGTTTTGTTTATGAAAAGATGTCTGATATTTTTTATAAACTTTGCATACAAAAACTTTTGGGGGCTTTTTTAATCATGATTAAAACAATGATTTACTTGAATGATGTCACGGACGATGACCGAAATAGCCATTGTTGCATACAGGGCACATTATTTGTTTGTCGTTTACAGGATTCACCCCACCAAGAAATGTTCTAGGTCAGAAGTGTCTCACCAATAGTAGTTTGCACTTATTCCTAGCAGGTTAAGATTGATATTATTCCCCAGTGGCGGGGCAAGTTCAATGTTGTTCCCCGACAGGATCTATGTCATTGACTTTTCTCCCCAAGCAGAGATTAATGTTGATTCCCTCGACGAGTATTTCAGAAATGGTAGACATTTGCAGCAGAGTCCAAAGGTCATTGGTATTCTTCGAAGTGAAATATTTGGGATAACTTTCTGATAGATGTTATTCTCAATTCCCAGCAGAATGGAATTGTCCCCGGTAGAGTTCTACTCCAGAAGGTCGTTCAGGGCGTATTCCTCGACAAGTTTTCATGTCATTTCTCTCGGCACCTTTTCTTGGTGGTGTTCCTTTGCATTTGCATTTTGCATAACATCCTTCCAAACGCATAGCATTTCCATTTCGTATGGAGCATTACGCCTATTCAAACATGTGCATGTGAAGCATAAGCCAGGTTGTTATCTTTTGTTACCAAACATATCTCCAGCAGATAACAGCGTAATCCACGAGCCTTTGTGGTACCCGACCCCAGTAAGAATCATCTGTGGATGTCTTCATCCTATCTTTTGCTCCCCAACAGAGTTTGCTTGTTTAAGTTTCTATTTCCCCAATGGAGTTCTCTTATCCAGGTTATAAATCGGTTGATTCTACCTCCTGTTTATCCCCCCAAACCTGTGTGTGCTTTGTTTTTGGTATTTTTGGCAAATTTGTAAAATCAAGAGAATCATCCATCATGGGCCTGCAAAAACATCCCAAAACTCTCATATATAAAGTGTAAATGAACCCTAACGAGGAGGTAGGGTTGGTTGCTGCAGAAAGAGCTCAAAATCACTCAAAATTTATCAAGGATTTTCTCTCTTTGAATTTCCCATTTCTCTGGTTTTCACTCCCATTTCTTGCTTGGTTGATACTTGGTGAAGCACAAGGGTTGATTTGGAAGCATCATTATGAAGCATAAGTGTAACGCCCCGATTCTGAATTTCCCAATTTGTTTGAGTCCTTTTTAATTTATTTGGATGAATGTTATTTTAATTATGGAATTTATGTGTCGATACGTTTAATTGCTTTTTGTGATATTTTACCGATTCGGAGAGTTTTCGGGGAAAATAGATTAAAGATTATTTTAGACATTTAGTATTTTATATTAAGTGGGGTATTTTGTGAGAAAATGTTTTAAGAGGTATTTTGAGGAGAAATAGAATAGAATAGAAAGAGGTATAAGTGAGAATTAGAGAGAAAAGAAATGAGATAGAAAGAAAAAGGAAGGAAAGAAGAAAGGAGAAGAGAAAGAGGAGAAATGGAGAAAAAACCTAGAAATTCATCAAGAAACAACTTCCAAGCTTCAATTAATCGGGTAAGGGTGTGAAACCTTATTATTATATCAATGTGTATAATCATGTATGATTTTTGTTGGATTGTTTTGGATTGATTGGTATTTTTCTACACTTTCCATTTTAGGTCGAAATTGGTTTAATCGATAGAAATCGTTGTTTAACGGTTAGAATCGTGATTAGACGATGTAGATTAGTCGATACATGTTAGACTAAGGCTACTGGATATGAGTTGGTGTTCATCGGGTGATTTTATCGGTGGTTTTGGATTCTGAACAGTGGGGAGAAGTGGAAATCGCAGACGCTCGCTAGCAGCTCGCTAGGCGAGCAGGTCGCGAGTGTTCGCTGGAAGTTCGCTAGGCGAGTGCGCAGCGAACGGTCCCAGACTTGGGACATAATGTTTTTGATGTCCTTCGCTTGCAGCGAAGGGAGTAGCGAGGAGCTCGCTGGAGGTTCGCTGTGGCGAACGAGGTAGCGAACGAAGTCTGGAGCTTCTGTTTGTGCTCGCTAGTAGTTCGCTAGGCGAGCAAGTGGCGAACACTCGCTAGCAGCTTGTTAGGCGAGCGTGTAGCGAACGTAGCAGAATGGGTTTTCCATGCTGCTGTGTGCTATTGTGGCTTGGGGTTTTGGTTGCGATCGATCCTTCTTTGGTTTAATAGCTTGTGTGCTGATTTGTGATGTGTTGTGGGTAGCCGTATGACGTGAATCCTAGTTTATGGTTTGTGAAGCATAAGTGTGGCCGGTTGGCAATTTTGTGCATTTGCTTAGTTTGAATAGAAATGCATGAGGAATTGATTGTGAATGTGAGCCATGTTTGAATGGTGTGAATGAATGATGAATATATATGTTTTGTGATACGTATATTTTGAATGCATAAATGAATATATGCGATAAATGTGAAGAATGCATGAGTGTGTTTGTAAACATGTGTGCATTTCAAGAGTGTCATGAGTCATGTTGCATGTGAAGCATCATGGTGTGCATTCTCGTGTTGATTGATTCCGTAGTGAATCTACAGAACGATTGTATGCCCGTGTGGGGTGTGAGCAATCGGATTGTGTGCCCATGTGGGGTGTGAGCAATCCTGAAACATCGTGTGCCCATGTGGGGTGTGAGCGATGGGTGAACATCGTAGGCCCAACGAGGAGTTACTTCGGTAACGAGCGATGATTCCATTTGGTTCTTCAATTGAACCTGTTGAAATGAGTCGGTACCGCATTTGCATCTGCATAGAGTCGTGAGTCGGTCTCTATGAGTTACATGTTGACATCTTGCACGATGTATGATGAATGAACATAAGTGTAAATGTTTATGTGAATTATGGATAATTGGAATGATTGGTATGCTTGAAGATATATATATATATATATATATATATATATATATATATATATATATATATATATATATATATATATATATATATATATATATATATATATATATATATATATATATATATATATATATATATATATATATATATATATATATATATATATATATATATATATATATATATATATATATATATATATATATATATATATATATATATATATATATATATATATATATATATATATATGTGTGTGTGTGTGTGTGTGTGTGTGTGTGTGTGTGTGTGTGTGTGTGTGTGTGTGTGTGTGTGTGTGTGTGTGTGTGTGTGTGAATGTATGTATATGTATGTTTCGTGAGTTTATGAATTAATATAAACATGGTTGACGCATATTGTATATGCTTGGCATTATATTGTAAATGTTATGTGGAAATAATGTGTATGTGTAGAAGTATGATTGGCGAATATGCCCAGTTATGAAATGTGCATTGAGGTTTATATAATGAATCGTGGTGAGAATGTGAAGTATGTGTCATTTGTATAATATATAATTTTATGCATTGACTGTTATGATATTGTTTCTCACCCTTCTGCTGTTTTATAATGCTCTATGAGGCATTGCAGAGTAGGTTGCTGGAGGTCCTTTTTGTGAAGCGAGTCTTCATTATTTTTGGTCGTTGGCTCTGATATGTAACATCTGGGTAGTTAGGAAGCCTTTGGCTCTTTTTGGAGATACAAGTGTTTTGATTCTTTTGTGATACATCTGTGTATGTATCTGCTTATGGATGATTTGTAAACATGAATTAACTGAATGATGTATATATGTTTACATGAATGAATTGATTCAATGTTTAGATGTTTCCGCTTTTATTCTGAATGTTGAGATGTGGGTTTTAGGACTAAGATTTCTTTGTTATGACTTGCCCATTGTTGCATATCTACTTGAGCAGGTGTTGTATGCGTTTAATTTCATGATAATGTGATGCACCTCTTTTATACCATGTTTAAAATAAACTCTGATGAAATTCATATTGAGTGCCTAAATTATTTATTCAATTATTTGGGGGTATAGGAAGGGGGTGTTACATTAAGCATCGTTTGAAAGACCAACCGAGTTGCTTCGTTAGGTAACTTTTCATCCTCTGAAACTCTCATTTTAGACTTGTAATTAGATTCATATTGGTTGCATCTGAAGTCCTACCATGTGTAGGCAATGTTTGAGTGCATGAGGTGTCTGTTTATTCAAGTTTCAGTTTGGATGTTGAATTTTCGTGGCTTGATTTAACTATGATAGAAGAGGCTTTATGAAAATCTAATGGCATATTCGTATTCTACGTGAAAAATCCTTCAAAACCATGTCTTGAGTTTTCATTTTTATCATGATTTTCAGTCACCACCAGTGAGGCTCACCGGAGAAGACGACCGGAGCTAGGGCTCCGATGTCTAAGGTGTAATGCTGAGGTGGGTTGTGATATGGCCTTTGACTTGCTTGCGTGGGTGTTGAAATATGAGGTGTCTGGCCACATTGATTAATGAAACGGTATGTTTCATTTAATATGAGGTTTTGTGGGATTGGGCTTTGGCATTTGTGATATCCACACCCTCCTTTTGTTCAGCCCATTTGTGTGTTAAACCTGATTCCAATTCATTCTGGGTTTTTCTATTCACACCCCCTTTCAATTATTTTTATTTTATTTTTATTTCTTTTACTATTTTCATTTTAATTTTGTTTTAAGTAGTTTTAACCATTCTAAAAATCCACAAAAAAAGTTTCTGATCAATTGACATGTTGAGATATTTTTCACAAATTTTATTTTATTTTTCATTTATTTTTATTATTTTTAATCAATTTATTTTGTGAAGTGGTTTTAGGGTTTGTCCTTATGATTTAGGCTTGAAGTTTGACCTCATTTGAATATCCCCTTTGACCAATTTTCCTCTCACACTTGGGTGTTTGATTGAGGATTATTTGAGGGCTGGTTTGAGGTCTTGATGATCACTTCTTGTTTGTTTTTCATTGGATTTTTTTTTACCCTCGATGTATGCTCGATAAGTTGGGTACTTTTCCTTGTTTTATACAATTGGTGATGCTTTGATGCAATTTTTGCCATGACCTTTTGCACACTAATTTTGGATGTACTTAAATTGAGTTTGATGTTTTATTTGGATTTTATTTAGACTTGTTTCTATTTTTGGTTGATGCCTCAAAACCTCATTGTTTTAACTATGTGTTTGTGTGCATGTCTTAACCTAGCTTTGAAGTATGGTCTTGTGTGATCCCTTGAGTGTTTGATTGAGTCTTGTTTTCTCTTGTTAACATGTTTGAGATTCTGACTTGCATGATTAAGGTCCATTGAATGTTTGTTTCATCTCATATGCTTTGTATGATCATGTTTTCCACTTGTGGTTGACTTGTGAGATATTTACATGACTTTGGTGTTTCAACTTGAGTATGATCCTTCTCGATCTTGTATGATATCTTGAATTTGAACTTGATGCATATTATTTGAATTTGCTTCTAACTTTGATGGATGGGTACTTGATCTTAATGTTTTTGTGGCATGTGTCTTACTTTGAGAATGATTTGAATGTGTGAACTTGTTTGAACTGTTTGGATGTTTTCTTTTGTAAGATCATGAATGAATGTTTGATTTTGATGATCATGAAGTGGTTTCTACCCCACTCTATTTCTCCCCTCATTTCTTTTTTTGTGGTTCAATGTTTGACATCATGCTTCTTAAGATGTTTAAGGCATGTGATCTTGTGTGGTTGCCTTGTTTGCTTTGGTGTTTTGATCTTTCATCTTGTGGATTGGACATGAATTGTGTGTGTCATTGATGTATGTCTCATGGTTACATGATCATTATTGTTGGTGTGTATGTATCTCTCATCTTCTTTTTCATCTTTCATGACTTGTTTAAGTCTTTCTATTTGTTTTCATTTGTGATTGATTAGTGATGTGTTTACTTGTGTTTGCTCACATGATCCCTTAGGATTCCAAGTCCTATTGTTTAAGATGGGAGTAGGAGAGACATTAGGCTTTAAATCCTTTGTATGATAACATTAGGTAGACTCCCCTTTCATCCCAACTTTATGACCACTTTGTATGACAACATTAGGGTTTTCAGTCCCCTTTAGTGTCCTTGTGTCTTCTCTTCTCATCTCAAACTTTTCTAAGACACTTAATAAAGAATGACAAGTCTTATATGCTACGAACCTTAAGTACATGAGAAATGATAAGTGGGGAGGACTCTCTTCACTTGTCTAGAGTGTTTAGTGTATGCTCTTTGGGCGATATGCGACACATTCGCTCTTGTTTCATAGTCTTTAGTGCAACATGAGTCTCAAATCAATTTAATCCACTTCTTCTAAAACTCACAAACAAAACTCAAACCTTTTCATACTTCGGGATTGTTTCAAACTTCATTTTCAGAAAGAGTATGTTATCTTTCCGTTCTACCGCAAACAGGCATTGTCCCTAAGTGCTGGAATGGAAACTTAGCATCACTCGTAAAAAATACCTAACCAACCTTGTCCTGTAGTTACTCGAACTACGTTTGCTCTGACTTTCCCATTTCACTCGTAGTTTCCCGAACTACATTGACTCTGACTTTCCCATTGCACGAGAGAATACGTAGGCATAGGGCGGTGATTTCCTATTGAGTATGTTCCTTCCGTTCACCCCCGTTTAGCAGTAGCTTTTAGATAGTTTTCACCTATAGATTATACAACAAGCGTGGATCTCGTTGAGTACAACGGACGTGAGAGGTGCTCATACCTTGTCTTTCCCGTTCTATTAGGTTTTATTTGATCGTTTCCTTTCCCTCTCTTTGAGATAAATAACGTTCGGTGGCGACTCTTCTGTTTGTTTCCGCCGGCTCCCTTTTTGCAGTTGCAACACTTCCTCAGGCAACTCTTTGTCACTGAAACTCAGATTATTTCACGCAGTTATATTACCAAAATGCCGTCAAATTGGTCAATAGTAACATCATCGTCTATGTAATCTTGATCAAATACCCTCCTCAAAGCATCTCTATGAACTTCAGTATTCATCAGCAAGGATAGAACAGAGATTTTAGACGAAGTTTGAAGGATTGATCAAAAACCTTATAATCACTCTTCTTAATCAGGTTCAAAACTTCATCAGTATCAGAATTCTAATTCAAACCACTAGACTGTTAAGATCTATACTGTACAACATGCACTTCAACTTGAGATGGCTTATCAGTAGAGACATCCTAACCCCTCTTGGAAGGTGCATAAGAAAACACACGACCACTACGGGTTACTCCACTAACATTAGCAATGTTAACAACGGAAGAGAGAGAGGCGGAATATGAACTTCCTTACCATCCTCAATCATGGTAGCATTGTATCTATAAGGAACCACCTTATTAGAGTTGTAAGGTGTAGGACCAGGCAAATAGATAACCAAAGGAGATATAGATGATTTATGACTGTTGTAAGTGATTTCCACTAGTTCGGGAAAATTAAAATGAGGAGCTATAACATCCATTTCATGATCAACATCATCTGTTTCTCTAGTAATATGCATACATCTCTAATCCAATATCTCTTGAAGATCTCTCTTTACAAAAGAACATCCATGAGGACTCCTTGAACAAACTCTGCAAGAAGCATGATCATGTTCATAGTAACTGAGCCTACACAAACTAATATGCATATCAACTAAAGATCCTCTAACTAAATTAATATCAAAGATATGGTAGTTGCCAAGATAACCATCCATCATATTCAAAGCAGCATCCCCATGTTTGGACAACGGATTAGCTTGAACATTAGGTCTAAGATCTTAGATAGATAGGATACCACTTAGAATCAACTTTTGAACTTCATCCTTTAGTGCGAAACAATTCTCAATATAATGACCAGGTTCCCCCTGATGGTAAGCACAAAAGTGATCATATTTTTACCACCAAGGGATATCCTTTGAGATAGCAGGTGGATCCTTGGTTTGCACAAGATTCTTCTGTACTAAAGCAGGAGATAATTCAGCATATGTAGGAATTGGGTCAAACTGAACCTTCTTCTGAATGCGATTCTGTTGATTATGTTGATGATCAGTACGTTGTTGTTGAAACTAAGGTTGATAAGTAGGAGTTGCTTGAGCAACAGGAGCAACATTAATAACAGGTGTGACAAACGCCACATATTTTTGTTGATTAATAATCCTTCCTTGAGAGCTTCTATGCCTTTCTTGAAAAATAGCATTAGACTCCCCTTCCATACTTCTTAGAATCACCAGAAGAACCACCTTCTTTGGCCAAACGTCTCTCTCGGACACCTTTTCAAGTCACATTCCCATATTCACCATCCCATTTAAATCACTAGGCGCACTAGCTACTATCCTTTCGTAATAAAAGGGACTCATAGTTTTCAAAAAGATCTTCGTCATTTCTTTCTCCTATAGAGAGGGACGATTTGAGTAGCAATCTCATGCCACCTCTGGATGTATTCCTTAAAAGTCTCCTTTTCTTTTGGATACATAGCACAAACTTGATCTCTGTCTAGTGCCATATCCAAATTATATTTATACTGTCAGACAAACACTTCACCCAAGTCATTGAAAGTATGATTCTAAGTATTATCCAATCCCATGTACCACTTAAGAGTTGCAACTATAAGGCTATCTTGAAAGTAATGAATCAGAAGCTGATGATTATCGGTATGAGTAGACATCTTCCTTACTGTAGCACCCTAAAATTTGCCTCCTCGTTTCTTGGTTTACTGGCTTATGTTTCTCTGCATTTTACATTTCTGCATATCATGGCATTGGCTCTCGGGACATGAGATCAAGGTTTTCCTATGGATTGGGGTTTTCCTTTATTGCAAGAGTTTGAACAACGAGCGTCAGAGGCTTCAACATTTATTTTGCCAAGCAATTGAGCGGCCAATTTTATTTTATTCGGCAGGTTATTTTTAGCATAGGAGATAGGTCATAGGTTATCTCAAGCACTTTCACAGTTATAATGTCAAAAGGCAAGTTTCAAAGGCTTAACAGGTCTTAGAACGGGTGAAAACAGGCGAATGTGCAAGTTTCCCTCCAAATGACGCATTTTTTCAAAATTTGTGAGTGGTTAACCGATTAACCAATTTGCATTAGCAAATGGTTAATCGATTAACCATAGTAAAAATTTCCCAGATACGGGCATTTCCAATGCTGCCACTTTTGGGGTCCATTTTGATCGCTTGTGAATATGATTTTACACCAGAAGAAGGATCTAGAATCACTCTAAATTTGAATTAACTTTCAAAATCAATTTAATTTCCCTCCAATTTTCCATTCCTAATCCCATTCCAATTTTTATAACCTCACTCCAAACCATAATTTTACTCCTAACCAAGAGCCTATTTAAGTGAATTTACTCCAAAACACACAAAAGAATTCACCATAATTTCTAAGTTCAGATTTCACACTCTCTCATTCTTGAGAATATGCTCTCAAAATACTCTCAACTTTTCTACACTCCAAAACATCCATTAAAGCTCTTTACACTTGAGTTCTGCATTGGAATCATTGAATTCTAGAGCTAAACCCCCATCATTCATCTCCATCATCTTCAATTCATCATTTGAATTTCGTTTGGATTTGGACTGTTTTTGACTTGTTTCATCATGCTTGAGTGTTTGATCTCGATTTTTTGACGTGTGACTTTTGGTTAATGTTTGAGATGATGAACATGTTTATGTTGCTTGCTCGATGTGATGATCATATTATGTGCTTGTTTATATCATGTTAATTGTGGATTGTACATGATCATCTTGCTGGATTTTGTGATGCATGTTTGTATTCGCTTCCATTTCCATTTGTCCAATGATCGTTTGATTGCGTAATTGATGTATAAAGCATGTTGATCTTGTTGATTCTTGATGATGCATTCTTATTGAACATTTGTGTTTGATTGTTGATGCATGTCCATTCTTGCATGATAATTTTTCATGATTGGTGTTTGCTCATACTTGATTGCATTAAAACATGCTTGCTGCCCTGCTTTCTACAGTTGTTGTATTCTAAATTTGCATGTTGTCTTTGCTCTTGCTTGCTTGCTGCCTGTCTTTTACACCTACTTTTGTGCTAAATTAGTAGCTATTAAATGCTGTTGAGCCAGCTTGCTGGATTTTATTGTTGTTTTATGCAGGAAGCGTTGTTGTAGCTGCTGCTTTTACCTTGTTTTCTTGTTTTTTGCCTTGCCTTTGCATGCTCCTTTAGGATTCCTATTCCAATTTAATTTTTGATTAATTTTATATTATGATAGACATTAGGAGTGCAATCCAGTCATGATAACAAGTAGGCTAGTCCCTTTAAACCTCAATCTTAGGTCCATCTTTTGCATGCTAACATTATGATAGAATCTCCTTTCACATCCCGACCTTAGGGCCACTTTCCATGACAAGGTTAGGACCGAGTTTCCCTTAAATCTTCTGTGTGTCTTTCTCTCTTCTCATAACAAAAAATGCTAATACACTTAATAAAGACGATGAACATTGTGCGCCACGAGCCTTAAGCATATGGAAAATGATGAGTGGAGGTTTTTCCTTACTTGTCTAGAGTGTTTAGTGTACGCCCCGTGAGCGATATGTGCCGCATTCATTCCTATATCATAGTCTTTAGTGGAACGTGAATCACAATGCAAACTAATTCACTTCACTAAAACTCACAAACAAAATTCAAACATTTTCATCCTTCGTTATTTGTGTTTCAAAATCATTTTCAAAAAGAGTACGTTACTTTTTCGTTTTATCGGAAACATACATCGACCCTAATTGCTGGAATGGGAACTTCACGTCGCTCATAAATAAACACTTAACCAACCTGTGGTTTTGTAGTTTCGTACAAGACGTCGATGTCTTGGCGAGTAACCTTCCCCCATCACTCGCAGTTTTTCAGACTACGTTGAATCTGAATTTCCCATTGCACGAGGGAATATGTAGGCATAGGGCGAAGATGTCCTATCGAGTCTCTTTCTTTTTCTTTGTTCTCGTTTCCATTTAGTTGTAGCTTATAGAAAACACACCCTTTGATTAGACATCAAGCGTGGATCCCGTTGAGTACAACGGACGTGAGGGGTGCTCATACCTTCCCCTTGCGTAACCGACTCCCTAATCCAAGATTTGGTTGCAATGACCTTGTCCTTTCCCGTTATTCAGGTTTTTTTTGATCGTTTTCTTTCCCTCTTTTTGGGATATATAACATTCGGTGGCGGCTCTTCTATTTTTCCGCCGGGTGTTTTTCGCAATTGCGACACTTACATACATCACAAGATGGATCTGAGGATAAGTATTTCCCTTATTCTTCCCAAATAGCTCTTTCCCTCTCAAGGCTATTATCTCTATCTTCATTTCTTAGAACTAGTCTTAAAATTCATCCATCCTTTCATAAACATCAATGCTCTTGTTGGGTTCAACATGGTAAACGGGCTCTTCAGTATGTGGAACAATATGAATCATAGGAGGAGGAACAACCATAACTGGTTTCACAACAGGAATCTCAATAGTAGACTGATAACCTTCAGGCACAAAATTCAGAGGCATTCCCCTAGGGAAACCATTGAGCATCTAATGTTGTGGAGCACTAACTAGAGCCATAGAAATTGGAGTTGATATGATCTCGAAAATCATGGTCACTTGAGGTTGAGTCTGAGTTGTATGAGGAGAAAGAGGAGGATGAGGAGATTGATTATGAATAGTAACCGAAGATTCAACCAAAGCATTTATTCTTTCCATTCCAGCCCTTAGAGTAGTCATCTTTTCATGGAGTTCTCTGTTCTCTTGTTCAAGATGATCCATCTTCCTCTGATAGTTAGCTAGAGTATTGTACAGATGAGACAACTTGTCTTCTGAGAAGACCAAGAGAAAAAAATAAGACACCTATAAAACTCTCAAAAAGCAAGACCAAACGCAAAATGATGCATGATATGCAATGCCGATGTTTATAATAGTTTTCAAGGAACTTTAAGATATAAGGCAATTGCAAACACCATAAAGAAATAATGTTTTGAAACACTGAAAACTCTCATTTCATTAATAATTGGAAAGATCTCAATTTGAAGTACAAGTTTCAAAAGATCTTAAATATAAGAATAACTAGCTAGATCGTAAGGGTCCTAAGGAACCACATCTAAAGACGATCCAACTCCAAGTTGATACTTCCTCTTAAGTATCTTGATCTCTATTTCATAAGTACTTTTCATGGTAGCTTTCTCAAACACAAGCTGATCTACAATGCCTTTCCAAGCACCTGAAGTAGGAAGATGAGATAGTGGAATGCTAGAAGAAACTAAATTCTCTTGCTCCCTCGGTATCTTCACTACACGCTGCTCAAGCAACTCTATCAAATCATCTTTTTCTTTCAATTGCTTCTGCAATTCTATCTTCTCAAGATTTGAAGCATGAAACTTGCCTTCTCAAATATCCTTCACTTGCTTCATCTTGGCTAAAGCTTCTTAAAGTTCTTTCATATATTCAACAGGAATGGTAGGTGGTTTTGCAACCACTATAAACATAGGCTTCTCTTAAGCATATGGAATCTTGAGCTCCCTTGCTCTCTCCTTCACCCAAAGAGTATAAGGTTCTAAAGCTAAACAATTCTGCTTTCCAAACTCACCCTTCCCTTTTCTATAGATATTATGCCAAGCATGCACCATCCTCTTCTTCAAACCTTAAGTATCCTTTCCTTCTTGAAAAAAAAACCTCTAATAGAATGCTATTAGGTTTATCTTTCAAGGCATACCCAAGCTAAAGTCTTGCTAAAGCTGGGTTGTAGTTGATTCCACCTTGTGTACTAAGAAGAGGTACATTAGAAAACTCCCCATAACTATCAATAATCTTAACATTATCATATACGAAAGAATACCAAGTGATGTCAGCATTGGTAAGGGACGTGATCCTTTGAGACCACCTTAAACAACTCTTGTTTTCCTTGAAGATATGAGACTATGGTAAGTGCGAAATAAACCACTTGTACAGTAGAGGTACACAACATACAATATTTCCATTACCCTTGGAAGTCCTATGATGGATTGAGAAATAAATATCACCAAGCAAAGTTGGAATAGGATTCTCAATCAAAAAGATCTGGATAGCATTAACATCAATAAAGTTGTCAATGTTAGGGAATAAGACCAGTCCATAAATGAGTAAGGCTAAAATAGCCTCAAAAGCTACCATGCTACCAGCACTGACAAAAGAAGAAGCCTTATTAATCAAGAATTTTGAAGTCAACCCCTGAATAGATCCTTTGATAATAAGGTTGGCATCTACATCATATTTCCTTAGGTAAATAGTTATTGCAATGACTTGTGACTTCAGAACCTCCTCCAAACCACTGAAAGAAACCTTATCAAAAAATGACACACCCATAAGATAAGCATACTCTTCCAAAGTAGGTATAAGCTGATAATCTGGAAAAGTGAAACACCGGTAGACCGGATCATAAAACTGAACTAGAGTATTAAAAAGTCCATCTTCAACATTGGTGAAACATAATAGCCAAAAGTATTCTATAGCGAGCTTTGAAATCCATAGGATCAATCACTAAGGATGCTAACTTTCTCAACTCTTTTAGATCAGGAGCTCTGAAACTATACTTTTGAGTGTTCCTCCTTCCAATATCCATAATCACAATGCATGTGATATTTTCAAAGAGAATCTTTAAGTTCCTTGAAAACTAAGTGAAATAATATGTTCATAAATGCATGAGTGAGTGATTATGCAACAAGCACAAATAAGATCACAAACAAGGTACAAAGGTTCGATGTCACGAGCATGGAATCAAGGGTAAGAACCACCCACAAGGTATGTACTAAGGGTAAAGAACATGTACAACAAGGTTCTACAATGTTCCCAAAGTCGTGATTCCATGTTTTGGATATTATCGGCTTAAACGACTACTCGTCAGCCAATAATATTCTCAAGAGAAACTCGTCTAATTGTAGTATCGCATAACAACTAATTCAAGTCTACACCTGAATAGTCACCGCACTGCATCCTAAAAGGCCAAGATGGGTTAAAGGGTTCTAAGGTCCTCAACTTCTCAGACTCTCAGGTTGAAATTAAATGCCTTCACAACTCACTTGTTCAGCATTATTACCCTCAAGGAGGCCTCCACTGAGTTGAGGATCTCAAGCCAGCTGATTAAGGATTAATTCCACGTAAGCCAAACTTGACTATACCACCATCCTATCTTAAGTGCACTCAAGTCTGGGTATAGGACTTATCTCACCACTAAGAGATCACCAAGCAACAAAACACAAAAGCAAATAACACATAATAATAAAACACATATAAACAAGTTAGGCTCAACCCACTAGGGACTACTCCCCAACAGAGCTACCACATTACTGTAGCGGTGAAAATTGGAGATTAAGCTATTCGTTAACTTAACTCACAAACCAAGAGCTGCCACTGCTCTTGATTGTTTTCAAAGGAATGAGAAATGAACGAATAAAACCTACATATGTTTTAAAACAAAGAGATAAGGATACGGGGGTTGGTTATGCAACGGGAAGGTGTTAGCACCTAAAACATCTATAGTACTCTATAGGAACCTCTTGAAAATATGTGTTTGGCTTAAAAAGATGTTGTTTGCAAAAAGATTGGAGAGATGAGAAGAGAAATATATTTTATGATTTTTGTTTGACAAGACTTCCGGAGTCTTATGCCTACGTACCCACAAAGTACAATGAAAATCAAAACCTCGTAATTCGTGGTAAAAATGACAAAAGTGTTTATTTTGGTTGATTTTAAATGAATAGACATTTCTTCGTATTCGAGTGGAAACTCAACTTACTACCCACAATTAATGAGGAATGAGCATTTGCATCACATTAAGATTGAAGACTTTTGCTTGGATTAAAATCAACAAGTCTATAACTCAATATCTAAGGGGAAAATGTCAACACTTCATTATATTATTGTAGAAGTATAGGAGTTGTGTCACTACAAAAACACCCATAATGACTATCCTTAAGAAAAAGGTTTTAAAAGGAAAAAGGTGCACAAAGCGACAAATGATTTGAAATAGTTTTGTGTTTTTTAAGTCTTTTGAAATTGTTTTGATATGCTTAAGATGAAGTAGCATTTATTTAAGTAAAAACATTTTAAAATCACTCGACAAAGTTAAGGTTTATTGAAAAAATGGTTCAAGATTGAAAACACGAAGGTTTTGAAAAAGGGAGAAAATTTTGAAAATTAAAGAAGAGGATGAGATGAAGAGACTATCCTAAGAAAAGTAATATAGTAGAAGTGTGTGCAAGTGGACTAACCAGGATCTAACCAGCACTTGACAAAAGTCAAACCAACATCTCATTCCTTTGGAGTAAGCCATAAGCAACAAGCAAGCACGGGATAAGATAAGCATCAGTTAAAAAAAAACTCAAGCTATGAGGTCAAAGCTATGTGTCAGAGCAAAGTCTTCAAAGGTCAACCAAAGGTCTCAAGTATCAGATGAATCCAATAGCATAGAGAAAAGTAACCAAAGTCCATAGGTCCAAAGGTCAAACTCCAAGTCAAGAAAAGGATAGTAACCATTAGCCCAAGAGATATTAAAGTTTTTTAGAGGTTTTTTTTATTAATGTATTTAAAATAAAAATAAAATGTCCAAGTGATCAAAGGAAAAAGAAGCATAAACATAAACAATATGAAATATAATGGTAAGAATAAAAGCATAGAAAGTAAACAGTAAGAAATTAAATGAAAAGAAAGTAAAGGGCAAGAAAAGTAAATGTAATAAAGTAAAAGTTAGCACAATAATAATGTTAGTATTGATGTTAGAGTTAATGAATCGATTTGGGCCAAATGTAGCGCTATGTTAAGCAATCGTAGCACAATTTATTAGGAAGATCATACTATGGGAGGCTAGTCAATAACAATTTATGTACCATACATGTTAGAGATATGATAAAAATCATGCTCCTAAAACATGTAGCACAATTAAAAAACAAGGAGGGATCAAGCACTAAGGCAAGGAGATTGGTCCATTACATCATCATCCTTCATGACAACTTAGGACAAACTTATGCATCAATCCAAAGTACCTCAAATGATCCATGATTAATTGGAAGGTAGATTAGAAATGATGAAAGTTCATCAAGCATCAATCCAAACTTCTTGAACAAGAAAGGCACTAAATCATCCAATTGATCAAGAGAAAAGAAAAAAAAAGAAAAAGAAGGAGAAGACGAGATGAAGAGAGAAACCAAATTGAACCATAACTTGAGATCCATCTATCATCAATTTCAATCACCTCTCGTGGTGGATTAAGGCACTAAACCTATCATCAATCCAAAGTACTAAAAATGATCCAAAGGATCATTCAATAATAAGTTTGAATTGATGAAGATTCATCTAACCTCATCAACACCCAAAGTCCATTGAGATTGAGGAAAATTTTCATCAAAAAGTTAAGATTCAAGGCAACAAGAAGTCAAACAATATTAAAATGCAATAATAAACAATTACAATGCATTAAAAGAATTTTTAAAATGATTTTAATATGAAAATAAAAGAGAAAATACAAATGAAACATCTAAGCATCAAACAAAAGCTCAATAAAATTAAGATAAGTCAGAAACACGTCAAGGATCATATAATATTTTTTAGATATTTTTAAAATGTATAAAATTATTTTTAAACAAATTAAAATGCATGAAAAATAAGAAAAATAATGAAAAATATTAAATCATGAAATAAAAATGTGAAAAAAAATGCACATAAGATAGAAAGTATTATTAAGAAACTATAGAAAAAAATTAGAGTGAAAAAGGTTAAGAGAGCTTTTATAATTTTTTGAATTAAAAGAGAAATTTAAAACAAATAAAATGAAACAAAAATGCACAACCATTAGATCAGATCAAGGGACAGTATTCAAACACACACGCAACCATTAGATTGGATTTAAAACTCATCCAAAGGTCAGGATCTAAAGAAATATGATGGACCTTAAGTGAAATAACGTGTTGGATCAATTTTAAAATCAAACAAACTCAGGCCACCGCTGCTGATCTCTGATCGTCTTCTCCGGTAGCTCCTCACCGGAACTTTGGAAAATGGTAACATTAGAGAATGAGACCACTACCATTGTGACTGTTACCTCATCATGAGTCCCACCATAGGCTCAAAATTCATTTATATAAACTAAGCATGGAGAATTTCAGAGAAACACGTGAAGAAAGCAAAAACAAAAATCAAAATTAACTTTCATACAAGATCAATGAAAGCAAGATAAGTTAGGAGAAAGCATCAGAGAGTATTAGACTATATTGTGCTAACTTATTTGAGTGAAAACGAAGCCTCAAACTACCTTCACTATGCCAGAATTGACTTTTAGCAGCGCATACAAAGACAACGCTTTTTAAAAAAGCGCTGCTAAAGAGTCATTAAAAAAAAAGAAAAAATTGCCTACCAAAGACAACGCTTTTTGATAAGCGCTGCTACAGTGTAATGAAAAAAAGAAAAAAAATAGCGTACCTACGACAGCGCTTTTAGGAAAAGCGCTGCTAAAGGCATGGGCTAAGACAACGCTTTTCTAAAGCGCTGCTGTAGGGTGTGCCAAAGAAAGCGCTTTTCTAAAGCGCTGCTGTAGGGTGTGCCATAGAAAGCGCTTTCCATGTAAAGCGCTGCTATATCCATGGGCTAAGACAACGCTTTTGAAGCGCTGTTGTAGGTATTAAAAAACGTTGTCACAGGTGTTATTATTATTAAAATAAAATATTACAGAATTTTAAAGAAAGCGCTTTCCTTGTAAAGCGCTGCTATATGGTTTTGTAAAGAAAGCGCTTTGAGAAACGCTGATGTAGGTATTAAAAAGCGTTGTCGTAGGTGTTATTATAATTAAATTAAAATATCACAGATTTTTTTAAAGAAACATAACACATTGCTAGCTCGCGCGCGTTCTTCATTCTTTGTTTCTCCTCTCTGCGACCCAGAACCCTATTCACTACGACCGGCCGTCGCCCTCCTTCGTCCAACTGCCGTTCCTCCGTCGCTCACCTCCGTTCAGCCTGTGTTGCATATCTCCTTCATTTGACCGTCCGTTTTCGACAGCCTCTGTAGCGCATTTCCGCCATTGTTACAATATTTGAAGTTTTTCATTTTTCATTTTTCTGGATTATTGTCTTAGTATTTCATTTTTCTGGATTATATGATGTTAGTGTTACTTCTTTTCTGAGTTATTGACTTGTTTTTGTTGATACCGTTGATGAGAACTACTCTTTTGATATTGGCTTGAGTTTTGTATACAAGGTGTTTATTGAAATGCCACAATGAATTTACTTATGTTGACTTTCATTATATCTAGCCGTATACAAGGTGTTTGTTGAAATGCCACACCTTATATGAGTTCTTTTTACTAATAATTTTTATTATTGTTGCCTACAAATCTTATTTGAAATTGGCATTCTGATAAATTTTATTTGTTCAATGGTGTTTTAGATTATGTTGCCTTAGAAGCTTCACACTATTTGTGATTCAGATGAAAACTTTAAGTTTCTGTTAATCTTGAAGTGAATATAATTTTTGTTTGTTATGCTCATTTATTGCATAGCAAATTGTTTTTGAAGTAACCTGCTGAATCTATCTATATGTATATAAAAATAATAACTTATTGACTCTTGTTCTTGTAGATCAAGATTCTGTTCGGCTTCTTGCTGTTGAGGGTTATGCAGCTCTTGGAAAATTGTTGGAGCCTCAAGATTGTGTGGCACATATTCTTCCGGTTATAGTCAATTTTTCTCAGGTATATTGAGTATTAATAATATTATGTGGGAAGATTTGCATTTTGTACCGTCTTGCTAATTTAGTAACATTTAATTTACCAAAATAGTATAAATTAATATGTTAGTAAAAATTGTATAAAATTTTAGATAAATATAAACTCAAGTTATATAAAATTTTAGATATTTTTAGATAAATATAAAATTATATAAAATTTTAAATAACTAATATGTTAGTAAAAATTATAAAAATTGTATATGAGTTCATATTAATTGCAAATTAATTAATTTTATTGCAAGAATTATTTAATGTTGATGATGTTATTAATTTTGTCTGTTATAGGGGTTACCTGTGAAGAGCAAGGTTGTGATCGTTTTCAAGCATCCTACTGTGCAGCTTTCTTAGAAGTTATTGATTTCTTTACAGGTATTCTCTGTATATTTGTTTAACTTTCTTAGTTTAGTTTAGACTACTCAATTAGTATGGATAAAAAATGGATTCTTCCAATCGATTGTCTAAAGAGTACGAGAGTGGGGTATCGAAATTCGTTAAGTTTGCTATTGAACACGCCAAAGACCCCAGTAGGATCACATGTCCTTGCTTAGGTTGCTGTTATGGGCGTCGAATTGACGTTGTTCAGTTGGAATCTCATTTAATGAGACATGGAATTGATCAAAGTTATACATGTTGGACATTACATGGTGAGATAAGTAACAAGAATGTCGAACCCGGGGATAATACGACCTATGCTTCAAAAGACAATGGCAGAGATACATATGATTGTGATCGAGTCGAAGAGATTGCAGAAGCACTTGAAGAAGATCTTCAAGATTGTCCCAAGATGTTTGAGAGGTTGGTAAGTGATGCAGAGAAACCGTTGTATAAAGGTTGCACTACTTTCACAAGATTGTCTGCGGTATTAAAGCTGTACAACTTAAAGGCGGGTAATGGATGGTTGGATAAAATTTTCACAGAGTTGTTAGCCCTACTTCAAGAGATGCTTCCGGAGGATAATGTTCTTCCCAGTCGAACCTATGAAGCTAAAAAAATGTTATGCTCTATTGGCATGAGCTATGATAAGATACATGCTTGTCCAAATGATTGCATTTTGTTTCTAAATGAATATGCATCATTAAATGAGTGTCCTAAATGCGGTGTATCTCGGTATAAGAAAAAGTTGTCACCAGCAAAAGTTTTATGGTATTTTCCTATAATTCTGAGATTTAGACGCATGTTTCGTAGTGAAATAGATGCAAAACACCTAACTCGGCATGCAGGTGATAGAATTATAGATGGGAAGTATCGACATCCGGCAGATTCACCATAGTGGATGAAAATTGATAATGATTATCTTGATTTTGGAGAAGAAGCTAGAAACCTTCGCTTGGCATTATCGACTGATAGAATGAATCCGCATGGTCTGCAGAGTATCTCACATTCCACCTGGCCTATAATTATTATGATTTATAACCTACCTCCATGGCTATGTATGAAGCGTAAGTACATGATGTTATCTATGTTAATTTCTGGCCCTAAACAACCAGGGAATGACATAGATGTATACCTGACACCTTTAATCGAAGACTTAAAGAGTTTGTGGGAGAACAATGTGGAGGTTTATGATGGATATAGGAAAGAAAGTTTCAATTTGAGGGCGATGTTGTTTGGCACAATTAATGATTTTCCAGCATACAGAAATCTATCGGGGTATAACATTAAAGGTCAATGTGCGTGTCCTATCTGTGAAGAAAACACAGATTAGACGCGGTTGGAATTTGATCAGAAGAATGTATTTCTCGGTCATCGTAGATTCTTAAATTCTAGTCATCACTACCGTGGATGGAGAAAAGCATTCAATGGAAATTCAGAACAACGTAGAGCTCCACCTACATTGACCGGCGAACAAATTTTTGAAAAGGTGAAAGATGTGAGTACTCAGTTTGGTAAGCCTTTTGCACATACTATTGTCACACGTGGGTGGAAGAAGAGGTCAATCTTGTTTGAGTTGCCGTATTGGAAGTCGTTGTATGTAAGACATTTTCTTGATGTTATGCATATTGAAAAAAATGTATGTGAAAGTGTTATTGGTATGTTACTCAATATACAAGGAAATACTAAGGATGGCCTTAAAGCAAGAAAGGACTTGGTAGCAATGGGAATAAGAAATGAATTAGGACCCTTGAAGAAAGGAAATCCCACATATCTACCACCTACTGCTTATACTTTATCTAGGAAGGAGAAAAAGATATTGTGTAAGTTTTGTCATACCCCAAATTTGTCCTACCTGTATATATCTTTTATTCAATACATCCACCCTCTAGTTATTATTTTCAAAATCCAAAATGTGTTGCTTATGCTCATGATATCACGAGGTTGAAATAAATTGTTACAAAGTTCATGCGAGGTTTGTGAAAGATAGGATATGGTATAAAATTCTAGAGATGCATGCTCGTAGTTTCAGTTGGTTTATGGGTGAACTCAGAGTTTTGGTACAGTTGTAATGCAGTCTATATCAAGTTATCATCTCGTGATTTCAAGGCTTTGAGAAATTCAGTTTGTGAAGAATGGTTGGGGTTCAGCCACAATCCAAGTGATGTTAGATCAAGACAACTCCATTTCTTAATCAGGTCAAGACGAGGGTATGGATCAATTTAGTGTTCTATTTGAGTGAAAACCCGAGAATGATGTTTATGAGAATCATGGATTATGGCTTGAAATTCTGAGTCACGGATTAAGGTTATTCTTTTTTTATCATGATTAAGTATAGTTCAAAAACACAAACAAGAGATTAATTAATTTTTTCTGGTTTCATTCGTAATGCTTGTGTTTGATTCAATTTGGATTGGATATGGATAACATAGAACCAAAACACTATTTCATTTGTCTCAATTTGTTTTTGTGAAAGAACTATATGGTGCAAATATCAAAGTTGTGGTACAAAAAGCCCAAACAAGGTTCATATGCCCAAAATAAATTGTTTTATTACAAATATAATCCACATTCATTATAGCAAAGTGTGTTCTGTTTGCAATTGGCAATAAATAAAAAAAAAGAAATGATGATTCACCATGGCCCATACATCGTCTAAAACACCACCAAAACTGGCTCCCACATGACCACAATATGCCCACCATAATCTGTAGCATTTGCCACTTATCCCTTGTGCTTACAAATGAAGAACGCTAATACAATCGAACTTCAAAAAGTCTTCTACAAAGAGACCACAAGATAGTCCACAGAAAACAACAAATACGACCTACTGCTATGCCCCACCTCCCACACACAAGGCATATACATGAACTTGTCACAAAATCACCAGCTTTGCAATCCTCACATAGGACCCACCATTTCACCTCAAGTCTGTCATGAAAGTGTAACTACAAGGTTCATGTACGATAGAGTTTTTATGCAAATGACAAAACCAAGTTGACCCCACAAGTACCTCCATAATAATAACGCACCGTACAACAGCTCCTCGAGCCTCATCCTTCAAGTGGCTTGGCTTTGCTTATGTGTTCTATATCTCCTACCTACACAAGATCAGTATTATATTAATAACATATTTTCAAATTATGACAGAAAGAAAGAGAAAAAGTTTCATGACACCTTTTGTTTTTACATGGTCTGGCAGAAGTGAGGTTAAGACAAAGCCCCTGCATCCTGCGCAAACCGTACCATAGTGTACCACAATGCCAAAACTTCTGCACACCTATAGCAGCAGCAAACTTTCCATCTCACACCCTTCCTTTTATGCAACCTCACATACAAAGCAAAACAACCCACACCACAAGTCATTAGTCCTTACCTACTATACCCTCAACCAAGCCATGCTAATATGAAGAACTAGCGGTCGTACACTTTGTATCATAAAGCTGATTCACAACCGTCCTACAATTAAATCACTAGCTAGTCACGATATGCACCCAACAATATTTTCACCTACAAATGAAAAGCAAAAAAATCCAGTTGTATTATTGACACAAAACGCCAAAATGACCACCTCAATCCACCTTGAGCAAAGACAACAGTGAAAGTACCTGCAAAGTAGACACCAAAATGCAGAACAGGGACCACTCTACCACAAACATGTTACCATTAAACCTGCACACAAACAAACAACTTCCTGCAGCATTGAAAAGAAAGTTACATCAGAAAATGATAAAAAACATCACAATGAAAAAGGGGGGAGGAAAAGAACCAAAGGAATGCTGCGAAGATTGTTCCAAACCAATATTTCTACAACAACTTGAATGACTTTTTGGATTCCATATAACCCCCATTCTCAAATCACTTTGGGGGGGGGACCCAAACTTCAATCCCATAAATCAAACAACAACAACAGAACTCACTCAATGGGGAGAACCCTCATAACTCCTTTTTAAGTTTTTCCAAAATGAAAACGAGAACTCATTCTTCAACCATGTTCAACTTTGCCAAGCTCTGCATTTCACCACCACTTCACCTCACAACTTCTTCTTCCTCCAATCCGCAGATGAACAAAATCTCTCACCATCACCTTCAAACATTTGAAACTCAACAACAACATTAAACCCATGTTCCTCAATCCCAGAACCTTTTGTTCCTCAAACAATCTTTCCGTTGACACCGTAAATCCACCAAATCCTCACCCTAACACCATCACTCATTTTCTTTCCTCTTCAAGAACCACCTTCCATTCATCATCAAGGCTTCCATTAAATAACACAACCACAAATCTTCACACAGAACCATACCAACAACAAAACTTGCAACATCACAAATAAGACTTCAAACTCACTATTCATACCACCATTGTTCTTAAACCAACTCATTTCCTTCTTTATAATTTAAATCCGCAGAAAAACCCAGAAATCCCCAATAATCATCGTATCAAACCCACCGAAACACATTTCGTTAAACCGTTCAACAACTCGCGATCCGCGCAAACCCTTCGAACCAGCAAAAACCTTCAACAATCTCCGAGACCCGGCATTAACTCGTTTTCACAAAGCTTAAAATCCCAAACCCCTTTTTCAAACTGAACCCAAGTGTGACCTACTTCAAACCGCAGCAGGATCTGCACCCAAATCGGAAATTGATGAGAAGAAGTAGAACAAGAAACACACCTCGTATCCAAACTTTGAGCGTGAATCTGAAATTGAGTCGAAGGTGGAAAGAGGAAATGACGATGTCCTAAGGCAATCGAAAGAAGGTTGGGGCTAATACGACGTTGTCAGAGTAAAGGTGATGATTCTGAGCGGACCACTTCGTCTCTTCTTGTTTAGTTCTTCAATGGCCGACGAATGTTAGAGATTTTAAGATTCATGAGCACAACATTCCCTTCTTCCCCTTCTCTTATCGTGTGAGGGCTTGCAGAATATCTTGCTTTAAAAATTGGGGTTTGTTGTTTCGTTTTGAGACAGAACCGTGTGAATGACATCCCACTTTCAGCTTTTGTTCTAGTTTTTTTATCCCACTTGTTTTGGATGGACATGAGTGGGATGTGCAAGTTTACAATTTGTAAGCCCATATGATCCTTTCTTTCTTGGTTTCACCCGCCTCTCAATTACTGCACCCCACCTGAGTGTAAAGTGAGGTGATGGACTTAGCCCAAATGATCCTCCCCTTCATTTTGAATACACTCCATGTACTATCCATACCCCTATTATTTCTACCATTTTTTTTAGTCAATATTTAATGTGGTTTTAAATTTCATATTTTGTTTGAACTTTAATTTGACTAAAGCATAATTAATCTCATTTTTAGCTTGATTTATTTTTCATCATGTTTTTAGGGTCGATGACGATACCCCAAAGTTATTTTTCTGTCAAATTATTGATGAAAAATAACAAACCCGAGACCAACCTTTTTCAAACTTTTTCATTTTATATTTTTATCCATTTTATTCATATTATTCATATTGTCATATTTATTTTATTATATTATTCATATTATCATATCTCTTTATTCATATTCATTCATCCATATTCGAAAATACCTAATAAATTATCGAAACTCCTAAAAGCCAAATTGGTGGACTGTTGGATCTTTGGTCATTTGCAGGTATCTTAATTTTAAGTCGTGCCCGACTTTGCTCAAGGTGTAGTTTAGGACACTAATGCACACACACGGCTTTCTCTTGGGCTACCTGACAATGAGACCCCTTTATTTCGTGCAATCCCGTGTAACTTACATGTACCCCTCTCCCATTCCGATGTATGTTTCACATTTCTTTGATTATTAGTTTATCTCCTAGGAGCACCCATAGGGACTTGAGCGGATTCAAACTATTTTCAAACTGATTCTCGATTCATCATCGAGCCACTTTCAAATAACCCGTAAGTCGAGTGCTCATACGCATTCGCCATTAACCTATTACAACTCGACCCTTGATGCGTAAGTCAAGTCGGTCTCGTTTTCAAATAATTTCATTTTCAACACGTTTTGCACGCGATAATGAGTCAAACCCTTGATCCAACGTCAAGAGGACTTTCGAAACAAACTATCAATCAATTAACAATTATTCAATTATTTTCAAGGTGTAAAGAGTAGGTTCAAGTCTTTGATCTTACTTTCCGTTGTTTATATGCGAGTTATCTTATTCGTGTGTGAGCAATTGACGCCTTTAAATAATATTAACAAACTCGATAATACTCAACCATCTCCAATTACTCATCCTTTCACTCACTTTTCAAACAACTCCTCTTACGATGAAAAAGAGAGTGTTCCAAGTCTTTGGTTCGCTTTCCCGATTACTTGGGGTCTGTGAAGTCTTTCTTAGACTTCAAGTGATCGTCATCATTTCAACCTTATCCTTTCAAACACATCATTCCTTCATGATGAAAAAGAGAGTGTTCCAAGTCTTTGGTTCGCTCTCCCGATTACTCGGGTCCAAGAAGCCTTTTTAAACTTCGAGTAATCGTCATCCGTACCCACATCAAATCCAATTCAAACCCGTTTCTTTCGTGGTTGTTACCACGAACTACGACTGCTCTGATTCTTCATTCTTGTCCGAATGTAAGATACGTAGGCACAAGATTGCGATGATCTTGGCGAGCACAATCCCCTCCATCTTCCATTTCCCCCTATCCTTTCCCGTAGTTGAACTACGACGCTCTGATTTCTCATTCTCGTCCGAATGAGCATATGTAGGCACAAGGGCCCCAATCCTTGGCGAGCACCCTATCCTCTAACCATCCCCTTTCCCCTAGTGTCTTTATCCCTTTATAGTATCCTTTAGCATTTAGTAGTGAAAAGAGAAGAATTAAGTTTAGCTAACTCCATCACAACTCGAATTAAGAGGTTCCCGTCGAGTACGACGGACGTGAGGGGTGCTAATACCTTCCCCTCGCGTAACCGACTCTCGAACCCAGGAATATGGTTGCGACGGTCGTGTTCCTTCCGCATTTATGAGGTTTTCTCGATATTTTCCTCTCCCGTTCATTCGGGAAAAATAAAGTTCGGTGGCGACTCTGTCGAACCGCATTTCCGCGCCTTTTGCGCGAGGGTCGTATGTTCGAAATGGAATTTTCGAGGTGCGACAGGTGGCGACTCTGCTGGGCACTATTTGCTCCATGCAAGAGAGAGTCGAGCCTATCTTAGTTTGAGTTGTTAGCTTTTTGTTTTTATTTTCTTCTCGCTTTTTTATTTGTATCCTTATCTTGGTTACTTGTGCTTGTGGCATTGTGGGGGTGTTCTACTTATGGTTACTTTGTGAGATGGCTCTACACCCGAGTCCGAGTATATCCCTAGGATTAGGAGGGTGGTTGTGTAGTGGAGACTTGCGTGGAGTCTTTCACGTTAAGTTGAAGCGAAGACCCCGCTTGGAGTAGATTCCTTGGAGATGTTGTTGTTGTGGTGAGTCTTTGCCATAACAATAACGTTTTCGAGTCTGAATCGTTGATCCCAAGGACCATTAACCGTTTTATCCATGGTGGCTGGTAGTGTTAATTCTTTGTGATATAATACGAACGCCCTAATCAGATGAGATCCCTTGAACGTATTACTTTCTTACAGTAATATTTTCAACCTCGATCTATGACTCTGAGAACCTTTTTCTAGAATCCGTGTGTCGATGGTTGTGTAGTTGATGCCTCCAAGAAGTCTTTCTTGCATGGAAGATACGAGAACCTCACCTAGAGGAGATTCTTTTAAAGATATTACTGTCGTGATGAGGCTTTGTCATGGCAGTAATATCTTTGAAAGATGTCCATGACTCTAGGCACTTACCCGTTTTAGAATCCTACCCATGGGGGTTTCTTTGAGCAGTGACTGTGATCCCTGAAACCGTTCACCCGGATAATTCTCAGATTTGTTTGAATTTGTGATCTTTATCCTGGATCTTGCATCTTGCATTGCATAGCATTTGCATTGCATCTCATTTGTTGTGCATCTTGCATTCTCTTTCTTTCATCAGTTTCTCATGTTTCTCTTTCCTTCATATCTAGTAAATCAAGCTGAGTCCTCGACACCAGTATGCAACTAGAGCCAATACAAGACAAATGATGGAGCAGATTCAACAGGAGCAAGCTACCTTCAGGGAAGAGTTGGATTCTATGAAAGGAAAGATCGACCAGATCCTCGAAGCCATCCTTGCGGCCAGAAGAGAGGAAGAACAGCGTGAAGCCGCTGCTGTCGTCAACAACAATGGTCAAGGACAAGGGTCTACTGCCATCCCTTTGGTTCCAATTCCAAATCCTCATGGGATGCCGTTGAACTTCAATAACGCAGCCGAATGGAACACTTCTCATCCAACCCCAGCGCTCGGAGTTACCGTTGGAGCTATCCCGCAGGCCCAGCCTACTGCTGTGCAAATCCCAACTCCCCATACCGAAGATACTCTGATGGATCATTATGACGACGTTCAGAACTGTCATGCTGCTATCCCCATTTCCAGTCCTGTTGCTGTTCAGGATTCAGAAGCCATGAAGATGTGCCGAGATCTAACCGAGAAACTCCGAGCCATGGAAGGGCACAGTTCAAATTCCTTCAGTGCTTTGGAATTATGCTTGGTGCCTGATGTTGTCATTCCTCCCAAGTTCACGGTGCCTGAGTTTTCGAAATACAAAGGTCTCAGTTGCCCAAACATTCATTTGAAGATGTATTGTTGCAAGATGGCTGCCTATGCCAGAGACGAAAAGCTCATGATCCATTGCTTCCAATATAGCTTGTCTGGGGCATCACTCGAATGGTATATGCAGCTGGAACGTAATAGTGTGCGCACTTGGGCCGAGCTAGCCGATGCATTTGTCAAGCAGTACAAATACAACACCGATCTTGCTCCAAACCGTACTCAGCTTCAGAGTATGACTCAGAAGGATAGCGAATCCTTCAAGGAGTACGCGCAACGGTGGAGAGAGCTAGCCGCAAGGGTGCATCCACCTCTTGTTGACCGTGAACTGATCGACATCTTTATGGGTACATTGCAAGGCCAGTACTACGAAAAGCTGATCGGTAGTGTCTCTGCTGGATTCTCTAACTTGGTGATCGTCGGTGAGAGAATTGAAGAAGGGCTGAAGAGTGGAAAGATCCCAGGAGGTTCCAACAACCAGGCCAATGCCAAGAAGCCTTTCAATGGATACAAGAAGAAGGAGGGCGAAACAAATGCCATCTTTTTGCAGAAAGGGCAAGCTTCTCAACAAGCTCCTGCTCCTATGCCTTATCAAGTTCCCTATTATCAGTATCCGTATGTTGCTGCTGCGCAATATGCTCCAACGCCTTATCAGCCATCTGATCAAGCAGTGCAAGCTCAGATGCCACGGCAACAGGCTCCTCAGCAACAAGCCTACAACCAGCAAGGATATCAGTATCCTCCTTAGCAACAGCAGATGCAAGCTACTCAGCAACGACAAGGTACTCGCCCACACCGTCCGCAGAGAACATGGAGACCAGATAGAGTCTTTGATCGTCTACCAATGACATATGCCAAAATCTTTGCTCAGTTGATGGAGAAGAAAGTTGTTGTTCCGAGAGATTTGGCTCCTCCAACCGTCATTCCTGCCGATTACAATGCAAATGCTCATTGTGAGTTTCATAAGGGCGCTCCGGGTCATACCATTAAAGATTGCAGAGCCTTCAAGCACATAATTCAAGACATGATCGACAGGGATGCTATCAACTTCAATGGGAAGTCTCCAAATATCATTAACAATCCGATGCCACCAATCAACTAGTGCCAACATCAGATCGATTCCAGTCAAGTTCATTCCCCGAAGAAGGCAGTCATGTTGCCATTTCATTATTCGTAGTTCTTATATTTTGTCTTTGTTTAAGTATTGTATGCTTTGAACAATTGCCATTCGTATTTGGTTTTCATTAATGTATTGTTTATGCATGTTTTGAATTAGTTATGTCGTATTCACTCATTTTCACTTATCACCGACACATTTATTCACTCCACTCTATTCACTGTTGTTTAGCGTGATTTGAGGGAGGATGATGAGAACGAGATACCCATAATTGCAAATCTTATGCTTTCAGACCGAATCTCGTCAATGATGTACAAGCATTGCTTCAATTCCCCAAAACACTGGAGATATAAGGAGTTAGCCCCTAGTAAACCACTTCGAGCCTAGGAGTAGTAGTTTCCTTCGGATATTCAAACCTTTTACGCTCAACCTGGGGCAGGGTAGTGTTCAGTTAATTCAACCCCGCACTCGAATCAACAAGCAAAATCCAGAAGACGGTTGTTCTTCAATGACCCATAACATGGTAGTCACAACCTTCCAACAAAATCCAAAAAAAAAAACATCAAAAGCCTGCTAAGTCAGACACCTTAGAGGAGACTTAGGCAAAATCAAGGCAATCCCGATGGATCTGACAAGCAAAGTCAATCCATGCAAAAGTTAGGGATCAAAAACAAAAGTAAAAGAGGACCCCGAAACCCTCAACAAAAAAACAAAGAAAGATTCAGTGGCCACCCAGATCAAAGGGGCACTGGCATCCATCAAAATAAGGTGACTGCCACGACGAGCAAACCTTGAATCATCAAGTTTATACCGTTAAGACAAGTGAAGAATTAACTGAGCGTAGGACTGGAGATCATTAAGAAGAAGGGGTGGGTGTCAATCATACTTTGAGCCTAGAAACCTTTGTTTCATAACCGTGAACCAGACCACATTATAACCCTCGAAAGACCTAATTGAGGCGAGGTTTATTCTGAAAGCATACTATTGTGAGGTTGCGTAACCTGACTCCTCACACGATTGTTAATCGTCAGCATTAGTGTCGTTATCCTTGCAATATCTTTTACACCAATCAAACAGTACAACGATTGAGCTAATTGTCCATTCGTCTCATTGCCACGACACTCTCAATAAATGACACACTTTTTCAAAACTTGCATTGAGCTTTGCATTAATATTACCATTTGTGAATGTACAATCTTATTGCGAATCAGTGCTAGGTATTCAAAGACACTTCGACAAAGGGCAATCATTTAACTCCCAGCGGCTGACACGAAGCAAGACTACCTCAGAACCCACAGGCTGGGGCAAATCACTCAACAGCTCGAGTAGGGGCAAATCATCTGAGTTCAACTTTCGTATGTCAGAACTAGTTAATCTGGGGGCGGACCATTGCCATGTTCAAACTGGGGCAAGACCAGGTCGTCCTGACCATTAAGCAGAGTTGCAATTCTCTCTGAAGCAAGTTCACAGTCACCAAATATCCCAGACTTGGGGCATCAAGGACATCTTATGCTCCAATCATGGCGTCTTTAGCGAACTGCGTGTTGAGGAAGTCAATCCCTCCCACCACCCGAAGTCCAATCCGCATTGGCAACTACCAGAGGCCATCATGCTGGCGTCTCCTTACATTTCCAATCACCCGTCCGCATCATATGCATCATACGCATTGCATTCATCATCATAAGCATTTTACATCATTTTGCATAACCAGTCGTATCATACTTCCCCATCTCTTGCATCTCCGCTCGTCAGCATTTGCATTTGCACTTCCATTCGTTATGGAACATCATTTTACATCCAGCATTAGCATACGCACGTCAAGGTCCAGGATCAACTTCGAAGGTTTCCAAGACCATCATCAGCCCAATCAGGGGCATCTTCCACAACATCTTCAAAGCAATCATCAGCCCAATCAGGGGCATTTTTGCAAGATTGTGGGTTTGTCCCACGATTTTTAAGAGCTTCAAAGCAATCATCAGCCCAGTCAGGGGCAATCTTCTGCAATTGTGGGTTTCTCCCACAAAATTTGAAGTTATTCAAAGCAAGATTCAACCCAGTCAGGGGCATTTTTCAAAGACCATGGGCGTCTCCCATGACGTATTTCAACCTTGTGGTTGATCAGATCTTCAAATCAACATTCAGCCTATTCAGGGGCACACCATTCAAGACCGTGGGCATTCCCCACGAAGTTGTTCAACCTTTTGTTGAGCAAACCAAGACATCAAGACAAACTCAGCCCAGTCAGGGGCATCCTCTTCAGAGTTCATGGGCGTAACCATGAAATCATTTTGGCAAAACTATGATCTCCAAACAAGACGGTGGGCATACCCCGTTGACTCATTTCAATTCAATCTTTCTCTTGGGTGTTCCCTAATGAGTTGTATCCAGTAAGCGTGACCATTGTCAATTGCCTTACTATCATCCTTTTGGTGATAGTTGAACCTCGTCAGTTCAACCTAGCCTGCATCCTTTTGGTGTTGGTAAACTTCAAATATGTATTGTCCTATCATCCTTTTGATGATAGAGACCTGTTGATGTGAGTTTCGCTCCGTCATCCTTTTGGTGGGGGGTTTATCATGCTTATTAATGATAGATTGTGCGATGTGTTTATTTGTGTTTCGCTCCGTCATCCTTTTGGTGGGGGGTCTATCATGGTCATTAATGATAGATTGTGCGATGTGTTTTGTGTTTCGCTCCGTCATCCTTTTGGTGGGGGGTCTATCATGGTCATTAATGATAGAATGTGCGATGTGTGAGTTCGCTCCGTCATCCTTTTGGTAGGGGGTCTATCATGGTCATTAATGATAGATTGTGTAATTTTGTTTGCGTGTTTCGCTCCGTCATCCTTTTGGTGGGGGGTCTGTCACTTGAATTGGTGTCAGGTTGTGCGATATCGTTTATTTGTTTCGCTCCTTCATCCTTTTGGTGGGGGGTCTATCATGGTCATTAATGATAGATTGTGTGATAGTTTATTTGTGTTTCGCTCCGTCATCCTTTTGGTGGGGGGTCTATCATGGTCATTAATGATAGATTGTGCGATGTGTTTTGTGTTTCGCTCCGTCATCCTTTTGGTGGGGGGTCTATCATGGTCATTAATGATAGATTGTGCGATGTGTGAGTTCACTCCGTCATCCTTTTGGTGGGGGGTCTATCATGGTCATTAATGATAGATTGTGCGATAGTTTATTTGTGTTTCGCTCCGTCATCCTTTTGGTGGGGGGTCTATCATGGTCATTAATGATAGATTGTGCAATGTGTTTTGTGTTTCGCTCCATCATCCTTTTGGTGGGGGGTCTATCATGGTCGTTAGATTGTGCGATATGTTTGATGTGTGAGTTTGCTCCGTCATCCTTTTGGTGGGGAGTCTATTATAGTCATTAATGATAGATTGTGCGATAGTTTGTTTGTTTCGCTCCGTCATCCTTTTGGTGGGGGGTCTATCATAGTCATTAATGATAGATTGTGCGATAGTTTGTTTGTGTTTCGCTCCGTCATCCTTTTGGTGGGGGTCTGTCATAGTCATTAATGCCAGATTGTGCGGGTGTGTTTTGCTCTATCACCCCTTTTGGTGGTAGTAGCCGTGCGTGTTTTGTCCCATCATCCTTTTGGTGATGGCGACCTTTTATTAGTTACCCACAGTTTGCTTAAAGTTATGCCTCGTCCAGCGTTTTCAATTCCCAAGCTTTCCTTTTCTTTTCGGACAAATTCAGGGTTTTCTTTATATCTAATTGTCTTCTACCTTGAAAAAAATGAACTCTATAGCAATTCATCTTACTCGGTCTAAGCCAATTAGATAGGGGCATCTGTCATACCCCAAATTTGTCCTACCTGTATATATCTTTTATTCAATACATCCACCCTCCAGTTATTATGTTTCAAAATCCAAAATGTGTTGATTATGCTCATGATATCACGAGGTTGAACTAAATTGTTACAAAGTTCATGCGAGGTTTGTGAAAGATAGGATATGGTATAAAATTCTAGAGATGCATGCTCGTAGTTTCAGTTGGTTTATGGGTGAACTCAGAGTTTTGGTACAGTTGTAATGCAGTCTATATCAAGTTATCATCTCGTGATTTCAAGGCTTTGAGAAATTCAGTTTGTGAAGAATGGTTGGGGTTCAGCCACAATCCAAGTGATGTTAGATCAAGACAACTCCATTTCTTAATCAGGTCAAGACGAGGGTATGGATCAATTTAGTGTTCTATTTGAGTGAAAACCCGAGAATGATGTTTATGAGAATCATGGATTATGGCTTGAAATTCTGAGTCACGGATTAAGGTTATTCTTTTTTTATCATGATTAAGTATAGTTCAAAAACACAAACAAGAGATTAATTCATTTTTTCTGGTTTCATTCGTAATGCTTGTGTTTGATTCAATTTGGATTGGATATGGATAACATAGAAACAAAGCACTATTTCATTTGTCTCAATTTTTTTTTGTGAAAGAACTATATGGTGCAAATATCAAAGTTGTGGTACAAAAAGCCCAAACAAGGTTCATATGCCCAAAATAAATTGTTTTATTACAAATATAATCCACATTCATTATAGCAAAGTGTGTTATGTTTGCAATTGGCAATAAACAAAAAAAAAAAGAAATGATGATTCACCATGGCCCATACATCGTCTAAAACACCACCAAAACTGGCTCCCACATGACCACAATATGCCCACCATAATCTGTAGCATTTGCCACTTATCCCTTGTGCTTACAAATGAAGAACGCTAATACAATCGAACTTCAAAAAGTCTTCTACAAAGAGACCACAAGATAGTCCACAGAAAACAACAAATACGACCTACTGCTATGCCCCACCTCCCACACACAAGGCATATACATGAACTTGTCACAAAATCACCAGCTTTGTAAACCTCACCTAGGACCCACCATTTCACCTCAAGACTGTCATGAAAGTGTAACTACAAGGTTCATGTACGATAGAGTTTTTATGCAAATGACAAAACCAAGTTGACCCCACAAGTACCTCCATAATAATAACGCACCGTACAACAGCTCCTCGAGCCTCATCCTTCAAGTGGCTTGGCTTTGCTTATGTGTTCTATATCTCCTACCTACACAAGATCAGTATTATATTAATAAAATATTTTCAAATTATGACAGAAAGAAAGAGAAAAAGTTTCATGACACCTTTTGTTTTTACATGGTCTGGCAGAAGTGAGGTTAAGACAAAGCCCCTGCATCCTGCGCAAACCGTACCATAGTGTACCACATTGCCAAAACTTCTGCACACCCATAGCAGCAGCAAACTTTCCAGCTCACACCCTTCCTTTTATGCAACCTCACATACAAAGCAAAACAACCCACACCACAAGTCATTAGTCCTTACCTACTATACCCTCAACCAAGCCATGCTAATATGAAGAACTAGCGGTCGTACACTTTGTATCATAAAGCTGATTCACAACCGTCTTGCAATTAAATCACTAGCTAGTCACGATATGCACCCAACAATATTTTCACCTTCAAATGAAAAGCAAAAAAATTCAGTTGTATTATTGACACAAAACGCCAAAATGACCACCTCAATCCACCTTGAGCAAAGACAACAGTGAAAGTACCTGCAAAGTAGACACCAAAATGCAGAACAGGGACCACTCTACCACAAACATGTTACCATCAAACCTGCACACAAACAAACAACTTCCTGCAGCATTGAAAAGAAAGTTACATCAGAAAATGATAAAAAAACATCACAATGAAAAAGGGGGGAGGAAAAGAACCAAAGGAATGCTGCGAAGATTGTTCCAAACCAATATTTCTACAACAGCTTGAATAACTTTTTGGATTCCATATAACCCCCATTTTCAAATCACTTTGGGGGGGACCCAAACTTCAATACCATAAATCAAACAACAATAACAGAACTCACTCAATGGGGAGAACCCTCATAACTCCTTTTTAACCTTTTCCAAAATGAAAACGAGAACTCATTCTTCAACCATGTTCAACTTTGCCAAGCTCTGCATTTCACCACCACTTCACCTCACAACTTCTTCTTCCTCCAATCTGCAGATGAACAAAATCTCTCACCATCACCTTCAAACATTTGAAACTCAACAACAACATTAAACCCATGTTCCTCAATCCCATAACCTTTTGTTCCTCAAACAATCTTTCCGTTGACACCGTAAATCCACCAAATCCTCACCCTAACACCATCACTCATTTTCTTTCCTCTTCAAGAACCACCTTCCATTCATCATCAAGGCTTCCATTAAATAACACAACCACAAATCTTCACACAGAACCATACCAACAACAAAACTTGCAACATCACAAATAAGACTTCAAACTCACTATTCATACCACCATTGTTCTTAAACCAACTAATTTTCTTCTTTATAATTTAAATCCGCAGAAAAACCCAGAAATCCCCAATAATCATCGTATCAAACCCACCGAAACACATTTCGTTAAACCGTTCAACAACTCGCGATCCGCGCAAACCCTTCGAACCAGCAAAAACCTTCAACAATCTCCGAGACCCGGTATTAACTCGTTTTCACAAAGCTTAAAATCCCAAACCCCTTTTTCAAACTGAACCCAAGTGTGACCTATTTCAAACCGCAGTAGGATTTGAACCCAAATCGGAAATTGATGAGAAGAAGTAGAACAAGAAACACACCTCGTATCCAAACTTTGAGCGTGAATCTGAAATTGAGTCGAAGGTGGAAAGAGGAAATGACGATGTCCTAAGGCAATCGAAAGAAGGTTGGGGCTAATACGACGTCGTCACAGTAAAGGTGATGATTCTGAGCAGACCACTTCGTCTCTTCTTGTTTAGTTCTTCAATGGCCGACGAATGTTAGAGATTTTAAGATTCATGAGCACAACATTCCCTTCTTCCCCTTCTCTTATCGTGTGAGGGCTTGCAGAATATCTTGCTTTAAAAATTGGGGTTTGTTGTTTCGTTTTGAGACAGAACCGTGTGAATGACATCCCACTTTCAGCTTTTGTTCTAGTTTTTTTATCCCACTTGTTTTGGCTGGACATGAGTGGGATGTGCAAGTTTACAATTTGTAAGCCCATATGATCCTTTCTTTCTTGGTTTCACCCGCCTCTCAATTACTGCACCCCACCTGAGTGTAAAGTGAGGTGATGGACTTAGCCCAAATGATCCTCCCCTTCATTTTGAATACACTCCATGTACTATCCATACCACTATTATTTCTACCATTTTTTTAGTCAATATTTAATGTGGTTTTAAATTTCATATTTTGTTTGAAATTTAATTTGACTAAAGCATAATTAATCTCATTTTTAGCTTGATTTATTTTTCATCATGTTTTTAGGGTCGATGACGATACCCCAAAGTTATTTTTCTGTCAAATTATTGATGAAAAATAACAAACCCGAGACCAACCTTTTTCAAACTTTTTCATTTTATATTTTTATCCATTTTATTCATATTATTCATATTGTCATATTTATTTTATTATATTATTCATATTATCATATCTCTTTATTCATATTCATTCATCCATATTCGAAAATACCTAATAAATTATCGAAACTCCTAAAAGCCAAATTGGTGGACTGTTGGATCTTTGGTCATTTGCAGGTATCTTAATTTTAAGTCGTGCCCGACTTTGCTCAAGGTGTAGTTTAGGACACTAATGCACACACACGGCTTTCTCTTGGGCTACCTGACAATGAGACCCCTTTATTTCGTGCAATCCCGTGTAACTTACATGTACCCCTCTCCCATTCCGATGTATGTTTCGCATTTCTTCGATTATTAGTTTATCTCCTAGGAGCACCCATAGGGACTAGAGCGGATTCAAACTATTTTCAAACTGATTCTCGATTCATCATCGAGCCACTTTCAAATAACCCGTAAGTCGAGTGCTCATACGCATTCTCGATCAACCTATTACAACTCGACCCTTGATGCGTAAGTCAAGTCGGTCTCTTTTTCAAATAATTTCATTTTCAACACGTTTTGCACGCGATAATGAGTCAAACCCTTGATCCAACGTCAAGAGGACTTTCGAAACAAACTATCAATCAATTAACAATTATTCAATTATTTTCAAGGTGTAAAGAGTAGGTTCAAGTCTTTGATCTTACTTTCCGTTGTTTATATGCGAGTTATCTTATTCGTGTGTGAGCAATTGACGCCTTTAAATAATATTAACAAACTCGATAATACTCAACCATCTCCAATTACTCATCCTTTCACTCACTTTTCAAACAACTCCTCTTACGATGAAAAAGAGAGTGTTCCAAGTCTTTGGTTCGCTTTCCCGATTACTTGGGGTCTGTGAAGTCTTTCTTAGACTTCAAGTGATCGTCATCATTTCAACCTTATCCTTTCAAACACATCATTCCTTCATGATGAAAAAGAGAGTGTTCCAAGTCTTTGGTTCGCTCTCCCGATTACTCGGGTCCAAGAAGCCTTTTTAAACTTCGAGTAATCGTCATCCGTACCCACATCAAATCCAATTCAAACCCGTTTCTTTCGTGGTTGTTACCACGAACTACGACTGCTCTGATTCTTCATTCTTGTCCGAATGTAAGATACGTAGGCACAAGATTGCGATGATCTTGGCGAGCACAATCCCCTCCATCTTCCATTTCCCCCTATCCTTTCCCGTAGTTGAACTACGACGCTCTGATTTCTCATTCTCGTCCGAATGAGCATATGTAGGCACAAGGGCCCCAATCCTTGGCGAGCACCCTATCCTCTAACCATCCCCTTTCCCCTAGTGTCTTTATCCCTTTATAGTATCCTTTAGCATTTAGTAGTGAGAAGAGAAGAATTAAGTTTAGCTAACTCCATCACAACTCGAATTAAGAGGTTCCCGTCGAGTACGACGGACGTGAGGGGTGCTAATACCTTCCCCTCGCGTAACCGACTCTCGAACCCAGGAATATGGTTGCGACGGCCGTGTTCCTTCCGCATTTATGAGGTTTTCTCGATATTTTCCTCTCCCGTTCATTCGGGAAAAATAAAGTTCGGTGGCGACTCTGTCGAACCGCATTTCCGCGCCTTTTGCGCGAGGGTCGTATGTTTGAAATGGAATTTTCGAGGTGCGACAGGTGGCGACTCTGCTGGGCACTATTTGCTCCATGCAAGAGAGAGTCGAGTCTATCTTAGTTTGAGTTGTTAGCTTTTTGTTTTTATTTTCTTCTCGCTTTTTTATTTGTATCCTTATCTTGGTTACTTGTGCTTGTGGCATTGTGGGGGGTGTTCTACTTATGGTTACTTTGTGAGATGGCTCTACACCCGAGTCCGAGTATATCCCTAGGATTAGGAGGGTGGTTGTGTAGTGGATACTTGCATGGAGTCTTTCACGTTAAGTTGAAGGGAAGACCCCGCTTGGAGTAGATTCCTTGGAGATGTTGTTGTTGTGGTGAGTCTTTGCCATAACAATAACGTTTTCGAGTCTGAATCGTTGATCCCAAGGACCATTAACCGTTTTATCCATGGTGGCTGGTAGTGTTAATTCTTTGTGAATTAATATGAACGCCCCAATCAGATGAGATCCCTTGAACGTATTACTTTCTTACAGTAATATTTTCAACCTCGATCTATGACTATGAGAACCTTTTTCTAGAATCTGTGTGTCGATGGTTGTGTAGTTGATGCCTCCGAGAAGTCTTTCTCGCGTGGAAGATACGAGAACCTCACCTAGAGGAGATTCTTTTAAAGATATTACTGTTGTGATGAGGCTTTGTCATGGCAGTAATATCTTTGAAAGATGTCCATGACTCTAGGCACCTACCCGTTTTAGAATCCTACCAGTGGGGGTTTCTTTGAGCATTGAATGTGATCCCTGAACCGTTCACCTGGCTAATTCTCAGATTTGTTTGAATTTGTGATCTTGCGATCCTGGATCTTGCATCTTGCATTGCATATCATTTGCATTGCATCTCATTTGTTGTGCATCTTGCATTCTCTTTCATTCATCAGTTTCTCATGTTTCTCTTTCCTTCATATCTAGTAAATCAAGCTGAGTCCTCGACACCAGTACGCAACTAGAGCCAATACAAGACAAATGATGGAGCAGATTCAACAGGAGCAAGTTACCTTCAAGGAAGAGTTGGATTCTATGAAAGGAAAGATCGACCAGATCCTCGAAGCCATCCTCGTGGCCAGAATAGAGGAAGAACAGTGTGAAGCCGCTGCTGTCGTCAACAACAATGGTCAAGGACAAGGGTCTACTGCCATCCCTTTGGTTCCAATTCCAAATCCTCATGGGATGCCGTTGAACTTCAATAACGCAGCCGAAGGGAACACTTCTCATCCAACCCTAGCGCCCGGAGTTACCATTGGAGCTATCCCGCAGGCCCAGCCTACTGCTGTGCAAATCCCAACTCCCCATACCGAAGATACTCTGATGGATCATTATGACGACGTTCAGAACTATCATGTTGCTATCCCCATTTCCAGTCCTGTTGCTGTTCAGGATTCAGAAGCCATGAAGATGTGCCGAGATCTAGCCGAGAAACTCCGAGCCATGGAAGGGCACAGTTCAAATTCCTTCATTGCTTTGGAATTATGCTTGGTGCCAGAAAAAGTGAGAGGCGCAATAACTAAATTGTGTTTTTTCTTCAGGTCAATTTGTAGTAAGGTGATCGATCCTGCGATTTTAGCATCATTGCAAAAAGAAATAGTTATTACTTTGTGTCAGCTTGAAATGTATTTTCCTCCATCATTTTTTGACATAATGGTACATCTAGTTGTCCATCTTGTGAAAGAGACACAATTGTGTGGACTAGCTTATATGAGATGGATGTACCTTGTTGAACGTTATATGAAAATATGGAAAGGGTATGTGAAAAACTGAAGCCGACCAGAGAGATGTATTGTTGAATGATACATTGTTGAAGAAGCTATTGAGTTTTGTACTGAATATTTGTCCAACGTTCAATCCATTGGCCTCCTAAAATCTAATGTTGTTGAAAAAATAGTAGGTAAACAGTTAATTGGAAATAAAGTTGTGATAGTTTCAAGGGATGAACGGGAGAAAGCGCATTTGTATGTTCTGCACAATGACATTGAGGTTGAGCCATATGTTGAAATGCACAACGACGTTCTTCGAGGTTTAAATCTGAACCGAAATGAAAATTGGATAGTACGTGAGCACAATCGAAGTTTTCTAACATGGTTCAAGGATCATATTTTTTCAAAGTTTTATTCTGATCCCGCTTCAATAACAGAAAGGTTGAGATGTTTACCATATGGTCCAAGTTTGCATGTGTTTTCTTATAGCGCATACGCAATTAATGGATACACGTTTTATACCAAAGAACAAGATGATAAGAGTACAATGCAAAATAGTGGTGTCACCGTGCTTGCCGAAGCAATGCATATTTCAAGTGTGAAGGACTTAAACCCCAAATATGCGAATCTGTCGTATTTTGGTGTTATCGAGCACATTTGGGTGTTTGATTATGAAAAGTTTCAGATTCATATCTTTGGATGCACGTGGGTTGAAAAAAATAGTGGCATACAAATGGATAAGTCAGGATTTTTACAAGTGGATCTTAATAAGGTGGGGTACAAAGATGAGCCTTTTATTCTAGCCACGCAAGCTAAACAAGTGTTCTATGTCAATGATCCGACAAGTACGAAATGGTCTATAGTTCTTTTTTCCAACAAAGTAATCGATGATAACATTGGAGACAAGGGGGATGTTAATGTTGAGAAGGAATCTTATATTATAGATGATCTAGATGAGAATATTAGAGCGGACAAATCATATATTAGAAATGATCATAACGAGGGAATTTGGATCAATCCATCCATCCGTGTTGTTAAGAGACAAGTAAACCACGTTCCAACTAAGAAAAGAAAGAGATCTTAGTGACAAAGGTACTTGTTAAATTACATATTGTCTCATTGAATAAAATTACATATTTCTATCATGCAATACAATTACATATTATGTCATTCAATAAAATTATGTATGTGTTTCTCTTATTTATACATTTCTTTATTTATATATTTCTTATTTATATATTTCTTATTTACATATCTGCATATCATTCATTTGATACTTTGGTTTTTCTGAATTACAGGTATTATGGCCAACAATGAGGAAACACCACATGATGTAAATGAAACAACAAAAGACATTGAAGGCGATATCAAAAGAGGAATAACGATTATGAAAAAAATCATCCGTGCGAGATAAGGGTGTTAAGTATGATGTGCATTGGAATCAAAGAGATCAATTAGTTGAGCCTAACGGTGCGATGCTGACAAGTTACATTGGAGCACTTGTACATTCGCAAATTCCGATTACTTGCGATAATTGGAGGATTCAGTCGCTACAACAGACTAAAGACAAAATTTGGAGCGAGATACAAGTATGATACTTGATTATTTTTAATTATATTGACGGTTACATCTTTAAATTAATTATACTAACATGTTATATGTATGTGTATTTGTTTGCAGAGATCTTTTAATATTGATGATTGCAGAAGAAAATATTGTCTTCAATTGGCCGGTAAACGACTGGGGGGATTCAGAGCATTTTTAACTAACAAGTTTCTCAAAGATTCTGATGGAAACTTTGTTGACTCGGAGCGTCCAAAGAAGTACGCTGATCTGATTTTGGAAGAAGAATGGGAGACATTTGTTGCAAAGCGAAGAACCAAAGAATTTTTAGTAAGTACAACTTATCATGAATAATGTATAGTATATATACTTCTTCCACAAGAGTTCTGATATAACTTAAACTTGTTTTTTCAGGTTGTGAGTGGCGTTAATCGGCAACGGGCATCAAACCCGCGTATCCATAAAAAAAGGGCGTTTGGGATATGCACGCTTAGAACAAAAAATAGTAAGTATATATAAATGCTTTAATATGATATAGTTACCAAAATTAGTAAGTATATATAATAGCATATGAATGGTTTATTATCCGTCTTAATGCGCAGATAGAAGAGGAGAAAAGTGATGCGACATCTCTTCCAAACCATGTTGTGTGGAAGGCTGCCCGTGTGGGAAGAGATGGAGTCGTTCAGGAAGAAGTTCAACAAGTGTTTGAACGATGTGTAAGTACAACATTACTTTTGTTAGTAACTGATCAAAAGTGTATAATATATTTATATATGCTTTTATCTATATTTCAGGAGATTCTATCCCAGAGTATAACTCCAGCTGAGGACGAGGATTGCAGGAGCATATTGAGTCGGGTGTTAAATATCCCTGAGTATTCTGGGCGTGTGATTGGTAAGGGATTTGGCGTCACTCCATCACAGGTCTATAAGAAGCCAAAGAAAAAAATCCTAGCAATAAAGAAGTGATGGATACGTTGGAGGAATTGAAAACACAGATTCGGGAATTACAGAAGGACAAAGAAAGATACATGTCGGAAAGGCACGGTCCAGAGGGTAAAGATGCTAGTGAAAAAGATAGTATCGGTTGTCCGCAGAAGCTTCCAAAGGTAATTGTATATATTACATTGAAATTAATTAATTTAGCACAATTTTCTTAATTGACACATTAATCGGCATCATTATTTGTTTAGGGCATTTCACCTTGTCGGCTATATTTATCGCCACCGACTTATCGTTTGGTTGGCAAGGGAAAGGTGCATAACAATGTGGGAGAATTACTTCACCATAAACCGCTCCCTCCTGGATATTTAAAAGTATCGGTTGATATTGCGTTAGAGGGGGGTGCGTTGTTTCCTATACCAGATGAAGTTTCAGACGCAACAGTGGTGGGAGACGCAATAGGAGCGTATGTTGCATGGCCGACAAATCTCATTTACATAGATGATGAGGTATGTTGAACACCATTATGAACCTAGCTAATCTCATATTCAAATGTTCCTCGATTTTCTTATTTTCTTTTTTACATTTACATTTTCTTATTTTCTTATTTTCTTATTTACATGATGATCTTAGACTCCTACAAAATCCAAATCAAAAGATGATAGAATTATTGTGCGGGATACCGATTCAGCTGCATCAAAGAAACAGGTACTAATACAGTTACATGGTTATCTTATTATACATTAATTACTGAACTTATATATGACTTTTAGGTTCATGATCAGCAGTTGTAACAAGTCAGCAAGGGTAAGATGCCTGAAACTTCCAAGGTGCCCAACAAAAAAAAGACTGAGTCAAAAAAAGCATCTATTTCTCGATTTAGGATGTGCCTTGAAACATATATAGGAACAACAGATGTGGTTGAGGGTGGCATCCGTCAAATACCTATGGAGGAAGGTATTTTCGGTTTTGAATATCCCGAAACACTTGCTAAGGAGGATTTTGACCAGGTTTTCCAACATTCTGAATTGGGCGTCGGTGTTATGCATTCCTACATCAGGTACTCCGATCCATTTTAATTAAATAATTGAACATTTTAAAATTTTCTCATTTAGCTGAATATTCTAATGTTGATTATGTTTTTCTTTTAGGCTCCTGTATGACAAGTTGTTGGTCCCGCATGATTTGACTTCTATATTCACATTCTTATCTGCTAGATGTATCAACTCACGGGCAATAGAGCACACACCGGGTATTGTCAAAGATTACATGGTCCAAAGATTTATGGCTGCGACTACAGAGAAGTTGTTCTTGTTGCCATATAATACTGGTCATGGGTTAGATTTTATTCTAAATTCATTTATTATAATTATTCTATTTTTGCCATTAATCTATATAACATTTCCGTCTAAATTGTTGTCTTATTTTATAGTGGACACTGGTTGTTGCTCGCGATTAATCCGATGAAAGAAATAGTGTATTATATAGATTCATTGGATGGCGATACAACAAAATATCCTGATCTGAAGAACATGGTTGATACGTAAGTGATGAGATATATTGTTCTGAATAGTTATATATCTTTATTTATTATGTGACATTGTTCTAAATATGCATTTATATTATGTTAGAGTTATACAAATATTCAGAGCACAAAGAGATGCAACAGTGCCAAAAAGGAAGGCTAACAACATCAGCTGGATCAGAGTGGAGGTATATTTTCCCATGTTTGACTGTTATAGTGGTTCTACTTGATAAAACTATTTAAACTATATATACTGATAAATGATCGTTTGTTTTTTCCATTTACAGTGTCCTCGTCAGCGCAATGGGATTGACTGTGGATATTTTGTATTGCGCTTTATGAAGGAAATTATTCTTTCAGGTCAAATAGAGATTCCAATTATGGTATGGATCAATTCATAAGTTGTATGATTCATTTTGATAATTAATCGATATTTCATCTGAGTGATTAGTTTTAAAATTAAATCGTGCATGTTCTGTTATATTATGTAGTACTTTGATGAATACAAGTGCGGTACTTACTCGAAAGCAAGATTGGAAGAAATTAAGGAGGACTGGTGTCAATTTATTCTTGAGTTGAGAATTGTATAACGTATCTATTTGTAAAGTTATCGGATTTGTAATTATATGTAAATTGAATGTATTTGTGATGTTGTAAATTGAATGTATTTTGTGATGTTGTAATATATTTAAGCAGGTTTATGTGTATTAAAATGGTTATGGGCAAAGTGATGAATACACATAAATAAGGCCAAAGTAATTGTTATATATAAGGCCAAACTGTTGAATTAAAAGCCTGAATTATAAGCAGGGAATGTAATTGTTATAAGCAGGTTTATCGAAAAATATATAAAAAATGTGATTATTTAAAAAAAAAATTTAAAAATCGTGAAGAATAGATAGCGCTTTTAAAAAAAGCCCTGCTAAAGGGTGCAAAGAGAGGCCAAAAAAGCGCTGCTATAGGTTGGAAAAGGGGGGGGGGGTCTATTAAACCGCTTAAAAAAAGCGCTGCTAAAGGGGGTCTAAGACAGCGCTTTTAAAAGCGCTGCTAAAGGGGGGGAGGGAAAAGCGCTGCTAAAAGCGTTGCTGAAGGGAAGGGAAAGGGGAATAGGCAGCGCTTTTAAAGCGATGCTATAGGGTGAAAAAAACACTGCTAAAAACGTTGCTGAAGGGATCCTTTAGCAGCGTTTTTTCTTTAAAAAAAGCGCTGCCTTTATCTTTAGCAACGCCACTTTTGGCAGTGCTTTTAAGCGCTGCTAAAGGCGTTTTTTGGCATAGTGCTTGTCCAAATATGATCAAAAGAGGCTAGAAGGTTGATTTAGTCAGCATGATTTAGAGGCTCTGAAGACTTGGGAATTGTTGTAATAGCTTCAGAAGGTGCCTAAGTTGCTAATGGAATCAATAAATGGAGTTGAAAATGCTTAGAAATTGAAAACAAAGTATTAAATTTTCAATGGAAAGTGTAAGCTCGAGCAGGGTTTCTGGAGGCTATCCAAGCTTGGAATTTAGTGCAAATGCTTCCTCTATTTATAATTGAGATGAATGAAACTCATGCGTGTGAGAATTGGTTGCAAATCATGTGAATCAAGTGTGATAAAAGTGAGATCATTCTTGGTTGTGAAGTCAGCCAAAACACAGTAAAATCCTTCAAATTTTGGGTCCTTTTTTATCCTTAAGTATTATTTAACATCATCATGGACAAAACACGTGCAAACTTTGGTTTAAAATTCAGAATTGAGTGAATTTTAATTTTTGACCATGAGCGAATTTCAGTTCCATGAGGCGATGTTCAAACCAATGAGAAATCTTGTACACTTGACCTTTAATGCTCATTCTTTTTGCAAAATGATCACATCATAGCAAGGACTACAATGTGAAAAGAAATTATTGATTTGGATGCTTGAGCAAAAAGTTATAAGCTTGCAAAGTTAGCATGATGATCTGTAATCAGAGGTCAAGAAAATTCTAAGTCAAAAATGACATATAATGTATTCAAAATTTTCACGACTTTCCAAGCATAATTGGCCTTTGATCATTGAAACAAACTTGTAAGTGGCATCAAATAGTATAATTGGAAAAAAGAACTACTAAAAGTTGAAAATTAAGAGAGTTGTGATCTTTGGAAGTTAGGAAAATATCACTTGAATTTAGGTCAAATGTCACTAAGTCCAAAAAATGACCTATAATGTTCCCAAACTTTTGATGATCTTCTAAACATAATTGGCTCTTTACTTGTAAAGAGAAGTTGGAGAGAATGTCAAGAATAGTCATTTTCCCAAAGAAGCACTCAATAATGTTGAAGCATGAAGAAGTTGTGATATTTTGAACTTGGACTTGAAATGTTGACTTTTTAGGTCAAACCTCTTTGTACAAACTTGCAACCTGAGATTTGTTCTTGCATTTGAAGGTACATTGGTGATCATATGAACTCAAATTGATGTACTCTTGATTTTCCTTTGATTAAAGTTATAATGACTTGAAGAAACTTGTTGATGAAGGCCTGAAAATAAACACATGAACCTTTGAAGTTTCTTGAGAAACAAGCTATCAAACTTGAGCTATGCTTGGTTATGAAACTAAAAGATACTTGAGACTCATATGCTTTGAGATTAGAGGTCATACTTTGATGAATAGCCTTTGAAAATCAATGGTTGACCATACTCTGACTAGAGGAACTCAAACCCTAGCTGAAGAGACAATTACTTGATACTCTTGATTCCAAATCCTACCTTGCAAAAGAAACAAAAGGGACAAGTCATATTTATAAATTCCACTCACAAGGAACATTTTAAGCTTATCCTTGTGAAAAGCTTAAAATGTTCCTTGTGAGTGGAATTTATACATTATAATTAATTATCCCTTAGACCTAATCAATCATCTCTATTTGTAATGCCTCTTAATTAAATATTAAGGCTTACAATCAAATAGTAATGGATATTTTGAAAACCTTCCATTTGTGTAGTTCATAATCGATTATTGGATTGACCTAAATGATTATGAGCCTTTAAAATCCCATAAATTGTTTCCATATTTGAGAAACCTTTTTCCTATAAATTGATAGCTCATTTCTTGTTTATTTTACAGGATAAAACTGTATTCTAAATAGTTTTCTTTCACTCTCTTATCTTTCTTTATTTTTTCACTTTTGCCTTAGTGCTTTTGAGATTGAAGTTTTATATCTATGAGGTATTTGGTTTAGTTATGCGCTATACCAATTGAAAAGATCTTATTTGGTTGTTGAAGTAAACCCGTTAAAACAACTGTTTGGATAAACATGTTTCCATAATTAAAAATACTATTTGGTTCGTCTATTTATCCAGGTGTTAAAAGCTCTCAGTTGGTTTGAGATTGTCCTGGTGGTAAAATATCTTGGTTGGAATGTCTTCGTAGTTAAGAATCCTAGTTTGGCTGGGAAGCTAGCCATTGCAAAACTCAAATGCTTGTATAAGGAGGGTCATGTGAAACATGTCAAACACTCACATCATATTGAAAACTCTCAAGAAGGAATTCTTGGGGAGAGGAGTAGATCAGTTCGTTGGACCGAAACTCTATAATCTATGATGTTTTTCTATCTTGTCTTAACTTTTTACTTTTCGGTTATTTATTTCCATCTATCCAGTTTTATATTTTTTGCTACTATTATTTGGTTTGTTTTAAAAATTTATTTTAAATGGTGATTTTGTAAAATATTTTTACTTGAATATGGTCTACAAAACACATATAATAACCCCCCCCCCCCCCCCCCCACACACACACACACACACTTGTGTTTGGACTCACATGTCCAACAATTATTAAGTTCTTATGACAACTTGGTGACAACTCTTACTTATGGGAATGGCACTATCTATAATAATTTGATTACTCATATACTTTATGGAGACAAAGTGAAGAGGAAGGAACTCAAGTTGTAGGTATGTACATGAAACGAGGTCAAAATCGTGGGCAGAACAATTGTAACGGAGATTCTGGAAATAAGAGGTATAAATCTAGGAATCATAAAACATTTGAATGTTATATCTGAAAATAGATTGGGAATTGAAATAGGGACTTTCCAAACAGAAAGAAGGGCTCGTCCAATTCTTCAGATGCGATTCAAACTGATGATTATGGCTATGAAGCATATATATTGTGTTTCATCCAACAAATACAAAATTACATGGTTCACTACATTCTTATTGCATGATGTTGTACCGTGAATGGTTCACTACAGTCATGTTAAGTAATTTTTGATTTGTTTATCTAGGAATTTATAAAGCATGTACTATCACTAGAATGGTAAAGATGTTAATGCATCATTCAGATCAGGTAATATTGCATCCTTGAGTCTGATAATGGTGCAACCAAACTCTGGAATATACATCTGGGTCATTTCAGTGAGCATGGGATGACAAAACTTGATAAGAGAAATCTATTGAATGGTGTTCATATTTGCAAGTTTAAATTGTGCAAGTATTATATACTTCATAAACAATGTCGTGTTCAATTCAATACTATAAATCACAAAACATGGGCAATTTTAGACTATGTACATTCGTACGTGTGGGACCTGCCAAAAAGGTTTCCATGGGTGGTTTCTAGTATTTTGTGACTTTCATAGATTACTTTTCTCGCATGGTTTGGGTGTATTTCTAAAAGCATAAATTTGAAGTCTTTACTGATATCAAGTGGAAGGCAGAGGTAGAGAACCAAAAAGACATAAAATCAAGTATTTATAGTCAGGTGATGGGACAAAATACAATAATTTTAAATTCATGAGGTTCTACAAAGAACTTGGTATTCAAAGACATTGATCAGTTAGCAAGACACCACAACAAAAAGGTATGGAAGAGAGTGAATAGATTCCTAACTGTAAGATGTGAATCAACAGAGATGTTTATTTAAATGAGCAGTTAATGTTGAAGAAAACAATTACAATAAATGTATCAATATCTATAGGAGAAACTTCCAGGAAATAGCAGTTTCAGATTGATGTTGATCTGCCACCAGTGAACAATATGCAGACGATGCCTGTATAGTATGAGTACATGATTATATTATTGTACGTGATAGAAAGCACCATTTAACCAAGCTACCAGAAAGATATCGGTATGAAGACTTGGCAGCCTATGCACCTCTTATTAGTTTTAGAGACTCTTCTACTTTTGAAGAGGCTATTGATAGCCATTAGAATGATAAGTGGATGGGTGCAATTGTTAGAACACAGATTGGTTCTTAATAATATCTCTATGTTTTGATGATAACTATTATGAAATTTTGTAATTAAGAATTATATACTCAAAAATTTGCTTAAGAATGTTTGCTGCAGATATTAAAGTAATTATCACTCCAGAAGCAAATCAGAACTGAACATAAGAAATATGCTAGACTCTGAAGCGTCAGATGCACTCATTAGAAGATTATGAACGCTGCCATCAGAAGATCCTGAGCGCTGTCTCCAGAAGGATCTGAAGCAGTCTCTAGAAGGATCTGAAGCAGAAGCTCCAGAAGAATCTGAAGCAAGTCAGAAGCATCTGAACCAAAGAAGAATTTTGTATGAAGAGTTTTCAAGCATAGTTACTACAGAAGATTCTGAGAGTACTAAAGCTGCCAGTACTGAAGATCTGACTCAAAAATATGCTCTGAACTTATACACGCTAAAAGCACACTTTCTGCAAAGACTCTGATTCAGCAAAACTCTGATCAACATCAGAAGGCTCTGATCAATTTAGACTCTGATGATTCTTGCTGAAAATTGATGAAGAAGAATTCAAAGATTATGTCCCTTGGAATATCCAAACGACTCTTTCCTTATTTATGCTACACACAAGAACACAAACAAAAAGGATTTCTCTGTGCTTTCTTCTTCTAGGAAAGGTCACTTGATTTGAAGACAAAAAGGCTCAGACCTTTTAGTACACACTTCTCGACGTGAAAAGCTCTTGGACCACTGTGCCTATAAAAGCAAGTCTCCACTCATCTTCTTTAGTTGATGTTTTACTTGAAAAGAATTGATTATCAAAGCTCTCATACAACTTACATTCTTTCTAGAATTAATTTCTTTGTTCTTAATATTAAGTGAAAAATCACAGTTGTGATAAAGCTTTATTAGAAGCATTTTAACACTTGTATTTGTTATTACATTTGATTGTAAGAAAACCTTAAGAAGATCCAGTTAGGATCAGTAGTTCTTGAGAAGACTTTGAACAGTTGTTCTTAGTGCTTACTATTGTAATCAGTTGATTAAATAATGGATTAAGTCCTTGTTTGAGAAAGGCAAATCACTCTAGGAAGGGTGGACTGGAGTAGTTGAGTTCAACGAACTAGGATAAAAATACTTGAGTTTTATTTCTAAGTTTTTATCTTCATACTTATTCAACCCCCTTCTAAGTATTTTCTCACCTTCAGTTGGCATCAGAGCTCCGATTCTGTGTGTGCTACCACTTCACAGTGACAGTAAAGATCCAGTGAGAAAAACTTTGATATATATTTGGTTGTTACTATGGCTGATAATTCAATGTCTAACATTAACAACAAATATGAAGAAAGGGACAGAATCAGTACTAAACCCCCTATATTTGATGGGGAGAAATTTGATTATTGGAAAGACAGGATTGAAAGTTTTTTCCTTGGATATGATGCTGATTTATGGGATTTGGTCATAGATGGATATGTTCATCCCATTGATGGGAATGGCAAGAAAGTAGATAGAAAATCTATGACAGAAGCCCAAAAGAAGGAATTTAGAAATCACCACAAGGCCAGAACAATATTATTAAATGCAATATCTCACACTGAGTATGAAAAGATCACAAATAGAGAAACTACATTTGACATGTTTGAGTCCTTAAAGATGACTCATGAGGGAAACTCTCAAGTCAAGGAAACAAAGGCTCTGGCTCTAATCCAGAAGTATGAAGCCTTCAAGATGGAAGACTCTGAATCTGTTGAAGCTATGTTCTCCAGATTTCAAATACTTACAGCTAGACTAAAGGTTCTGGATAAAAGATACTCTACTGTTGATCATGTGAAAAAGATCATCAGAAGCTTACCTACCAGATGGAGACCTATGGTGACTGCGCTGAAAATGGCTAAAGATCTGAACAAGATCTCCTTGGAGGAACTAATCAGTTCACTAAGGAGTCATGAAATTGAACTTGAGGAAGATGAACCTCAAAAGAAAGGTAAATCAATTGCGTTAAAATCTAATAAATCTGCTAAAGCATTGCACGTGATAGAGGAAAGCTCTGTAGAATCCTCATCTGAAGATGAAGATGAACTATCCATGTTGTCTAGAAGAATAAACAAACTCTGGAAGCATAAAGGAAAGAAGTTCAGAAACTTCAGGAAGCCTGACCAAAGAAAAGAATCTTCTGGACACAGAAGATCTGGAAAAAAGGAGGTTGTCTGTTATGAATGTAAAGAACCTGGACATTACAAAAATGAATGTCCAAAGGTGTTGAAAGAAAAGCCTAAAATAAAATCTGATAAGAAGAAGAAGGTTCTAATGGCCACCTGGGATGATTCAGATACATCTGAATCTGAGTCAAAAGAGGAATGTGCCAATGTAGCATTGATGGCAGACATAGAAGATCAGGAGAAAGGAACTTCAGGATCTGAATCCGACTCTGACGCTGAAGAGGTAATGGCTAAACTCACTAAAGAAGAACTTATCAAAGTGTTATCAGAAGTTCTGAAGAGCTATAACAATATTAAGCTCAAATACAAGAAGCGTCAAAGCAATCTTGTATCTGAGAATAATATTCTCAAATCAGAACTAGCTGAGCTAAATGAAAAGAACTTAAAATTGAAAAATAATTCTGAATTAGCTCAACAAGACTCTGATTCTGAAACTGAGTCTGAATGCAAAAATATTTTGGAAAAATATGATTACAGCTTTCAGAAGTTTCTTGCTAAAAGTATAGACAGAAGCAAAATGGCTTCTATGATCTATAGAGTTAGCAAAAATAACAGAAAAGGAATTGGATATAAATCTTCCTCTGGAAAGGACTTAAATCCAAAATCTATTGATAAAATTATCATCAAGAAAACTCCTTTATATTCCCACTTTAAATTTGGTCACTTGAATGATATTGAACACACACGTTCTTAAAAGAATATTCATGTGTTTAAATCTAAGGCTAGTCAGAATAAACCTTATGTTGAAAAACAGAAGTTTAGACAAACCTTCAGAACAACTAACCCAAAAGGACCCAAGAAGATCTGGGTACCTAAAAGTAAAATAATTCCTATCGCAGATGTTCTTAGCAGCAAGGTCAGGACGCCAATCATGGTACTTGGACTCTGGATGCTCAGGACACATGACAGGAGAAAGGTCTATGTTCCAAAGTATGGAGCTTAGATCTGGAGGTGATGTGAAATTTGAAGGGAATCAGAAGGGTAAGATCATTGGATATGGCACTATTGGAAATGGTAAACTTCCCTCTATTACTAATGTTTTACTTGTAGAAGGATTAAAGCATAACTTATTGTCCATAAGTTAATTAAGTGACAATGGTTATGATATAACCTTTAATCAAAAATGTTGTAAAGCTATTAGTCAAAAGGATGGCTCAATCCTATTTAGTGGAAAGAGGAAAAACAACATTTACAAAATAAATCTTTCAGAACTTAAGGTTCAGAATGTTAAATGTCTCTTGTCTGTTAATGAGGAGCAATGGGTCTGGCACAGAAGATTGGGGCATATTAATATGAGACGTATATCTCAGATTAATAAACTTAATCTTGTCAGAGGACTTCTTAATCTGAAGTTCACCTGAGATGCTCTTTGTGAAGCATGTCAAAAAGGGAAGTTTTCAAAATCATCTTTTAAATCAAAAAATGTTGTTTCTACTTCCAGACCACTAGAATTACTTCATATTGATCTGTTTGGACCAGTCAAAACTGCATCCATCAGAGGCAAGAAGTATGGATTAGTCATTGTTGATGACTATAGTAGATGAACATGAGTAAAGTTCTTAAAACACAAGGATGAGTCACATTCTGTGTTCTTTGACTTCTGTAAACAAGTCCAGAATGAAAAAGATTTCAAAATTATAAAAGTCAAAAGTGATCACGGTGGTGAATTTGAAAATAAATATTTTGAAAAATATTTTAATGAAAATGGCATTGCTCATGATTTTTCCTGTCCTAGAACTCCACAACAAAATGGAGTTGTAGAGAGGAAAAATAGAACTCTGCAAGAGATGGCCAGAACCATGATCAATGAGACTAATATGGAAAAACACTTTTGGGCAGAAGCAATCAACACAGCCTGTTACATTCAGAACGGAGTGTTTGTAAGACCTCTTCTGGAGAAGACTCCCTATGAACTATGGAAGAACAGAAAGCCCAACATTTCATATTTTCATCCTTTTGGATGTATTTGCTATATGTTAAATACTAAAGAAAATCTGAACAAGTTTGATTCCAAAGCACAAAAGTGTTTCATGCTTGGATATTCTGAATGCTCTAAAGGCTACAGAGTATACAACACTGAGACACAGATTGTGGAATAATCTATTCATGTTAGATTTGATGATAAGCTTGACATTAAAAAGCCAAAGCAGTCTGAAAACTCTGCAGATAGAGACGTAGTCTTCACAGACTCTGAAGGCTCAGAGGCAGACAAAGCTCAAGTGAAGGAACCAGAAACAACGCCAGATGCAATTCCTTTAACTTCTCAGATGAACAATTTAAACATTTATGAAGAATCAACTGTTAGAGGATCATCTTCCAGAATCAAAGCTTCTCATCCAGAGAATGTTATCATTGGAAAAAAGGATGACCCTATCAGAACAAGATCCTTTCTCAGATCATCTGAAGCATCATTATTTGGACTGGTGTCAGTAATTGAACCAACTTCTGTAGATGAAGCTCTGCAAGACAATGATTGGATTATTGCCATGCAAGAAGAGCTAAATCAATTCACCAGAAATGATGTGTGGGATTTAGTTCAAAGACCAAAAGGATTCAATATAATTGGAACTAAATGGGTCTTCAGAAATAAGCTTAATGAGAAAGGAGAAGTTGAAAGAAATAAGGCAAGGCTTGTTGCTCAAGGGTACAGTCAACAAGAAGGTATTGATTACACTGAAACTTATGCTCCAGTGGCAAGGTTAGAATCTATACGCCTTCTTATTTCATTTGCTGCACAAAATAACATCACTCTATATCAGATGGATGTTAAAAGTGCCTTTCTAAATGGTATTATAGAAGAAGAAGTTTATGTTCACCAGCCTCCTGGTTTTGAGAGTGAAAAATTTCTAGATCATGTTTTCAAACTAAAGAAATCTCTGTATGGTTTAAAATAAGCTCCCAGAGCTTGGTATGAGAGATTAAGCAATTTTCTTCTGGAGAAAAATTTCATCAGAGGCAAAGCGGACACAACACTCTTTTGTAAATCATTTAAGAAAGATCTTCTAATTTGTCAAATATATGTGGATGATATCATTTTTGGATCTACCAATACTATGCTGGGAAAGGAGTTTGCTCAATGTATGCAGGCAGAATTTGAAATGAGCATGATGGGAGAATTGAGATTCTTTCTGGGAATTCAAGTCAACCAAACTCCAGAGTGCATTTACATTCATCAGACCAAATATGTTAAAGAACTTATGGAGAAATTTAACATGACTGATAGTAAGATGGCAAAGACTCCCATGCATCCAACCAGTTCACTAGGCAAGGAAGAGGTAAGTAAGAAAGTAGATCAGAAACTCTACAGAGGTATGATAGGATCTCTTCTTTACTTAACTACTTCTAGACCTGACATATTATTCAGTGTATGCTTGTGTGTTAGATTCCAATCAGATCCTAGAGAATCACACTTAACAATTGTTAAGAGGATTCTAAGGTATTTGAAAGGTACTTCTAATGTGGGTTTGTTTTACAGAAAATCTGATGATTTCAAATTAGTTGGATTCTGTGATGCTGACTACGCTGGAGACAGAGTGGAAAGAAAAAGTACTTCTGGAAGTTGTCAATTTCTAGGAAGAAATCTAATCTCCTGGTACAGCAAGAAGCAACCCACAATTGCACTATCAACTACAGAGGCAGAATATATTGCTGCTGCTGGATGTAGCACACAAATGCTCTGGATGAAAAGTCAGCTAGAAGACTATCAGATATTTGAAAGTAACATTTCTATATTCTGTGATAATACTTCTTCTATATGTTTGTCTAAAAACCCCATTTTACACTCTAAGGCAAAACATATAGAAATTAAGCATCATTTCATCAGAGACTATGTTCAGAAGGGAATTATAAACTTAGCCTTTGTTGATACAGATCATCAATGGGCAGATATTTTCACAAAACCCCTTGTTGAAGATAGATTCAAATTTATTCTGAAAAATATTGGTATGGATTTGTGTCCAGAATAATATTTGTCAGAAGCAAATTTTACAGATGCAAAAATATTTAATGCTCTGAAGTATTTCATCTGATTATTTATTCATTTCCTTAAATTACTTTATTTGTGAAAATATGAACTAACAATACTCAGAGGATCTCAACGTTGGTTAACATTTCATTTCTCAAGAGAATTCAGAAGCACATGCAAGCAAACACGTGTCACTCTAAATCTGCAAAGATGGCGTGTACACTACTGAAGAGACGTTTGAGGTAAAGTTTGAATAGTGAAAATCTTGATTTTCCCCCCAATTTGTCAGAATCAATTAATGCTTGAAATGATTTTTATTCTTTTTCATTAATTACTATGTGTGAACGTGCATTGTGTGTCTGTTTGTATGCCTAATTGTTTACTATAAATACCACATCTCTCACCACTTTCACACTTTTCACATCTCAAGAACGTTTATGCATTTCTGTCTTCTTTTCTCTCTTCACAAAAACCCTAAACCTTTGACAAAATCATCTTCAATGGCAACCTCATCCTCCACAGCTGCACAGTTTCAATCAACCATGGCTGCAGTTACTTCTGCAAATATGGGTGTGACTCCATATACGACCCCTAAAAGGACTTTGTTAACACCTGTTGACAAACTGGAAGTTCTCTGTGAATCAATGGTGGAATTTGATTCATTGGCTGAAAATAGATTTGAGTTTCGTTCAATAATTGATGCTCAAGGCTGGGTAAAATACTTTGACAGACTATTTGGACCAGTTTACCCCCATCTGGCGAAAGAGTTCTAGATCCATGCTTCTGTATACCCCAAATTCATATTGTCTTCTGTTCTGGGTAAGGAGATAATCATTACAGAAGATCTGATCAAGAAACTCATAGGATATGAGGAGACTGATGGAGTATCTCATCTGCCAGCTGGGCGTGTAGATATGGAAGAAGTTTATGAGGAAGTCATGACTGCTGGACAGGCCTCTAATAAGTTTAAAGATCTGAAGCCTGACTACAAGATCTGGGAAAAGATTTTCATGGGATGCATTCATCACAGAAAATCTACAAACTCTTCAGATTACGTGAATAATGAACAGCTCTACTTTATGTACTGTTTAATTCAGAGCACCAAGGTAGATCTTCCTTACATTTTGTTCATGAAGTTATAGAATCATATAAATGCCTCCAGAGAAACTGTAAAAGGTAAGGGTCAGAAGATCAGAACATGGATTCCCTTTGGAAGGTTAATTTCAGATATTCTGACAGAAAATGGATTGGTGACTGCTCTGTATGCTGCTGGAGTCAAGGAAGAACTTGAATCTATTGTTGGGAAACCTCTGAATACCAAGAGTCTTCAGAGACTTAAAATTGTAGAGGAACTCACATCAGCACCCAAGAAGCTGAATATTTCTGAACTTAGTTAGAAGAGAATCCCAGTAGAAGACTACCCTTTGTTCTGTGCTGAAGAACCAAGGGAAATAATTGTAAGGTACATGGATTCGTGCAAGGCAGATGGAATCCCAATCCCTGCAGATATTCTGAAAAGAGCAAGGGAACCAATGCCTGATGGAGGAGATGAGATCACAAGAAAAAGAAGTCAATCAGAAGCAGAAGATGTGACTGTTCAGAAGAAGCCCAAAGTTGCTGACAAGCCTCAGAAGCTGATCAAGAGGAAAGCATCTGGAGACGCTCCCTCTGTTCCTACAAAACGTATCAAGATTAAAGGTACCAAATCTTCTGTATCTTCTTTCAATAATACTGTTTTAAATGATTCAACATTTAAGTCTATTCCAAAACCACCTTCTACTCAGAAACAATTTGTTCCTGCTCCATCTCATATCTCTATTCCTTCCCCACAAAAATCATCTAATCCCGTTTCCATCACACCTGTAAAACCTTCTACTACTCAATCATCTGCACCAACACCACCACCAACAAAACCACTAAATCAGACTCCACCACCTATAACAAAACCAACAAAACAATTTGTACCACAACAACAACAATCAGAAAAACAACCTCAAACACAAAAACTACAACAACCAGAAAAACAATCTGAACAACAACAACCACAATTAGAAAAACAACAACAACTAGAAAATCAATCTGAACAACAACAACCACAACCAGAAAAACAACAACAACCAGAGAAACAATCTGAACATCAACAATAAAAACAATCTGAACAACAACCACAACAATAAGAAAAACAACCACAACCAGAAAAACCACCATCAAACACATCTGAACCTATTGGATCTGCAAAAGTTACATCTGATCCTATTACATCAGAACCACCTACATCTGAAGCCCCATCAAAACCTTCTGAAAATCCATCAGAAACAGCTAACCCATCTGAAACCCATATCCCTGAAATAGAGGTTCTAAACATTACACCTCTCAAAACTATTTTTGAAGTGTCCTCTACCTCTTACACTCCAACCACATCATCAAATTCATCAGAATCTGATATACACCCAGATTTTCTAGTATCTCCCTCTCACAGAAATTCTGAAGTAAACCAACCAGAACCACCTGTCTCCTCTGAAATCATCACTCCAAATCCTATTCCAACACCTAAACCATCTTCTGAAATTATCATTCCCAATGCTACCCCTACATCTAAGCCAAGAACATCTGAGAATGTACCTTCTGCTTCGTGCAAACTATTTTCTTCTAACAAACTTCCTTCTGGTTTCACCTTAAAAAATTTCTACACCAGAATTGAACCATCTGACACTATCACTCCTCTCAAACCCAAACTTACCATCATTCTACCATCTGTGCTTCAAACATATATTAAAACAATGTCAGCAGTACCTTCATCAGATCCAAAACCATACTCTGCTATATTTGCTAAATCTGATAAACCTGCTAAATCTGCTTTCAAACCTTACTCTGATAAACCATTGGATGTGGTTTCCTATCCAACAAAAGCAAAACCAAATCTGTTGAATGCTTTAATCAGATCAAAACCTGACAAATTATCTGAAATACCATTCATACCCTACTACCCTCCTCCTCTTATCACCATTAAAAAATCCATCTTTCCACCTACTCCCCAACCCAAGCCAATAACCTTGGAAACTCTGTTACACCCAAGACCTAGACTGAATGTTGATCATTTATTTACAAGTTTTTTGCAAGAAATACATATGTATTTAGGTTCTGTACAGAGGAAATGCTCATCAACAATGGATGCCAGTGAATCTGATGCCATTTGGAATGGCTTCATAAACAGATTCAATACTGTAGCATCAAATCTGAAGAACGTATGTTCTAATGATGCAAAGCTCAGATTTGCTGAAACTGCTAGAAGTCTGTTCTGGACTGTTAAGAGATCTAGACCATTGCTTCTTACAGATACTCCTTCATCATCAGAAGAGAATACTGAATTTGCATTTGAAGACAACCCTCTGGCTATGACTCTGATAGAACATCCTTCAGGCTCTACTGCTCCTAACTCCAAAGCCCCTATGGAAATTGACTCTATTCAAGCTTCAGGAACTGTTCCACCTTCTTCATCTGAGATCAAGAAAGAGTATCTAGATCTTGAAGATAAGATTGCAGTTCTGGAAGCTGGTCAATCTGAAATCAAGTCATGGATGGCTAAGCAAGACAAGAAGTCTGAAGACATGGCTCAGTGGATGTCCAAACAAGATCAGAAGAATGAAACCATGGCTAAGTGGATGTCAAAACAAGAACAATCTTCTTCTGAGATCACGGATCTGTTGAAGATGCTTTTGTCAAAACAATCTTAGTTTGTTTTTTTTCTTCTGATGTTTGCATCTAATGTTTGCATATGTATTTGAATATCTTCTGATGTGTGTACTTTTGCTCTGAATGAATGAATGAATGTTTCAAAGTTTTCTCCACATGATTTATCTTGTTTATTATTTCCTTTTCTTTGTCTTTTCAAAGTTATTACTTTTTGCTTATGACAAAAAGGGGGAGAAAATAGATCTGAACTGTTTAATTAAACTTTACCAGAATGAAACTTCAAACATATCAATTTTATCTAACATAAAATCTGAGTATTTCAGAACATTTGATAAGTATACTCTGTAAAAGAAAATCTGAGACTCTCAGATCATTTGACAATTATCAGACTCTGACTCTGAAATATGCAAGACACTCTGACCCTCAAATGGTTAAGATCAAGCTCTAACTCTGAAAAATACTCAAGACAAAAGGGAAGTTTCTATTCCTTATTTATATTTAATTCAGGGGGAGATTCATCATCTCAGGGGGAGTTATAATTATTCTATTTTCAATTAAACAAAATTTCTAATGTTTTTGTCATCATCAAAAAGGGGGAGATTGTTAGAACACAGATTGGTTCTTAATAATATCTCTATGTTTTGATGATAACTATTATGAAATTTTGTAATTAAGAATTATATACTCTAAAATTTGCTTAAGAATGTTTGCTGCAGATATTAAAGTAATTATCACTCTAGAAGCAAATCAGAACTGAACATAAGAAATATGCTAGACTCTGAAGCGTCAGATGCACTCATTAGAAGATTCTAAACGCTGCCATCAGAATATCCTGAGTGCTGTCTCCAGAAGGATCTGAAGCAGTCTCCAGAAGGATTTGAAGCAGAAGCTCCAGAAGAATCTGAAGCAAGTCAGAAGCATCTGAACCAAAGAAGAATTCTGTATGAAGAGTTTTCAAGCATAGTTACTACAGAAGATTCTGAGAGTACTAAAGATGCCAGTACTGAAGATCTGACTCAAAAATATGCTCTGAACTTATACACGCTAAAAGCACACTTGCTGCAAAGACTCTGATTCAGCAAAACTCTGATCAACATCAGAAGGCTCTGATCAATTTAGACTCTGATGATTCTTGCTGAAAATTGATGAAGAAGAATTCAAAGATTATGTCCGTTGGAATATCCAAACGACTCTTTCCTTATTTATGCTAGACACAAGAACACAGACAAAAAGGATTTCTCTGTGCTTTCTTCTTCTAGGAAAGGTCACTTGATGTGAAGACAAAAAGGCTCAGACCTTTTAGTACACACTTCTCAACGTGAAAAGCTCTTGGACCACTGTGCCTATAAAAGCAAGTCTCCACTCATCTTCTTCAGTTGACGTTTTACTTGAAAAGAATTGATTATCAAAGCTCTCATACAACTTACATTCTTTCTAGAATTAATTTCTTTGTTCTTAATATTAAGTGAAAAATCACAGTTGTGATAAAGCTTTATTAGAAGCATTTTAACACTTGTATTTGTTATTACATTTGATTGTAAGAAAACCTTAAGAAGATCCAGTTAGGATCAGTAGTTCTTGAGAAGACTTTGAACAGTTGTTCTTAGTGCTTACTATTGTAATCAGTTGATTAAATAGTGGATTAAGTCCTTGTTTGAGAAAGGCAAATCACTCTAGGAAGGGTGGACTGGAGTAGTTGAGTTCAACGAACCAGGATAAAAATACTTGAGTTTTATTTCTAAGTTTTTATCTTCATACTTATTCAACCCCCCTTCTAAGTATTTTCTCACCTTCAGCAATGGTAGGCGAGACGCAGTCGTTGAATAATTATTTTACATGGGCTTGTTCATCTTCCTAAGGAAAAAAAGGTCATAGGTTGTAAGTGGATGTTCAAAAGAAAACCAACACTAATAGAATAAAAAGGAAAATTTAAGGCTCGTCTTATAGTAAAGGGGTACTCAAAACAGAAGGGGATTGATTTATGATGTGATTTTCTCTCCGGTCGTCATACATGCTTCTATTAGTGCAGTTTTAGTCTTGGTAGTCAGTTGAGACATGCATTTAGAGCATATGGATGTGAAGACATCATTTCTTCACATTAATCAAGATGGAATATTTTGCATGGAGCTACGAGAGGAGTTGAGTGACATTAGACATAGGAGACTAGTTTGTAAATTGAAGAGGTCTTTGTATGGTTTAAAGTAGTCTCCAAGAAAATGGTACAAGCACTTTGATTCATAGATGCTTAAGATTGATTACATAAGGTATGAGTATGATTGTTGTGTTTATGTTAAGAGTGTTGATGATGGCTATTTTATTTTCCTATTACTATATGTTAATTATATGTAGATTGTTGTTAATCATTTACATGATGTAAATGAACCGAAAATAATGTGGGAAAGGAGTTTGACATAAAAGACTTAAGTGTTGCTAAAAAGATTATTGGAATGGAAATTTATAGGGATATGAGTGCCAGAAAATTGTGGCTCTATCATAAAAACTATGTTGAAAATGTGCTAGAAAATTTTACATGGTTAATTTGAAGGTTGTGAGTACTTCATTGGTGAATCACTCTAAACTCTCATTGGATCATTTTCTAAAGACTGATGCAGAGGTGAGTATATGTCAAAGATCCCTTATGTTAGTGTTTTTGGGTTTTTAATGTATGTTTTGGTCTACATTAGACTAGATTTGGCACAAGCTGTAACTCAAGTTTGTAAGTTTATGCCCGAATCAGGAAAGCGCCATTGAGAAGCAGTCAAGTGAATTTTTCAAGTACTTGAATGATATTATGAGTTATTGTATTATGTTTAGAAGGGAACATGGCGGTCATTCAGTTGTAGGTTATGTTGATTCAGACTATGCAGATGATATGAATGATAGGAGTTCTACAACATGGTAAGTCTTTATTTCACCAGAAGAAATTATTTGATGGAAATTATAAATTCAATTCATAGTGATCATGTCGACATCTAAAGCATAATACATGGTGACATGTGACAATGCCACAGTAGTCTTATGGAATAAAAAATTTGATAAGAGGATGTGGTGTTGAGTAAGATGGTGTTCGATTGCACTCTGATATAGTCAAAATATTAATTTTTTATATTTGTTAAGATGAAAATTGTTGAATATGTAGAAATTATTATGATTATATTTATGTATAAACTATTATATCATAATACGTCTATGATATAATCTACTGTGGATCTTGAATCTCCAATAATGGAAGATGGAAGCCGCCATACTTATTTCCTTGGATTCTGGATTTTCACGTTGCCAAGTTCCATTTATTTTTTGTTTTATTTCCAGCTTCACTAAAAAGGGCTACCACTATTAACCTATTTTAATTTTGTGCTAATTGGTACCATATTTTATTATGGTGAAACCATTTTTAAATTGGATTATATATACCAAGCACAGCTAGGCAACATCCAGATTTCTCTAGAAAGATCAAACTTATGTTCTTTGTTGTTTTGCTCGATATTATGATGTTGACAGATGTAAACCAAACAACATTTTCCATGATCCTCTCCATTTTTAGCCATGAAGAAATTCTTTGTTGATTTAGACATATATAAAATTATAAATAATTTAAATATTAAATCATTTTTATTTTCTATTCTTCTTTAATATGTGTCTATGTTATGTGTTCAAACTGTACGCCCATAGAAAACTGTTAGCCAGCTACATATGATAGAGAAATAACTAGACAATTGTTTTCTATAGAAGAAGTTTTATTTTAATTTGTACAATTTAAATAGGTAGTCAGCAAAATCAATTATCGAGCACAATAGTAATATTAAAAAACTTAAATATGAAAATGCTATATTTTAATGTAAAAAGATTTTCTCAAAGTAAGAGAGTGAAACTCACGAGACTTAATTCAATGAAATCTTTTACTATATGAGTAATGGGTAAATAAAAGTGTTCAATGGATAAATAAAAGTATTCCTAATAAGATTACGAAATACTACAATCTTCATTCATAAAAATAAAGGTGGAAACGCACACTAAACAACACTTCCATAAAATCCAAAAATATTAAATTAATTTTAAGAGAAGGTCAAACTACTAAATAAATATATTGTGCAAGAACAAGATGATGATTAGATAAGATGAATTAAGTGTTGTGTCACGATGGAGCTTTGATTTTGACAGTGGAAGTAAAAGTGAATTGTTAAATTTCAAATGAAACGGAGTGTACTAGAGAATAACAAACTAATCTAATTTTTATAGGAAAGTTCGTTGATAACTGAAATATCTAAAAGTGGGCATAGAATGCGGATGAGCACGTGATGAATCTAACAATGTTAACTAGATTTTCAAGTGGAATAACGCGAAATGAACTAGGGCACTCTATTAGTGCCTTTGCTATGCTCTACACTCCCTTGAAATTGGGTTTTAGGTTTTACTATGCATTGACGAACGATCCATAATAGTTGCTCCCAAATTTTTGTGTTTCATTGTAAAGAACAAAGGTTTTGTATTATTACATATGATTTGCATCATTTTATAGGCAACATGTGAAGCAAGACGTTATGCCAAAATGTGAAACATACTCTCTCTATATATATATATATAATATTTATTTTCCTTTATTTTTAATCAAGTTTAAACGGCTGTGCACTTTTTGTATTAAGGAAGTTTTTTTCAAAATCACTTTTAGCATGATTAAATTTGAAGAATTTTGATATGATCAAGATTTAATCAATTTCAATCAATAAAATGGAAGATTTGTTTCTTGCACCTTTGGGAAGTTTAGCCGCAATCAAATACAAAAACCTTACCGGGCTTGTAGATGTTCTTGATTGGCTGCATTTTATGGTAAAACAATGTTGTGTGTAGATGTCATGATTGATGTCATGACATGCTTGTGTAGTGTTCTGCATGGTAAGTTTGGTTAGCTAAGAACAAAGTGTATTTGATGTCATACTGAATGTTATAACATCATGTAGCTGACATCAAGGGCGCGTGTTTGTTTTTCAGGTATAATGATTGAGTTAGCTCAGGCTAGATTCCAGGAAACACTTTAGGGTGCTTAGTTATCTCAGGCGAAATGCTAGGCAATGCTGAGGATAAAGTAAAATGCCTATGACCTAATTGACAGAACCGTGATTTATGAAAAGAGGTTTAACTTGGTTAAACTTAATTGCTGCACTGAGGCCCAAGGATCTTATGCTGCCTATAAATACAGAAGTGGCAATCCTGATTCACGATGAAGACTTAGAGATTTTACAGAGTGTGTTTGTGAGCTGATTATGAGTGAAGAATTCAATCTGTGTACTGTGATCTTCACGTGTGTTGTGTGTCTTAGAATTACTTGTGAGCCAAGCAATTATCACCTGGATGATTGCATTGGACTAATGTGTTTGAGTTGTATGTTATTTGTGTCACTCTAAGCTTTTAAGCACGAGTGTTATGTCTCTTGATTGAAGCTGTGAAGCACGATCAAGATTTGTTTGAAGTGTGTCTTCATTTAATCTGTAACTTAATTGGTTGATATCACTCCTGTGATTGAGGGGGAGTGAGTAGGAACTCAGGTCTAGTGTTAGGCTGAAGTTGCATTGGGTAGGTCTTAAGTGAAGAGTGCAAACTGGTAGTTTGGCTTTGAATTAACACTGCTTATAGTGGATTTCCTCCCTGGCTTGGTAGCCCCCAAAGTATGTGTGATTTGCACCGAACTGGGTCAACAATTCCCTGTGTTATTTACTGCTTTCTTTAAGTGTTTTACTGCGTAGCTTAATTGTCTGTTCAGTAGTGAATGTCATAACATCCAGTATAACATCCACTGTCTGTTACTAGAATTTCAATTGGCATCAGAGCAGGCACCCTGCCTGTTACTTTCTGGGTGAGATCTAGGGAAGATAAATTCTGGTACTATGGACAAGGATATAGGATTCACAAATAGACCACCAATTTTGGATGGTTCTAACTATGATTACTGGAAACCTCGTATGATAGCTTTCTTGAAGTCTCTGGATAGCAAGGCCTGGAGAGCAGCTAACTCAGGATGGGAACATCCAGTGAAAACAGATAAAGATGGAGCAAATATGCTAATACCTGAAGAAGAGTGGAGCAAAGAGCAAGAAGCCTTGGCTCTTGGGAATTCTAAGGCCCTGAATGTTTTATTCAATGGGATAGATAAGAACATCTTCAGACTTGTGCATCACTGTGAACTGGCCAAAGAGGTTTGGGACACTCTCAAAACAACTCATGAAGGTACCTCTAAGGTCAAGATGTCTAGATTACAGATGCTGACAACTAAGTTTGAGAATCTGAGAATGAAGGAGGATGAGACTATTTATGAACTTTACATGAATATTCTGGAGATTTCAAATACTTCAGGAGCTTTAGGAGAAAAAAATGTCTGAAGAAAAGCTTGTAAGGAATATACTCAGATCATTGCCCAAGAGATTTGTCATGAAGGTTACAGCTATTGAAGAGGCTCAAGATATAAGCAACATGAAGGTGGATGAACTCATTGGGTCTCTCCAAACCTTTGAGATGGGAATGTGTGATCATGCTGAGAAGAAGAACAAAAGCATAGCTTTTATATCAAATACTGCAGAGGACCCAGATGAAGACAATGGCGGGAGTGAGGAAAATCTATCAGAAGCTATAACTATGCTTGAAAGACAATTCAACAGACTCATGAAAAGAATAGATCAGAAGGGCAGACCTAATGTCAAGAACATCTCCTCTGACATCAACAGAAGAGGTAAATCTAAAGAAAAATCCAACCAAGGCAAAGGAATTCAATGTCATGAATGTGAAGGCTATGGTCATATTAAAGCTGAATGTCCCACTCACCTCAAGAAGAAAAAGAAAGGTTTAACTGCCACTTGGTCTGATGGAGATTCTGAGTGTGGATCAGAAGAGGAATCTGCAAAACATGTCACTGTACTAACTAGTGTATGTATATCTGATGATGATTCTAGTGAAGATGAGATGACTTTTAATGAGCTTGCAGCTTCATATAAAAAGATGTGTATCAGAAGTGCTAAAGTGTACCAACAAGGGGAGAACAATAGAAACTCATAAGGGAGTTGGAGGCTGAGAAGAAAGAGAATCTTGCAACCATAGACTCACTCAACAGCGAGCTCAGTTTGTTGAATTCTAAACTTGATCAGAAGCCCAAATCAATCAGGATGTTAAACAAGGGGACTGACACTCTAGAAGAAATTCTACAAAGTGGTCAGAAAGTAAGAGGCATGTCTGGACTAGGATTTGTTGGTGAACAAGGACCTATCTTGGGATTCAAGAGGACAAAGCTTGAAAATCATAGGTTAAATCGGATGTCACGACCAATGTCTCAACATCAGGGGAACAGAAGCATGAACCAGACCAAGAGAAAGTTTCAAAGGTGGAGGTGTCACTATTGTGGAAGATTTGGACACATAAATCCTTTTTGCTTCAGGTTGCATGGATTTCCCAGCCACACTCATCAAGTCAAACCCAAACAGGTTTCTCCTATCAAGACACAACAATGGGTTGCCAAGGAGGTTGCTCTAATAGCTCATACCTCTCTAAGGGTATCAGCTAAAGAAGACTGGTATGTTGATAGTGGCTGTTCCAAACATATGACTGGAATAAAGAACTTATTGATGGACATCAAACCTCATTCCACTAGTTATGTGACCTTTGGTGATGGAGCTAAAGGGAAAATCACAGGTGTTAGAAAACTAGAGTGTCCTAGAGTTCCTAACCTAGACAATGTGTTGCTGGTAAAAGGACTGACTGCCAACCTTATTAGTATCAGTCAGCTCTGTGATCAAGGACTAAATGTCAAATTCACTAAGGGAGAATGTGTTGTCACAAATGGAGAAAAAGAGGAAGTGATGAGGGAATCTAGGTCTAAAGACAACTGCTACTTATGGGAGCCTAAAGTCTCAAGTAACTCCACTGTGTGTTCTATGGCCAGAGAAGAAAAGGAGGTCAAATTGTGGCATCAAAAACTTGGACATCTACATCTAAGAGGAATGAAAAAGATCATATCCAAGGAAGCAATGAGGGGAATTCCCAAGTTGACTATTGATGAAGGAAAGGTATGTGGTAAATATCAGGTTGGCAAGCAAACCAAGGTGCCACACCCAAGAATTGGACATCGTACAACATCCAAAATTCTAGAACTGCTGCACATGGACTTGATAGGACCAATGCAGGTAGAAAGTCTTGGTGGGAAGAGGTATGCCTATGTGGTTATTGATGATTACTCCAGATACACCTGGATAAGTTTCATTAGAGAAAAATCAGATGTGTTTGAAGTCTTTAAAGACCTTTGTATTAGACTTCAAAGAGAAAAGGAAATTGGTGTTGTCAGGATTAGAAGTGATCATGTAAAGGAGTTTGAAAACTCTAAGTTTGCTGAATTCTGCTCATCTGAAGGAATCAACCATGAATTCTCCTCCCTTATTACTCCTCAACAAAATGGCATAGTGGAAAGGAAAAACAGGACTATTCAAGAATTTGCTAGAGCCATGATTCATGCAAAGAAATTACCTATGCACTTTTGGGCTGAGGCAATGAACACAACCTGCTATGTTCACAACAGAGTCACCTTGAGAAAAGGAACTTCCTCCACTCTGTATGAAATATAGAAAGGAAGGAAACCAACTGTGAAGTATTTCCATGTTTTTGGGAGCAAGTGTTACATTCTGACAGATCGTGAACAAAGGAGAAAAATGGATCCAAAAAGTGATGAAGGCATATTCCTGGGTTACTCTACCAACATCAGAGCATATAGAGTATTCAACTCCATAACAAAATTCTTGGTGGAATCCATTAATGTTATTATTGATGATCAGCATGAAGAAACCAATGTCATGGAGGATGTTGGAACATTCCTTGAGACACCTACTGATGTTATGGTCAATACTAAAGATCCTCAAGCTGTAACTCTAGACTCTGAGTCAGAAGCTCCCAACAAGGAACCTTCTATCAGAATCCTGAAAGATCATCCCAAAGATCTTATCATTAGGGACCCCAACAGTGGTGTAAGTACCAGATCTAGAGAAATTATCTCAAATTCATGCTTTGTATCCAAGATTGAACCCAAAAATGTGAAGGAGGCTCTAACGGATGAATATTGGATCAATGCTATGCAAGATGACTTAGAATAGTTCAAAAGGAATGAAGTATGAGAATTGGTTCCAAGACCTGAAGGAACAAACATCATTGGCACCAAGTGGATCTACAAGAACAAATTTGATGAAAAAGGAGTTGTAACCAGAAACAAGGCTAGACTGGTGGCACAAGGCTATACTCAAGTTGAAGGGATTAATTTTGATGAAACTTTTGCACCTGTTGCAAGACTTGAGTCAATAAGACTGTTGTTAGGAATTGCTTGCATTCTAAAGTTCAAATTATTCCAGATGGATGTGAAAAGTGCTTTTCTAAATGGATATTTGAATGAGGAAGTTTATGTGGAACAACCCAAGGGATTTGATGATCCTAACCTGCCAAACCATGTGTACAAATTGAGTAAAGCTCTTTATGGATTGAAACAAGCTCCTAGAGCTTGGTATGAGAGACTGACTGAGATTCTCACTACTAATGGATACAGGAAATGAGGGATAGACAAGACCCTCTTTGTGAAGGATGAAGGTGGAAAAATCATGATTGCCCAAATCTATGTAGATGACATAGTTTTTGGTGGAATGTCAGATAAAATGGTTAAACAGTTTGTCAATCAAATGCAATCTGAGTTTGAAATGAGTCTGTGTGGAGAATTGACATACTTTTTTGGGCTGCAAGTCAAGCAAATGAAAGACTATATCTTTCTCTCCCAAAGTAAATATGCCAAAAACATAGTCAAAAAGTTTGGCATGGATAATGCTAGTTACAAAAGAACACCTGCACCTACACATCTGAAGTTACCTAAAGATGAAAGTGGTACCAGTGTTGACCAAAGCCTGTATAGAAGTATGATTGGAAGCTTGTTATATCTAACAGCCAGTAGACCTGATATTGCCTTTGCAGTTGGTGTGTGTGCTAGATATCAAGCAGATCCCAAGGTGAGTCACATAAATAAAGTCAAGAGGATTCTCAAATATGTGAATGGAACTTGTGATTATGGTATGATGTATTCTCATGGTGATGCCCCTATTCTATATGGGTATTATGATGTTGATTGGGCTGGGAGTGCTGATGACAGAAAAAACACATATGGTGGATATTTTTTCTTGGGGAACAACCTCATATCATGGTTCAGTAAGAAGCAAAACTGTGTCTCCCTATCCACTGCTGAAGCTAAATACATAGTAGCTGGTAGCAGCTGTTCCCAACTGGTCTGGATGAAGCAAATATTGACTGAGTATAATGTCACTCAGGATGTCATGACATTGTACTATGACAATCTTAGTGCTATCAATATTTCTAAGAACCAAATTCAGCATAGCAGAACCAAGCATATTGATATCAGACATCACTTCATAAGAGACCTTGTGGAAGACAAAGTAATTACCCTGGAGCATGTGGCCACAGAACTACAATTTGCTGAGATTTTTACAAAAGCTCTAGATGCTACTCAATTTGAAAATTTAAGGAGCAAATTGGGAATTTGCATGTATGAGGGGTTATAGCAATTACTGGAACGATGGGGTTTTAAGACTTTAATGCCTTCAACGCCCTTGACCACTAGAGCTCTCTATTCCACACAAACGGGTTATCTCACTGCACCTACAATTCTCGCATTCCCATTCCTCTTCAGAATTACTCTCAAACCCTCAGGTTTTCTCTCTTCCATCAACAACAAAATGTCCTTCAATCAAGATGCTTCTCCATCTAAGAACCATCCCAAATCCTTTAAAGATGCTCCTGGTACTACATCTCCTCAAGCTGGAAATTCCCAACAACACTCCCAAGGTAATTCTTCTCCCACTGATGACGACTTTGCTAGAATGAAAAATAGGGAAGGGTCTTCATATGTTGGCAGATCCATTAGGGAACTTGTCGCAAAAATTCTCCAGAAAAGACGTATTGTGCATTGTATATCCACTTCTCTAGCATACATTGATCCATCCCTCATATCTGCTGATGGTCATGGAGAAAATAGTGAGGCTGTGACAGAAGAAGAACCTGAAGACAGTGATGAAGATGCATAATAAGTTAACTCTAGATCTTCTGAGGAGGAAGATTAATAAGTCTGTGTTGGTAGTCTGCTGCTGGGCCCAGGCTGGTGAATTGCTGGCTGATGGTCTGTTGGTTTTGGCTAGTCTTTGGTTTTGGTTGGATGTGTTTTGTTGCTCTGCATGAGCTTTGATTTGTAATAATCCTTTACGTTTGTGTTTCGAACTGTTTATGATCAATGCTAATTCATTAGTTATGATCTAATTTTGTGGCTAAAAAGGGGGAGAAGTAGTAGTAGAAACAATAGGGAAACAGCAGGGTTAGTTGTTTGTGCATCAGTAGGTGTGCTTGATGATTTGTTGCTACAGGCTTAGTTGTATTTAGTTGATGTGCTTCACAGGTGGAAGATGATATGCTGTTGCTCTGAGTTGATTTACAGATGTGCTGATGTGCTGGAGTTGATCTCCTGGTTGTGTGAGCAGAATGATGATCCTGTGTGTTTGATGTTTTGTTGTTGCTGGTGTGTGTGTGTGTGTATGTTCTTGGTTGGAACTTAGTAGTATCCTAGTTGTTAGTGGATGTGTGTGTTTTTGCAGGTTGCTTGCAGATGGTGTGTAGCTGTGCATCAGTTGAGGGGGAGTATCACAAAATGTTGTGACACCTGTAGTCTGAACTAGCAGGTGGTATCTAGTGATGTGGAACAGGTGTTTTTAAGGATGTCATATGAGATGTCTGGACATTCATGATCCAGAACAGTTTGTGTGATTGGTAGTGTAGTTGAATCTGATTTGGTAGTACAACATGTGTGTTGAGTGTAGTATTAGCTAGTAGTTATCCTGCATGATTAGATGTGAGTTGTGAGCTTTTCTGCTGCATATGTTCTTTGATATGGTGACAGATTATTTTAGCCAAAAATTTGCCAAAGAGGGAGTTTGTAGATATTCTTGATTGGCTGCATTTTATGGTAAAACAATGTTGTGTGTAGATATCATGACATGCTTGTGTAGTGTTATGCATGGTAAGTTTGGTTAGCTAAGAACAAAGTGTATTGGATGTCATACTGAATGTTATGACATCAGGTAGCTGACATCAAGGGCGCGTGTTTATTTTTCTGGTATAACGATTGAGTTAGCTCAGGCTAGATTCCAGGAAACACTTTAGGACAGTTAGTTATCTCAGGCTAAATGCTAGGCAATGCTGAGGATAAAGTAAAATACCTATGACCTAATTGACAGAACCCTGGTTTATGAAAAGAGGTTTAACTTGGTTAAACCTAATTGATGCACTGAGGCCCAAGGATCTTACGCTGCCTATAAATACAGAAGTGGCAATCCAGATTCACGACGAAAACTTAGCGATTTTACAGAGTGTGTTTGTGAGCTGATTGTGAGTTAAGAATTCAGTTTGTGTACTGTGATCTTCACGTGTGTTGTGTGTCTTAGGATTACTTTTGAGCCAAGCAATTGTCACCTGGATGATTGCATTGGACTAGTGTATTTGAGCTGTATGTTATTTGTGTCACTCTAAGCTTTTATGCACGAGTGTTGTGTCTCTTGATTGAAGTTGTGAAGCAAGATCAAGATTTGTTTGAAGTGTGTCTTCACTTAATCTATAACTTAATTGGTTGACATCACTCATGTGATTGAGGGGGAGCGAGTAGGAACTCAGGTCTAGTGTTAGGCTGAAGTTGCATTGGGTAGGTCTTAAGTGAAGAGTGCAAACTGGTAGCTTGGCTTTGAATTAACACTGCTTATAGTGGATTTCCTCCCTGGCTTGGTAGCCCCCAGAGTAGGTGTGATTTGCACCGAACTGGGTCAACAATTCCCTGTTTTATTTACTGCTTTCTTTAAGTGTTTTACTGTGTAGCTTAATTGTCTGTTCAGTAGTGGATGTCATAACATCCAGTATAACATCCACTGTCTGTTACTAGAATTTCAGGGCTTTTTAAGTTGGATTGTACTGCTATTTAAAGAGGTAATTTCCATTATAAAGATTTAGACCTTGCATGATTAAGCTTACACTATTACAAAAAGTATTTATTACCACAGTTCGGCGAAGTATTCCATCACTAATGTTGGTTCGTGGTAGCGAAGAGCGTGATAATTATAACAACAACAACAATAATAATGACAACGAGAATAACAACAATAACGATGACAACAATAACAACAATAACAAGAATGACATCAACACTAACGACAACGAAAATGACGACAACAACAATAACAATAACAACAATAACAACAACGATGACGTTGAAGACGACAACGACAACAATAACAACAACAACAATAGCAACAACAACAACAATGACAACAACAATAATGACACAACTACCACCAATAACAACATAAACAACGACAACAACAACAACAACAAAATAATAATAACAATAACAACAAAGACAACGACAACAACAACGACGATGACAACAACAAAAACAACATCAATGAGACAACAACAACAACAACAACAAAAAACAACCACAACAACAACAAAAAAAACAAAAATAAAAATAACAACGACAACAACAATAACAATAAACACTTTCAATGCAATCGTTAAACATTAAATCTTAACAACAACAACAAAAACTAAATGAATAATATCATTAAATATTAAATTTCAACAAGAACAACAACAATAAAAATAACAACAGGAAAAAAAATAGCAACAACAGAAATCAATGCAATCATTAAAAATTAAATTTGAACAATAACATTAAACATTTTACCTATGACGACAACAACAGACTTTGTTAGCTAAAATCCATGTTTTCCTTGCCTGGTTCAAGTAGGAGAAGAGATGATTGAGTTTTGAAACTTTTTAGTGAAATAAAAGATGTTTTTGAGTTTTGTTTATGGAAGAAATGATGTTTTTGAGTTTTGTTTAGTGATGAAATAAAGTTTCATAAATGGAAGATGAAGTTTGGAGAGAGAAGATGAAGTTCGTCTAGGAAAAAGTGAATGAACATAGAGCGATAGTTATCTTGCAAATGTAATTTATTTATAAATAAAAAGAAAGGTGTAACGTTTCACCACAATTGAAATTCTAACTGTGGTGAAAAGTGGCCTAAAATAAATAATTAAAAAAATTGTTGGTGTTAGGATTCGAACCCATGATCAGTCATTACTTCTTACCACAATTGGAAACTTTGGCTGTGGTAAAATGGAGTAAAAATTAAAATGAAAGAAATACGCCTAATTGAATAGATTCTACCGCGATGGATAGTCTGGATGAGGAGATATTTTGTTATAAAGTCTACTTTTTGCAGTAGTGTTGGCGTGTTTATTTATTTTGAATCATGTGTATTTTTATGTACAATACTATATTCTTTAGTCTTATTCATATGTTATTTGAATAGAGTATTTGAGTGGTAATTTTGTTTTATCATTCATAAACTATTGAAATTGTCCAAACACTTGTGAAAGTGTTTGAGTGAAAATGAGAGGGGTCTCATATTCAGTGGGTCTTAAATAGAAGTTCACGTATAGTATTAGAAAAAAGATATTTAACTAAAAGAGTTTAGATAGTACCAATTTGTACTTATGACTATTTAAAGTGAATTTCCTTTCATTGCATTAACGCCCTCTAGATGTAGGTGGCTTTGCATCAAATGGTGTTACCGATTCTTGTGTTATTTAATTTAATGCATATAGTTTTCTAGATACACTTTTCACTTGACATACACATTATTACAACATTGCTTCTAACATCTTGTTATCCAGAGAATAGAATATCACTTTCTAATAGCTATCTTGCATGTCGAGGAGAGGGGTAATGACTGACCTATGCCCACTATTCTTATTAGTCGTCCACTAGATTGCTCTAGGGCGCTATAGTGTCATCTCAACAATCATAAATAAATCTCAAACATTGGTAGTAGGGAAGGATAGTGTGGTCTCAAACCATTCTAGGAAGTTTATTGGGTTTTTTTAAAGGGACTTTGCTTTATTTATTGATCTATTTATTGACCTTTGTGAGAATTTCTTATCTCTTTCTCATATGAGATCTAGGTATTCCCAGGGTGTGTAATTTGATCGGATATTTTGAATATTATAGTTGTAGATTTGGTCCTTTTTATGTTCAATTCCATACTCCTACTTTCGAATATTGGTATATGAGCTTGTTCTTCTTTCATCTTTGTTTCTTCTAGGTTTTCTTGAAAATTTTCAATTTGTTTGTCCATCCTATTGATTCATGCATCATGATTTTTTCTTATGTGTCAACTAAGAGAGTTGGTAAGAACATTTTGAATGTTTGGGTAAGCTCAAAAATATCTGGTGTTGCATCTTTTTTCTTCCATGACGATGCCTTTACCCATGCTATGATTGATGTAGGTCCTTCTGAGGACTAGGTCGTCCTTCATACAAATGAAGATAAAAGGGCTTGGGCTAACATAATAGGTGTGATATCCCATTTCATGAATTTTTCTTATCCAAAATTAGTTATCATCTTCCCTTTAACGAGTTTGAGATAAATGTGATAACTCAACTGTTGATTGCTCTTTCACAATTCCATCCTATAAGTTAGGCCTTTATCAAAAAATTTCAACACTAGTGTGAATACAAAGGTAGCAAAATGACATTTACCATGTTCTTTCACCTTTTAGGAGTGAAAAGTTGCTCTAAATCTGCAGATGGCTCTGGTACAATTTTTCTAAGAACCCTTTAACATTTCAAGCCTTATTGCAATACCATGAAGAACTTCAATGGTCATTTTTTTCTTGGTGGTTCCCTTCACCTAGGAAGTGTTTCGTCCTAGAACCATAAATGAAATGTCTGATCGGGGATGACAATGGATTGTAACCTCTTATGCGATGAAAGAGGGCTTTCACAACTTATTTTAGACATTATTCAGGTGCAATATCATATGACAAGTTTCAGAGGCAAAACTATGCTCAGAACAAGTGGCAGCAGTCAATTCTCTAAGTTTCCCTCATTTTGGCGCTAAAATTTGAATTTTTGAATGGGTAAATCAATTAACCATTTGCAAGAAAAATGTGGTTAATCGATTAACCTAAGTGAAATTTTCCCAAAAGCTTCAATTTTCAGCACTGCAGCAGTTGTAATCCCACTTTGATCACTTGAATCCGCATTTATATCAATAGAAGGGTCTATAATGCCTCCAAATTTTGTTTCTTTTTTTCAAATTAATTTCACTTCCCTCCAAAAATTCAAATAATTCCATTCATAATCCTAAACCAAAATTCTAACCCACACTCCAAAACCTATTTACACTCCTAACCTAGAGCTTATTTAAGCTAATTTGCTCCAAACCTCACATAACTTCACTCATTTCTCTGATTTCACTACACTTCTCATTCCAATTATCTCAATTTTCTATTATTTTTCTCTCATTCCAAAACCCTCACCAAAGCTCCATAACCAAAAATCTTCACAAATTGTACATTGTAATTTGTGAATCCTTGAACTAAACCTTCACTACATCATCATCCATTGTTCAATTCTGAAGTTGTAACTTATTTAGATATTGATCAAGTTTTGGAATCACTTCTTGAAAATCTTTTTGCTTATTTTTGGATTATTACTTGGATCTTCAAATTTTCTTGTTAAAGCTTCCTAGATCTCTGGTTTTCTTGCTTTGATTCATCAATTCCAGTTTGACAATATTCACCAAAGCAAATCTTAGCTTTTTAGGTTGGTAATTTTCAGATCTAGCTTTGATTTGGCTTAATTTTGCATTTCACAAATGTAGGTCCATTGATTTTTGATGTGAATTGGTCCATTGATTGATTTAATTGTTGATCTTGTTGTTTGATGGATTCAATTGGTGTTTAATTACTGATATTTGATGTAATTTTCGTGTACAATTGCATGCATATACATGTGGATGATTGGATAATTAATTTGCCGCATAAAGTTCTTTTGAAATGCTGATTTTCTGCTTCTGGTGCAGTGTTAATTGATTAACCAGTTGCAAGGAAAAAATGGTTAATCGATTAACCAGTTTGTTTTAGGTGTTTTTTGATGATTTTCAAAGGGTTAATCAATTAAGTACTTTTTCCTTGCAATTGGTTAATCGATTAACACTGATACAAAATGTGTTTTTTTGTGCATTTTCAAGCTTGTTTTGATTTCTTTCCAGATTTAAACTTCATGGATTGATATGATGCATATTTGTGGATTGTCCTGGAGTTGTTTCACCTTGTGCTACAGTATGAATGTGATTCTTCGACATGCGACTCGTGGTTTTCATGATGCATGCCCATGACGTTTTGTTTTTAATTCTTGATGTGATAATCATGTTGCATAATCATTTATACAATGGTGATTGTTTGTTCTTGTTTTTACCTTGATGGATTCTTGATACACGTTCATATTTGATCCTCACAATGTCATATGCATTTGTTGAAGTGTTGATGCATAATCATGTGTATCCTTGAATGGTTTGATTACTTGCCAATTGTTGCTCAATCTTTGTCATTTGCAATCTTGATGCTTGGTTTGATTTTGTAACACATGCTCATTACCGCTTATGCTTATTACTTACTTGATGTATTGCTTCATTGTTGAATGCATACATGCTTCCTATATGGATTTCACTACTGTCCTGAGCTATGCATGCTGTTAAATGTGCTCATTTTGCTTGCTGCATTTTACACATGTTCTGTCCTGAAAACATGAGTTGTTAAATGATGGGTTATGCTGTTGCTGGATTTCACTGTTGTACTAAGCTGAAGCTCTGTTGTAGCTGCCGCTTTTGGTTTATTTTCTTGGTTTTGGTTTGCTTTGAATGTTCCCTTAAGGCCTCCTAGTCCAACTTAATTTTTGATTAAGCTTGGAGTAGGATAGACATTATGAGTGGATCCATGCATGATAACATTAGGATAGTCCCTTTAAACCTTAAATTTAGGTCCACCTTTGCATGCCAACATTAAGATAAAGACCTCTTTCACATTCCAACCTTAGGACCACTTTGCATGATAACATGTAGGACCGAGTTCCCTTTATACCTTTCGTGCGTCTTTCTCCTCTCTTTCTCAAAACAAAATCAAAACATGTAATAAATATGATGTGCATTGCGCACCACGAGCGTTAGCGCGAAGTATTCAATCTTATGTCATAGACTTTAGTGCAATGTGCATCCCAAATAAAATCAATTCGCTTATATTAAAACACACAAATAAACTGCAAACCATTTTATCCTTCGGGATTGTTTGTCAAGCCTTTTTCAGAAAGGGCATGCTATTTTCGTTCTACCGCAAACAGACATCGATCCTAATTGCTGGGACGCAAATTTAGCATTGCTCATAAAAAACACATAATAATAGGTCCCACGAACTATGAATGCTCTAACTTCTTCATTCTCGTCTTAATGAGGATACGTAGGCACAAGACTACGAAGTCTTGGCGATCAACCTTCCCCCATCACCCATAGTCCTCCAAACTACATTGACTATGACTTTCCCATTGCACAAGGGAATACGTAGCCATAGGACGCAGAAGTCCTATCGAGTCTCCTTTTGTTTTTTTCCTTTTTGTTTTTGTTAGCAGATAGGCTTTAGAAATACACACCCTTTTATTAGAACAACAAAAGTGGATCCCGTTGAGTACAACGGATGTGAAGGGGTGCTAATACCTTCCTCTCATGTAATATACTCCTGAACCCAGGATTTGGTTGTGAGACCATGTCTTTTCCTTTTTGAGGTTTCTTTGATTGTTTCCTTTCACCCATCGAATAGATAATGTTCAGTGGCGACTCTTCTATTTTTTCACCGGTTGTTTTTAGCAATTGCGACAGCTGACGACTCTGCTGGGGACTCTGGTTCCCTATGCAAGTCAATCCTAGTGCTTGTCTATTTCCGTTCATTGGGTGTTTATCTTTGTGCATTTATTTGCTTTATTTTTTTGTATATTATTGCATTTATCTTGCATTATTAGCATTTGATTATTGCTGCCATATTGTTATGTTGCTGCTCTACTGTTGGGTGAGATTGTTCCATGAGAGAAAAGGCCAGTACCGAGGCTTGAGTACACACGTAGGATTAGAGTGGGCTTGTGTTGGCATGCGTAGCACTTGATACGTATTGTTGACATGAGATCCGCATTCAAACGAGGCTTTCTTGGGAGATACTCTGACATGTATGCCTATAAAGTAACCAGGGTGCTCCTTTGGGAGCTTATGACTCTGTAGATCGTTCATGGGAAATAAGTTGAGGCCTCCTTGATTAGTGATAATGCCAAACCAGAAATGATAGACATATTATCATTTTTCGACTTGAGAGCTCGTGATACTGAGGACCAGTTAGGATGCCCTGTCCAAGACTAGAACCCACATGTGAGAAGGGATGGGTTTTGCAGGAAACTTTGACCTTCAACCTACCCGGTTTTCTGGTTTTCTTATTAGTGTGGACTTATGAACCTGGCATTTTGGTTATTCTGGTTTTCTGGTTTTCTCATTGGAGCATAATTTTGAACCTATTTAGCCGAGTACAATAGCTATTCAAGGCATATAGAAACCTTGATCCCATGTATGCATTTACATAGCATCATTATTGCATCCTAACATTCATGTTTGTTTATTTCCGGGGTTTGCATCTTATCCTTGATTTTTGTGGCTGAAGATCTAAAGAGATGGACACCGGTATGAGGGTACTATCAGTTATAAATTTCAATCGCCAGAGTTGAGTGCGCTCCGTAGTCTGGTTGCCAAGACTACTCAAAGTAACTTGGAATTGTCCAAAGATGATTATGGGAAGATCCTTGGTATGTTGCATACAATCACAGAGTATGAGAGGATGGCTATTCACACATTGTTGTAGTTTTATGATCCTTTATTAAGATGCTTCACGTTCATAGATTATCAGTTGACTCCTACTTTGGAGGAGTTTTTCCTCATCTTGGATATTCTGGTCAAAGATCAGGTACCCTTTCAAGAATTTATGGAAATCCCTGCTCTCGAAGATATTGTTGAGGCTCTTTATTTGAGCACATCTATGGTGAAGGATAACCTATGATCCAAGGGTGGTTTATCTGGCTTTCTGTTAAGTTCTGTAATAAGTGAAGCTCTGGTGTATGTTGAGGCCTATATTTGGACTACTTTCAACGCCATCCTGGCTTTGTGCATCTATAGGATTGTTCTCTTCTCTAATGTGGCAGGTTTTACAGATATGAATGCCATCATAATCATCATGATAAGAAATCCCGTGCCGACCCTTCTTGGTAATGTGTATCATTCAGTGCACTCCAGGAGCTACAAGAAGAAAGATGGACTAGTTTACTGTTGTGCTCCTCTTCTCTGTAAATGGTTCATGAGCCATCTACCACGTGAGGGTGCTTTTGTGGACACCAAAGACCAGTTAAAGTGGTCAGAGAGAATAATTGGCATAGCTGCTAAAGATATTCATTGGTTTGACAAGAGAATGTTAGGGGCCGAAATGATATATAGTTGCAGTGAGTTTCCTAACGTGCCTCTTATGGCAGTAAGGGGTGGCATCAACTACAATCCATCTCTTTCTAAGAGACAATTGGGGTACGCGTTGAGAGATCCTCCAACAAACGAAGAAGTGGAGGAATCCTTATTTTACAGTGGGACAGAAGATTCTGAAATAATAAAAAGGGTTGTAAAAGCTTGGGGTACCATTCAAAGGAAGGGGATATCATCCCTAGGAAAGAGTAATTCTAGAGCTTATCATCCCTATATGGAGTGGTGCGGTAAAGCGGCAAGCAACAAAAGTTTTTGTAATTATTTATCCGGGAAATTATCGTGTCCACAGAGGTTAGTGTTATTGAACTACCGTTTGACGATTTAAACGTTATTGAGTTTGGATTTAAAATGGATTTAAATTAAATGCGGGAAAAAAACTTATGAACAGAAAATGAATTCATTCTTTGGAGTGTATAGAACTCTCGGGTTTGCATTTCATCTACCCTATCAAATACTTAAACTTGCTACCCACTTGTACGCAACCTAAATCACCTGTTAACATCATCACGTACCTCTCACACAGAGGTTATCTCTAACACAGATTGAGACAATGATCGTATTACTCGTGTCGGCGATCTCTTAGCATAACACAAATAACACAGAAGCATTAAGTTCCGATACCCAAGTGAATATTAAGCCTAAATCTATCTCTAGAATTTAGAACCTAATAGATGTTCATCCTAAATCTGGATTCAACTCGTCCATGTCTGCAATAACTCAAACCCAAATAAAGAAAGCAATAATCAACATTAATTTGTAAAATGATTTTTATACAACATCATGAGCAATAAATATACATATAATCAGGTAAACTTACATACAAACTCACAACAAATAGAAATTACAAAGGGAAGAGAGAAGAGGAATCAAAATCTCTCACGGTGTCAATCACGATTCAAAAATCATCCACCCTCAATCGTTGAGTTGTAACCTCCTTTGATACTTTTCTAAGCCTTAAACTATCAAAAATGAAGGTTTGATGAATTGAGAACAAATACCCCAAAACATTCCTAAAAAATTGTGTTTTTAGCCCTTTTAATGTGTTCCTGCCCAGGAAAATTCGCCCGGTGAATTAAGTCAGTCTTTTCTGCAGCTTCTGGAATTTCTGGTTCGCCTCAACTTCGCCCGACGAGCTTGGGGCGAGAGCTGACAGTACAGCAAAATCCAACACTTGTTTTATTCATAACTTTTGAACAATAACTCCATTTGAGGCCCAGTCAGAAGCGTCAGAAAGCTTATACAATGCTTTATATGAATGTTATACTTGCTTGAATACCTACAAAAATGAGAGGAAAACTATCAAACTCAATCATATTCACACGATAACACGATATATACACTATAATGTAAACTATAAAACATATGCATAAAAGTTGAGGTTTATTGGTTGAATTAAGCCAATAAGTGCCAATTATTCACACCAATATCACTTCAAATTAGCACTTATCAGACTCTCTCCATCTTGAACTTGTTTGTCCCTAAACAAGAATTAATCAACTCAAAGAAACAAAAGCGACATCCAAGCAACTACGCAACAACAAGTTTTAACAAACAAAAACAAATGCAATGGTTCAAACGAAAACGGTACATACAAGGCAACATACTTACCACTAAACTACAATAACAACATAACCACGAAACAAAAGCAACATACAATAATCATGTCAAAATTCTAAAACAACATGATTTCAATTATGAATCACACCTAGCAAAATTTCATCAGTGGATGAAAAACACACAAAATGAGGAATTTGACACTCACACAACAATCTTGCAAACAAAATACTAAATTATGAATTCATTCAAAAATTCACATTGAACATACAAAGGCAAAAATCACAAGGGTTTTTCAAGGTTGTAATGTGGCTTGGTTAGTAAACAATGGATAATTCCTAAAGCTAATCGAAACAAAAACTTGCCTAAACCTAATTGAGTGATCAACTCACAAAAGTTCAAACACAATATTTCAATCAAACTTCTTCTTTCATCCCAAGTGTTACACCAAACACACCTTACTTATTATCACAATTATTTGATACTCTTTTTGTTTTTCTTTCAAAAAAAAATTCCTTTTTTTTTTCTTTTTTTTTTCTTTTCTTTTTCACAACCGCATAGAAACCAACAACATAAGTGAGGAAACATTGCTCTCCCTAACTTAAATTCAACCAACATCAATGTGTGAATACTCCCTACTTTATAAGGCAAGGTAAACATTCAAACAACAACACAAGATTGAGGGTTCAAGAAAACAAGGATCAAAATCCATTCAAAAAGTAAACTAAATACTCATAGACAAACATCAAGTTCAAATGTAACATGGATATTGACAAAAAGGCTCAAAGGGGTTTATCAAACGCTCACACTCTCATAGGGTGAATTGACTATTGGGCCAAGCGGTTGTGCTCAAAATGAAACAAGTGTCATGATCTTTTTCATGCTTTCATATAATCAATACAAATAAAAGATTAAACATAATAAAATCTAGCTAAAACAAGAATGTTGGTACTCCGTGCATATATGAACAATGGAAAGCTTCTTGACACTTGGGGTAGGAACTAAAGTGATTCAGTTCATGAACAAGTAGTAAAAAAGAATGAATGACATGAAATTTGTAAAAAGCCTAAGTTTCATGTACATGTTATAGTCTAGAAAGTGATAAACACATACCTTGGAAATATACCAAACTTTAAACAACATCATTACCATGCATTCGCAAGTTGAAACGATCAAACTTGAAAAAATCACCTCAAATTTCCTCAAGCTACTCAAAACAAGCTCTTTGACAAACACAAAAATTAACACATTAAAACTACTACTATGAACATACTAAAAGAACGGGTGAAATTGAATTAAACAAGTTGAAAAGTGAAGATTTGAGAATTTTAAAAATTGGTCCAATTCAACTTGTTTAACCAAATCACCACACTACCTATACTCATACAATAAAAATAACAAAGAAACTAAAAACAATACAACATGCTTGTTTTACGTCGTAAGCTCGACGCCTATTATTTACAAAGCAGAACGTTGCTTCGGAAGATCCAAATGCTTTCACTCCCGCCTTTGCTCTCATCTCTTCGAGCTCTAACCGAAACTACACATCTAACCACACTTTTTGTAAATGTGATGAGAAACAAATATATGCATTATATTCACAAGCAAAACATGTAAAATTCACAAATATGGTAAACATATACAAGTATCGATATAAACAAGTGAAAATAGACAATATATACAATATCTACAAAACTCAAAACAAAGAAACTATTGCAATGTGATCCAATAAAAACATCAATCCCGAAAACAACGCCATTTTGCTGGTGCGGTAAATCGGCAAGCAACAAAAGATTTGGAAGTATTTTTTGGGAAATTTATCGTGTCCATAGAGATTAGTGTTACTGAACTGTCGTTCGACAACTTAGATTTTATTGAGTTTGGGTTAAAATGGGTTTAAAGTAAATGCGGAAACTTAAAGTAAACATATAAAAGAATTCATTCTTCAGAAAGGATAGAACTCTCAGGATTGAATTTCACATACCCGTTAAATACTTAAACTTACTACCCAATTGTACTCAACTTACATCACTCATCAACATTCTCATGTACCACTCACAACAAGGTTATTTCTAACATAGAGTTGAGATATCAACCTTATCACTCACATCGACAATCTCTCAGTACAACACGAATAACACGAAGGCATTAAGAGTTGATACCCACATGAATATTAAACCTAATTCTATCTCTAGAGTCTAAGCTCAATAAATGTTCATCCTAAACCCAAATTCGAACCGTACATTTCTAATACAACTCAAACCCAAATCAAGAAATCAATCATCAACATTAATTTGTAAAGAAAGCTTCATACAACACCACGAGTAATAAATATACATATAAATAAAGCATACTTACAAATAAACCCCAATAAATGGTACTTACAAAGGGAAAAAATGGAGAAGAAACCAAATTTCTCACAGTGTCAAACACGATCAACCAAGCTCCAGACTCCAAATCATCTGATTACAAGCAACAAATGTTGTTTCCTAAGCTTTAAAATTATGAAGATATGAAGTTTGGATGAGTTGGGGCCAAAAATACCCAACTCATACCTAAAAAATTGTGTTTTTATCCCTTTTAATATGTTTCTTCCAGGGAAAATTTTCCTGGCGAAGCCCCGATTCGCTCGGAAAATTAAGAAGGCCTTTTCTGCAACTTCTAGAATTTTTGGCTCGCCTCAGCTTCGCCCGTCGAGCTTAAGGCGAGAGCTGACAATACAACAAAATCATACACTTGTTTTATTCATAACTTTTGAACCGTAACTCCGTTTGAGGCCCGATCAGAAGTGTCAGAAAGCTTATTTAATGCTCTATATGAATATGAAAAAATATCCTTGCTTGAATACCTACAAAAATTAGATAAAAACTATTAAACCCAATTGTATTTACACGATAACACGATATATACACTATAATGTAAACTATACAACATATGCAAAAAAGTTGAGGTTTATTGGTTGAATTAAGTCAATAAGTGCAAATTAGTCACACTCAATATAACTCCAATTTAGCACTTATCAGTACCCTTTAGATATCGAACAACCCACGATAGTGGATACTAAAAGGTATAACAAGCTCTGGCCTGAGAAGGAAGAACTTCGTAGGGAGAACGAAGAACTGAAGATGGAAGTCTACCAGCTGGATCATGACAAGAATGAGTCAGTACATGTCACCAAGAAGAAGACAGGGTTGCTAGCCAAGAGACAGCAAGAGCTGGAAGAAGAGGTCAAGAGTAGGGAGCAATTAGAAAAAGATATGAGAAGCGCCAACAATATTATCCAACAGAGAAAGAAAGATCTAGACAGAGCCCGTCTCGAGATTTACAAGTTAAATAGTCAATGGAACGCCATTGTGACTGCTCACAGGATGAAAGAAGATGAACTCCATGACCAAATTGAAAAGTTAAAGATACAACTCGAGGGTAGGGAGGTCAGAGCAGTATCGTCTCACAGGTTCAGAAGTGAGAAGTAACTTGAGACCCTATCAGCCATGGAAGAGCTTAAAGTTCAAGCAAAGGTGAAGAAGCCCAAACTTGAAGATGCTTTTGGATAAAATTCTTGGGAGCTACACTGTCGCTACTTGGAAGAGATCATGCATAGGTGAAATGTTCTCATTTAAGAGTTGATTCGGAGATCAAAGCATCCTAATACCAATAAGTTGTTCAAGGAGTTTCAAGCCTGGTGTAAAGAGCATAGTGGTTAGGGAGGGTTATCTCTAGTGGATATTAATGATGTGCCTTAGTTTCTTTTCTTCTTTTGTATCGGATCACCATAAGGCTTGTTTACTGGGGTCATTGGCTATTATATTTGATTATATATCTTTTGTATGGGTTGTATGCATTTAGTCATTATTGTTCTCCTATTCAGTTAATTTATGAGTGACTTTTACTAGTGTTCTATCCATCTCTTGTGTTTATTGTTGTTAAACTGGAATTAAGATGTATATCACCCTGTGAATACTCAAACATGAAATTTTCATTGCATTCTCATATTCATATGCATAACAAGTGTTCTTGACTGGATTTTCTTATCTCTACCTAGTTTTCTTCAGTAGGATAATCGACTCTCATATTCACAGATATGGTACGCGCGAAAACTAGAGACGAGTAATGGGATAGATTCAGGCAGAACTACTTGAAGTATAGACCCATATGACTCAGTTCATGGAACAGATACAAAACATGGCTCAGGGACAAGAGCAGCTTAGAACTTTGGTCCAACCACTCATTGACACTCCCAGAGTTGATGAAAATGGTGTTGTCTATCCTGGTGGTGCTAGTGTCATTCTTCCTGACTGAGGTGTTGGTGTTGTTGTTCCTCCTGGCGGAGGCGTTGGCGTTGTTATACCTCTTGGCGGAGGTGTTGCTGGTGGTGTCAATCCTCTTAATGGAGGTTGTGTGGATGGAGGAAGCATTTGCGCTGTTCATGGAGGTGGTGAAGGTCACAACCATCATTGGGAGGAAGACCGACAGGAAAATGGATTTTCTATGCACGACCTTGATGTTGGTCTCCCATCGGAGGCTGATAAGAAGTTTAAGATGATTGAGGTGAGGATGCAGGCTTATGAAAATCAAAATGCTTTTAGACTTTGAGAAATATAAAGGGACAACCTGTCCAAAACCCACATCAGAGCCTATTACCAAAAGATGTCTGCCTATTCTGATCATGAGAAGCTGCTCATACACTTCTTCCAGGATAGCCTAGACGGGGCGCCTCTGGAATGGTACATGGGATTGGAAAGGACCTACATAAGAAGTTGGAGGTATTTGGTGGAGACCTTTGTCAAACACTACCAATACAATAGTGATATGGCTCCCAACAGAACGCAATTACAAAATCTTGCTCAAAAGGGGAATGAATGTTTTAAGAAGTACGCCCAGAGGTGGCGCGAATTGGCTACACGAGTTCAACCTCCAATGATGGAGAAAGAACTGGTGTATACGTTTATGGGCACACTTCAAGGTCCTTACTATGACAGGCTGGTTGGTTGTACTTTCGCGGGATTTTCATACTTGGTTATGGCGGGTGAATCTATGAAAAGTGGGATAAAGATGGGGAAAATTTAAAATGGTAACGACTCCTCATTTGAAGGAGGAAACAAATCGTATGCATGAGCCTCCAAGAAGAGGGAGAGGGATACCAATTCTATTTCATCCTACAGGGGTAAGGGAAGAATAAGCCAGAGCTCTTCACAACAGGTTGCTACTATAGCCATCCCAGCTACACCTCAACAGCAATCTTATGCTCCTCATCAATATCAAAACATACCAAAGATGGTTAGTAGGCCCTTTGACACTCCGCCTATATCGTACTCTAAACTTTTATAGTATTTACTTCGACTACAATTGGTTTAGAAAAGAACGTTGGCTTCGCCTACCGGTAATCCTCCACATGGCTATGACGCCAACACCCACTGTGAGTTCCATTCTAAGGCACTGGGGCATTACATTGATAATTGTAAAGCATTCAAGCACAAGGTTTAAGACCTTTTTGATTCAAAAGCCATTAATTTTAACAATAATGGGCCTAACATGATAAAAAATCCTATGCCACAGCATGAGGAGAGGTTGAATCTGGTGACTGATGTCAATGAGTTGAAGACTCTGTTGTTGTTTGTCAAAGAATGTTTGTTGAAGGGGGATGTGTTCCTAGGATGTACATTCGATTGTCAAGAACATGTGTTACCGCCAGAGGGTTGCGATTTGTTAAAAGAAGGTATACAAAAGTTGATAGACAAGGATAACTTCAGTTTGATAGAGCTCTTGTTATGGATGATGATAAAGACGTTGCAATAATTTCCATACCGTACAATACTATCCATATATAGGCGCCAGTGCGGCAAGCACCCATTGTTATCACCATATCAGACCAGTACCATACGAAAGCATCAAGGTAATTCCATGGAATTACAGAGTTGAGGTCTTCTATAATGGACAAAAACAAGAATTTTTGGTTTCCTCATAGGCTGGATCTAATGTGAGTAACACTGTTGGGGCCAGAGGTATTGCACGCAGTGGCAGGATTTTCTCTCCGCCAGTTACTCAAGATGTTAATGTTAATAATTATGATAAAGGTAAAGGCAAAGATGTTAAACAATGCATATATTTGTCAAAAGACCACATTTCATAATCGATTCCACAATCTAGGATTCACGCCATACGGCTACCCACAACATATCACACTATAGTACACAACTATTCATTCCGATAAGGATCGAACACAATCGAACCAAACAATCAACATAGGATGGAATCACAAAGGAAATGAAATGCTGTCATGCTCGTTGGCTTACTCGCCTAGCGAGTCCCTAGCAAATACTCGTTATCTGTTCGCCTAGCGAGCAAGCTCGCGAAGGCAAACAGAAGCTACTGACTCCGTTCGCTACCTACTCGCTGCAGCGAGGTCCTAGCGAATCCTTTGCTACCTCACTCGCTACCAGTAAACAAGATCAAATACATTCTGTCCAAGTCTGGGACCACTCGCTAGCTTTCTCGCTTAGCGAGTTGCTAGCGAACACTCGCGACCTGCTCGCCTAGTGAAGGTGCTAGCGAACGTCTGCGATGTTCAAAACCCTCACTGTCCAAAACTCTCCAAAACTCCTAAAATCACCTGATTCAATTCCAACGAGTTCCAGTACTCTTAGTCTAACAATCCTCGACTAATCTACACCATTTATTCCAGATTCCAACCGTTAAAACCTTGATTCTACTGATTAACTCATCTATGCCCTAGAATGGAAAATGGAGAAAACATTCAAACAATCCAAACCAATCATACATAATCATATACATTGACAAGATAATGATATTTCACACCCTTACCTTGATTAAATCGAAAGCTAGGAGTTGTTTTGATGATTCCAAGCTTTTCCCTTTTTTCCTTCTCTATTCTCCTCTTCTCCTTTCTTTCTCTTCTTTTTCTCTTATGTCTCTCTCTTTTCCTTTTTTTTCCACTTTTCTTTATATGCCTTTCCATTCTATTTCCTTCCATCTTATTTCCTCTCAAATATCTACCAATAATTCCAATAATTAAAATCATCCAAATAAATCAATTCATTAATATAAATAATTAATTATTGAAAATTGGGCTGTTACACATAGGAGTTGACAATTTATTCCCAAAACGCGATTTTTCAAGAGTTGGACGATTTTTGAGAGCAAAAACACGTTTTGAAGGCTGGAGAACTCAGAATTTCAGAGCGGATTCATATTTTCAAGAGTGTTTCACGATTGAAGATTGATTCCTCCAAATTATTTGTAATGACATCACTTTCTTCTTCATTTTTATTTTCTGTTATGAGTAACTAAACCCCTCATTGCTAGGGGGTGGCCTTGATTTTGACTGTAACGAATTCGTACTATTTAATGCAATGACAATTTTATTTTCATAATTATTGGTTTGTTCTTATTGTCGTTCTTAATGCTTTAACCGTCAGAAAAATGGATTCTGAATTTGTTTGAGTAATTTAAGCTGGACAACGATTATTTGTTGATCTGAGTAAGAACATCTGATAATGAATATCACCTAGGACTAGGGATACTTTATCTTGACCGAAATATTCTTGTTATCTGAAAGTTTGATAGCAGACCTAATTGCCTATGGACATAGTAATTAGGTTGTTTTATAAAAAATCTTCTCACTAAGGACTTAGGAGTAGATGCCATAGAGAACCGGTAATCAATCTTGTGAATTATGTTATTGCACTGATAAGTCGAAGTTGTTTCATGGAGAATCATTCACCAATCCTAGCAATATATTCAGATATGTTTAACGTTCAACTGTTTTACCTACTTTCTTTTATTGAAATTTTAGCCCTAATCTTACACACAAAAAAACAAAAACCCCCAAAGCTTTTGTTTAATTGAAATTGATCCAGAACTTTATATCGTCAAGCAGTCCTTGAGATTTGATACTTGAGATTTCCCTATTATTACTACAGTGGGCAGAATAGTACACTTGCTATTTTTCCTATCAAGTTTTTGACGCCATTGTCGGGGACTGCAAAAGATAACAGAGTTTGTAGATTTAATTCAATTGAAATTTTGCTACACTGCAGTTAAAATTTTGAAAATTCTCAGTTTTAAATTTTTGATTTATGCGGATAATTTTTTTATTTATTTAATTTTTCTACTAATCTGTGTATGCGAGGAAATTCCTCAGTTGATTTTACTTTTTAATGCAGAACCAGAACGATCATTGCACGTTAGACGTAAACGAGCTAGGCAAGCAAGGCTGGCAACTTTAGGAGCATATAACTCAAACACCGAGCCAGAAAAAGAGGAAGAGGTTTCAGTGCACTTTGACACAGAATCGGACAAAGAGTTAGAAGATCCACCAATGGCTGAACAACAAGAAAGACTTCTTGGAGATTATGGAGGGGTAAACGCTCCTTTGGGTTATTTGAGCATTGTCAATAAACTAGTGAATGTCCCAAACTTTCAGGTGTACCAATCAATCATTCGTAATTTAGAGAAGAGACCACTCACAAGAAGAATCAATAAAGATGAAAAAAAACATTTGCAAAGGTTTCTTAACATGAGAACCACACTCAAGATCGATGGGAATACCGAAGAAGCAAAAAAATTGAGGATGTTTCCGTTCACTCTAGCTGAAGATACCGAAGAGTGGTTTTACTCGTTACTTGTTGGAAGTATTATAACATGGGAGCAAATGGAAACTACTTTTCTGAATGATTATTTTCCTACTTCTGTTTATTTGTAAAGGATATGACATTGTGATTTTTAAGCAGAAGGAAGGGGAATGACTGGGTGATGCATACAAGAGGTTCAAAAGGCTATTGGTAGCATGTCTTACTCACAATATGGATCATACTGAATAAATGTAGATGTTTGTAAATGGCCTCCAAATGAAGATTAATCAACTTATTAGCACAACTGGTGGTGGCTCATCCAATTTTACAACAACCATTGGTATCAAGAAGATCATAGAAGCCATTGTTGCAAATGAACATCTGGAGTTATATGACCGAAGTGTGAGTAAACCCGAGGGTGTGATTTACTTGAAACTTGCAAACCAAGTTGTGAAGATAGAAGACCAAGTGGTTACTGAAGTAGTAAAGAATACTCAAAGGGATAAATTTAGGTACTCAACAAGTAGCTCAAGTTCAAACCGGTCAAGCTGTGAGTTCTGAGATTTGTAGTGGACCCCACTTTATTGCACATTATGTTGCGACTGTGTAACAAGTTCAAGAGATAAAGTTTCTGAAGTAGAATAATCCCTATTCTCAGACTTATAATTCAGGGTGGAAGAATCATCCTAACTTTTCCTGGAAATATCATAATCAACCTCAATACCTACAATAGCAACATGTCCTTAGAAAGCAGAATGGGAGATAGCTATTGAAAAGATGGCAGCTCATAATCTTCAATTCCAAGAAGAGACCCAAAATAATCATAGGAACACCACAACTTCTATAAAAAATCTTGAGGTTCATATGGGACAAATAACACAACAACTCTCCATGCAAGCTCAAGGAACCTTCCCGAGTGCGACAATACTAAATCCAAAAAATCATGAGAATGTTAATGTCGTCACAACAAGAAGTCAAAAAGTTGTTGAAGAAGAGGAAGAAAGGGCAATAAATGATTATCATTGTATAGAGGTGGATCTGGAAGTAAGATAAAATAAGAACGAACCAGAAGAAGTTATACCGCCCGTAAAGCCAGATGAAGAGAAAAAGAAAGAGGAGGCTAAACCCAAGATCAAGCTACCTTATCCTCGAAGAGTGACGAAGAAGGATCCAAAGGAGAAATACTTTGAGAAAATTATCACAATGTTCAAAAAGTTAGAAATCAATATGTCTTTCTTTGAAGCACTCGAGCAAATGCCATTTTACAAAAAATTCATGAAAGAGGTAATCGTTAAAAAGAGACCAATGGGAGAGGAGTGGAAAACTTTAACGGAGCAGTGTAGTGAAATATCATAAGGTAGGAGAATCCTCATCAAGCGGAAAGATCCTGGATCTGTACCAATCCCATGCACTATAAAAGACAGAACTTTCAAGAAGGTCCTAATTGATTCGGATGCTAGTGTAAGTCTCATTCCATTATCTATTTTTAAACAGCTGAGTATTGGAAAGGTAAGTGACACAGGGACAAATTTAAAATTTGCCGACCACACGGTTAAGCGATCATATGGGCTAGCAGAAGATGTTCTGGTGACGATTGATAAATTTAGCTTTCCAGTTGATTTTGAGATCATGGACATTCTAGAAGTTGAAGAAACCCCTATCATTCTTGTCGACCATTCTTGCTCACAAGTCAATGCAACGTCGATGTGGAAAAAGGAACTCTTACTTTAAGATCATTTGATGAAAAGATAAAATTGAAACTATTTGAAATTAAGAACAAAGGGGAAGAAAAAGGTAATCACTCTCCTATTGGCATGATCAAAACGTATGGAAGAAACCAAATCCAAAAACCTCCACCAGAAAAAGTCTTAAGCATAAGCTCTTAGAGGATGTCATCGTCATCAGCTTCACCAAGCATGGCAACTCAAAGATTCATTCAAGAAGTCAAGAAAAGAAAAGGTAAGGATAAGGAAGTTAGAGGTGACTTGAGGCATAAAGTAGCTCTTATCTCTGAACCAGACCAGTTCTGTGTTGCAAAAAGCTCAAGCAACAAGGCGTGGAAGCTGAAATACCCCCCATAAAATGGGTAGTGAATCGTCGAGCCATGCAATGTTAAACGAATCGCTACGTGAGAGGAAACCCACGCTTTTACAGACTAAGCATTTTCTTTTTGTTTTTTGTATCGTTTCGTCTGTATGTAATAAACAAGATCTTACAGGTGCAGACTATGATGCAGCAGTTGGTGTTACATTACCTTTCGCCTCCTTAGTAAGGATCTCTTGACTTGTTCTTTTATTTGAGTAAATGATGGTAGCTGGCTATAACGGATGATACTAATTAATTCCACTACATGCTTGAAAGTCCTCTATTTAAGTCATCCTGATTGTTTGATACTTCTGTAAAAGAATTGGACGCACTGTATTTGAGAGCTATTGATGGTGGAACAATGTTGTCATGACTAGAAGCAAAGTGCATTGAACAAAGAGGCACTATGGAAGTTGTCAGTTTTACCCGTCCTGGTGAGTTCAGAAAAAGCCAAACACATATTTCATCATGAGAGAAATATCAGGCATGTCTTTATCTATGATGGTTTGCGCATGTTCTTTATGATTGTTAATTGTATTAGTACCACACTGAGGAATTTTTTTTATTTATCACCTAGATCGTTTCTATCCATCCCATTATTATTATTATTATTATTATTATTATTATTATTATTATTATTATTATTATTATTATTATTATTATTATTATTATTATTATCCTTCATTTACCCCATTTGAGTCTGTATCCCTTTGTTTGGTTTATATCCGTTGTTATTAACCCATGGCCAAATTATTTCCTTAACCTTATCAGAGTATTTGTTATTATTTTTGGATCTGTATTCCTTTTAAGTTTGGGGTTGCTGTTGGAATAGAAACCTTTAAGTTTGGGGTAGCTATGCAGTCAATAAAAGTAAAACAAGGTGAGTGCAAGAAAAAAAATGAGAAAAAGAAGTGAAAAGAAGAAAAAGAGGGGAAGAAATTTTTTTCACACATGAAAAAGAAAAAAATGTACTCACCAAAAGGACTTTAAAGTTCCCACATGATAACAAGAATGATCTCACGTACTCTGAACCAACAAACCCTTATTTTCTTTTTTATATCCCACCTTAACCCAAGCCTCATTAAAACCCAAAGACCTCAAAAAAGTGTGTGTTTTGTGCATGTTGATAAGATTAGAGGATTTATTCAAGCTGTTGATCTGATATTTCTTACTTTGATTTGAGCGTGAAAACACTTTAACCCCGAGAGACTTGGTGATAGTGTGAAATAAGCTGAAATGTGAAGTAGTGTTTCTAAGTGAAAGTGTTCTGAACAACTAGTTGTGATTGACAAAGGAAAGTAAAAGGTAGTATCAAGAGTTTAGTGCGAATGGTTTCACAAGTATTATGGTAAGTCCTGTTTTACAGTAAGTTTAGGGTGACATGATCTATTTTGTATAGAATGTTACTTTAGATCAAGCAACAAGCTATGTTTGGGGTTGTGATCAATCACCATTTTTGTTATGGTTTTCATTGTTTTATCAGCATTAATCCAGGTGATCTGTATGAATTGGCTCGTATTTTGTCAATAATTTGATTTTTTTATTTGGCTTAGTGTGTCATGAATTATGAGTTTCTCGAGGATATTTTACGCTTTTGGTATGTCAGTAGGTCAAATACAGGTTTGGAAGCTCAGAGGATTGAGTACGGGATGCAAAACCAGGCCAGAACGAGAAAGCAATGGAAAAAGTAAAGAAAACATAAATTTGTTGCCCATACGCGTAATGCACTAGTTGTTACACGTATGGACATATTCCTTAATCGTATGCTACACATATGACCAGAGGAGTAAAATATTCAATCTTCTACCCGTTCGCGTAACACTCTGGACATTACGCGTATGGGTTTGTCTAAATGGTTGGCCCAGATGTATTACACGTAGGTTACCTGGCACGTGGAGAAGGCATTGCACGTCATAGTTTGTGCATTGCGCATAATGAAGCCCAAAATGTTCGAAGGCCCAGAAGCTGACTATTTATTCCAAGAACGCAATTTTCCAAGAGTTGGATGATTTTTTAGAGCAAAAACGCGTTTTGAAGGCTGGAGAGCTCAGGATTTCAGAGTGGATTCATATTTTTAAGAGTGTTTCATGATTGAAGATTAATTCCTCTAGAATTTCTGTAATGACAACACTTTCTTCTTCGTTTTTATTTTCTGTTATGAGTAGCTAAACCCCTCATTGCTAGGGGGTGGCCCTGATTCTGACAGTAACGAATTCGTACTAGTTGATGCAATGAAAATTTTATTTTCATAATCGTTGGTTTGTTCTTATTTCTGTTCTTAATGCTTTAACCATCAGAAAAACAGATTCTGAATTTGTATGAGTAATTTAAATTGGACAACGATTATTTATTAATCTGAGTAAGAACATCTGATAATAAATATCACCTAGGACTAGGGATACTTTATCTTGACCAGAATATTCTTGTTATCTGAATGCTTGGTAGCAGACCTAACTGCCTATGGACATAGTAATTAGGTTGTTTTATCAAAGATCTTCTCACCAAGGACTTAGGAGTAGATGCCCTAGAGAACCAGTAATCAACAGTTGTGAAATATGTTATTGCACTGATATGTCAAAGTTATTGCATGAAGAATCATTCACCAACCCTAGCAATCTATCCATATCTGTTTAAAGTTCAACTATTTTACCTGCTTTCTTTTATTGAAATTGTAGCCCTAATCTTACAAAAAAAACAAAAAATGCCAAAGCTTTTGTTTAATTGAAATTGATCCAGAACTCTGTATTGTCAAGTAGTCCTTGAGATTCGATACTTGGGATTTCCCTATTATTAATACAATGGGCACAATAGTACACTTACTATTTTCCCTATCATCCTCCGGTCAAGCAGAAGTTGAGAAGAACACGACTGGATAAGGCTGTCAAAATTAAAGAGGAGGTTCAGAAAAAGTTCGACGCCCGGTTTCTTGTCGTAACTAGTTATCCTCCATGGGTTTCTAATATTGTTCCTATACTAAGGAAGGACGAAAAAGTCAGGATGTGTGTTGACTACATAGATCTGAATAGAGCAAGCCTGAAAGATGACTTCTCGCTCCCTCACATTGACGTGTTAGTTGATAATACTGCTCAATATTCTGTGTTTTTCTTCATGGATGGCTTCTATGGGTATAGCTAAATCCAAATGGCTGTAGAAAACATGGAGAAAACAACTTTCATAACAATGTGTGGAACATTCTCGTACAAGGTAATGCCCTTTGGATTAAAAAATGTCGGGGTAACCTATCGGCGGGCAATGGTGACTCTCTTTCATGATATTACTGACAAAGAGGTTGAGGTCTATGTTGATGACATGATCGCGAAGTCACAGGATGAAAAGGAACACTTGGTTAATCTGTAGAAATTGTTTGAAAGATTGAGGAAATTCAAGCTGAGGTTGAATCTAAACAAGTGCACCTTCGGGGTGAGGTCTGGTAAACTGCTAGGCTTTATTGTTAGTGAATGAGGTATCGAGATTGATCCTGCTAAAATAAGAGAAATATAAGAAATGCCTGAGCCGAGAGCAGAAAAAGAGGTTCATGGTTTCTTGGGGAGGTCGAACTACATTGCTAAGTTTATCTCTCATCTTACAACGATGTATGAACTGATATTTAAGTTGTTAAGAAAAGATCAATCGTTCAGGTGGAATCAAAACTGTCAAAGAGCTTTTAAAAAGATAAAAGAATATTTTTATGAACCTCTGATCCTCATGCCTCTGGTAGCAGGATGACCATTGATAATGTACCTGACGGTTCTTGAGAATTTAATGGGGTGTGTGCTTGGTCAACACGATAAGACAGATAGAAAAGAGCATGCCATCTACTACCTGAGTATGAAATTTACTGATTATGAGTCAAGGTACTCAATGCTGGAAAAAATATGTTGTACGCTTGCTTGGGCGGCCAAGCATTTGAGGCAGTATATGTTAAACCACACAAACCTATTGATATCGAAGATGGATCAGATCAAATATGTGTTCGCGAAATAAGCACTCACTAGAAGGATTGCCCGTTGGATGGTTTTAACAAAATACAATATCCATTATGTTTCCTAGAAGGCCAACAAGGGAAGTGTTATGTCAGAATATCTTGCTCAACAACCAATTGAGGACTATCAACCGATGAAGTTTGAATTTCTGGATGAGGATATTATGTATCTGAAAATGAATGATTGTGATGAGCCATTACCTAAAGAAGGGCCTGAAATCGGATCCCGGTGGGGATTAATTTTTTTATGGTGTTGTTAGTGTATATGGTAACTGAACCGGGGAAATCATTACTACTTCGAAGGTTCTCATATCCCTTTCATTTCCCGATTGACGTTCGTCTGTACCAACAATGAGGTAGGGTATGAAGCGTGCATCATGGGGTTGGAAGAGGCTATTAATCTGAGGATCAAGAATCTGGATGTATATGGTGACTCTGCCCTGGTAATCAATCAGATAAAGGGAGAGTGGGAGACTCGCCAGGATAATTTTGAACCTGACAAAGATTATGCTAGAAGGTTTCTACCTTTCTTTGATACGGTTGATTTGCATCATGTACCCCGAAATGAGAATCAGATGGCAGATGCATTGGCAACATTAGCATCCATGTATAAGGTGAATTAGTGAAACAAGGTTTCGGCGATCAGAATCATGCGTCTGGATAGGCATGTTTTTGTGTTTTCCGCTGAAGAGGTGTCGGATGATAAACCATGGTTTTACGATATCAAGTGCTTCCTTAAGAGCCAAAAATATCCACATGGGGCATCTAACAAATACAAAAAGACTATGAGGATACTTGCTGCAAATTTCTTTCTGAATGAAGACGATATTATGTATAAGAGGAACTTTGACATGGTCTTGCTCCGTTGTGTTGATGAACACGAGGTAGGTCTGTTAATGGAAGAAGTTTATGAGGGTTCTTTTGGTCCCCATTCCAATGGGCATGCCATGGCTAGAAAACTATTGAGAGCAGGCTATTGCTGGATGACTAGGGAGTCTGATTGTTTTATATATGCCAAAAAAGGCCATAAATTCCAAATTTATGCAGATAAAGTACATGTGCCACCGAACCCTCTGAATGTATTGACATCTCCTTAGCCCTTTGCTATGTGAGGAATTAATATGATTGGAAAGATTGATCCGACTGCCTCCAATGGACATTGGTTTATTCTAGTTTCCATCGATTATTTCACAAAGCATTTAGAAGTAGCTTCGCTTGCTAACGTGACCAAGCAGGTAGTCGCATAGTTCATAAAGAAGGACGTCATCTATCGTTATGGTATCCCTGAGAAAATCATTACTGATAATGGTTCGAATTTGAATAAAAAGATGATGAAGGAGTTATGCCAGAGCTTCAAAATTGAACATCATAATTCTTCTCCATATTGTCCGAAGATGAATGGTGTTGTTGAGGCAGAAAATAAGAATATTAAGAAGGTTGTGCAGAAGGTGGTTGTGACATATAAGGATTGACATGAGATGTTGTCATTTGCCTTGTATGGTTATCATACTTTGGTGCATACGTCGATAGGGGAAATTCTTTCTCACTAATGTATGGTATGGAAGCTGTCTAACCATTGGAAGTTGAGATTCCTTCTTTATGAATTTTGAAAGATGTAAAACTTGATGAAGCTGAATGGGCACAAACCAGGTTGAATCAGTTGAACCTCATTGAAGAGAAAAAACTGGCAACCATTGCACATGGTCAATTACACTAGAGCAGGATGAAAAAGGCCTTTGATTAGAAAGTGCGTCCTCGATGCTTTCATACAGGTGACTTGGTATTGAAAATGATCCTTCCTCCTCAGACAGGTCATAGGGGAAATTGACTCCGAATTATGAAGGACCATATGTTGTGAGAAAAGTTTTCTCTGGCGTAGCCTTACTACTCTCAATTATGGATGGTGAATATTTTACATCCCTTATGAACACAGACGCAGTCAAAAAATACTTCGCATAAAAAAGACCCGATGGACCACAAAAAGAAAAGGTCTAGGCAAAAAAGGACATCCCAGCGAACCATAAAAAGAAAAGGTTCGGAAAAAAATAAGGGATAAAAGAAAAGAATTGAATCAACCCCCAAAGTTAAAAACATGAAAGGGAAAGTTTGGAAAAATGGGTATCCCGATGGATTGAAGACCCAAAAGGATGATCCAGGAAAAAGTTAGGGATTTGAAAGCAAGAGGATGCGATCTGTGTTCGATCTGAGAGCTTATCTCAACTCATGAGAATTCTGAAGGATAGGAATCAGTCCAATTAGTCTTTCCAGAAGGCAAAGTATTTGAGAATGTCGAAGACATACGAGTCATAATTGAATCAGAATTTGATGGAAATTTGTTTCCACATTGCCAATCGGTGTTTTTTTATTGTTGCACAATCACCTCTTTCTAGGAATTGCTTCCTGGTGTAAATTCCTATTTACATGCCATTCAATCAATAAAATTTCATTTCATCAAAAATCTATCTATTTTGTTTTTTCTTTACTGTTTTGTTTGCAAAAACGTCTGATATTTTGGTGAACATTGCATGTGAAAACATTAAAGCTTTGCAGATATGTAGGGGGAAATTTGTGAGTGTAAGCTATTGATTAACTTAACTCAAAAAATGCAAGAGTCGCCACCGCACTTTTATTTTATCCAAAAGGAAAGGAAAAAATGCAACAAAACCTAAAGAGTTCTAAAATAAGAACAAACAGAGAATGGGTAAGGGGGTTGGGTGCGCGATGGGAAGGTGTTAGCACCCAAAATGTCTATAGTACTCTATAGGACTCCTTTGAAATATCTACGCTTTTTGGTTTGAAAAGGTTTGAGAAGAGAATATTTTTTAAGATTTTTGTGTTTGGAGGGACTTATCGCCTCATGCCTACGTACCCACAAAGTGCAATATAGGATCAAAACCTCGTAGTTTGTAGTATAAATAACAAAAAGTTATTTGTTTTGATTGATTTTTAAATGTAAAGACAAGTCGTCATTTTAAGGAGAAAATTATGACTAGTCGCCCACAAGTATAAGACAACATTTGCATCACCTAAAGATGGAGGATTTTGCTTGGATTAAAATCAACAAGTCTATCACTCAACATCTAAGTGGAAAATGTAAACATCTTAAATACTTCGTGGAATAGAAGAATTACATCTTAATCATGAAAATGACTCATGTCTAGACTTTATGAAAAGTTTCAAAATGAAAAGTGCAAAAAGGCACAAAAAGTTTGAACGAGGTGAAGTGTTTTTTTATATCCTTTTGAAATTAGTCAAAGTATGATTAAAATTGATTGGCATTTGTTAAAGAAAACAAAGTTTGAAAATCACTTGACAAAGTTTAAGGTTTTATTGTGAAAGCGGTTTTAAGTTTGAAAATAAGAACGTTTTTGAAAAAGGGAGAAGATTTTGAAAATTTAAGAAGTGGAGGAGATGAAGTGACTATCCTAGAAAGAAAAATAAAAGCTAGAGATAAGAACGATCTAACCAAATTGTAGCGCACTCCGTAGCAAGCCAAATAAGAATTCCATCCATCTTGAAGCATAAGCAAATAAGCAAGCTAAATAAAGGTAAAGATTCATAATACTCCAAGCATAGAGAAAGAGACCTAACTCTAAGTCCAAGGGTCTAAGAATAGTCCAAGAGGTCCAAGGTCTAAGAAAAACCCAAGAGCATAACCACAAATTTAAGAGCACCAAGTTTTTTAGAGGTTTAATCCTTTATTAGTGTTTTAAACAAGATATGATCCAAGTGGACAAAAGAAAAAAAAAAGCGGAAGCATAAACATGTGTCCAACAGACAAAAAGAGATAGGGAGCAAGAAGGAAACATAAACAAAATTAGTACAATAATATTGTTAGTGAGTTAGTGATTAGAACAAATGATTAATGATATTTAACTCATGCACTTAGGCTAAAGTTAATGAAAACTCATTAGAGGATTGTTAAAATTAAAGCCTCCTAACAACAAGTTTCATGAGTGATGGAGCTAAGACAAATAATCAACCATACTTGGACTTTCAAAACATAAGTTTGAGCCACGAATGACCACTTTCCGATTATGAGACAATTTAGCGCTATGTTAAGCAATCCAAATCAGATTTATATAGAAACCACGATTATCTAAAGTCGATCAATAAAAATGTTGGTGTTAATGCATGCTAGAGAAGTGATATGTAGATCACTCTTCGAAAGCAATAACGCACGAAAAGAAAATAGGTAACGATCTCATCTTCATCAAGATCTTGAAATAAGATCAAACGATACCGAAGATTTTCATTGATCAAAAGAAAAAAAGAGAAGAGGAGAGGGAATGCCAAATTGGATTACAAGTTCAATATCATTCCATCTTTAAGTTCATCCACTCATCTTGGTGGATTAAAGCACTAAACATATCATTAACTCAAAGAACCTAAAATGAATTGAACAATTCACTTTAAAGATAGATTTGAATTAGTGAATGTTTATCCAACTTCGTCTACATCCTAAGACCAATGAATTTAAAGAGGGAAAAGACCTTTAAAAGTGTATTCCAAGGCAGAAACCAAAAGGATATGGAAGAAGAAGAAGAAGAAGAAGAAAGAACCAAAACAGTCCCAAAACAAATTCAAAAATACAAAATCAACATTGTGTAATCGATTACCACTAGGAAGGTAATCGATTACACCTACTAAAACAGCAACAAATCAATTTTGAAAATGTGCAAAACTTGATCAATCATTTCTTCAAACACCTCATGATCAAGGATGCAATTGAGCACGAAAGTTCAAGTAAAATAATTGCAAAAAACACCAATAGAACACAATTTGGAAGATCCAAAGATCAAGCAACAAGAATCAACAATAGATCACATTGTGAAGGATGTATCAAGAGCAACAATGGTGGATCTAGAAATTACCACTCCAACTCTGAAAATTCTTCAAATCAAATCCACAAACCACACTCCAAAGTCTTGATCTACTGAAATTAATGATGAAAAAGTGAATGGATGAAGGTTTAACTCAAAGAGTAGTAAGTTCTAATAATGAACTTACTAACTTTCAAAGAAAGAAAGAGCTTTGGTGAATTTGGTATTTGGAGAAAAAAGAGAGAGTCAAGGAAGAATTTGACAAGGTGAATCTAGCTATCAAAAGCTTATGAAATGAGAGAAATGAAGTCTCTATTTATAGGATTTAGGCTTGGAAAATTTGGTGGATTGCAATTTGGTTTGGAAACAAAATTAGGCTTGGAATTTGAATTTGGAGGAAAATTAATGATCAAGTGGTGATTAGTGAAGGTGTATGGTGGGAATTAATTATGATGAGGTAGGGGAATTAAAATGAAGTGATCTATAATATTCTTATGATGAAACATTTGAATTTGGTGCCAAAAATGTTGTAGAATTCAAATTTGGCCAATTTTCATAAAATGTGCACAGGGTAATCAATTACCCTAATACTAGTAATCAATTACCATAGTAAAAAAATATGGAAAATTTCCTTTTTGATGTGTTGTCTTCACTCTGACTCGATTCTTTTGCTTGTCAAAGAAGGCATGGAAATAAACACATGAACCTTGGAGTCTCTTAAATAAAATTCAATCAAATCTTGGGAGACTCTTGATCAGATGATTTTAAATTATTTGCATATCAACTTTGACTTTATTTAGATGAAATTCACTCGAGCTGAGGGACTGATATTTGATATCTTTGCTCCAAATTCTTCCTGAACAAGTTAGTAAAGGAAAAACAACCATTTTTTTGGAATTTGAATAATGGTTAGTAAACATAAGCATAAACAAATATCAAACAAATAAGAAAACAAGGGTGGTCGGTGATCTCTCAAGAACAAACCTGCAGAGGAAGGCAAGAGAACCAAAGCTTGCGATCTTGTTTGTGGAATGAGATGAAAATGATATGTGGGATCTTAGGGGTAAAAATTAGGGTATCACAGTTGCCCCTATTTAAGTTTCTTTTATCCGGAGATATGAAAATTGACATCTTTGTCTCAACTAGATAGAAAAGACTTAAATATAACAAATAAACCCAATTTTTGGTCCTAAGAGGCCACAAAAATGATATGATTATGCTAATGGTATGCAGACACAAGACCCCTTTGGGGAAAACAAGCCACAAGAGACAAACAAATTGTTGGGGAGTAAAAGAAGAAAAGAGACTCTGCAGAGGAAAACAACATAGTAAGATCATATTCCGATAAGGGAAAGGAAACGAATTAACTAGGGAAGAGATACCAATTGTCGATTACTAGGCGAAGATACTCAAACTGAAGAGAAGAGGTAATAATACTTTCTACTAGTTACCGAGTAAAAAATAAGGGCAACAAACAAAAAAGAGTTATCATCTACCAATTACTGGGTAGACAAACAAAGAAATGTATTACTTATTATCGGTTACTGGGTAAAAAGAAATCCACTTGACGAGATATAATCAACTACCTGTTAATGAATAGGAAAAGACACAATGCCAACTACCAATTACTGAGTAGTTTGGCGAGAGTAATAAACCTGAAGGAAAAGGTTACCAACTATCGGTTACTGTATAGGGTAAACAATATACCAACTACCTGTTACTAGGTAGAAAAAGGAATTTCATACCCAAAATTTCCCCCTAGATTCCATCATCATTCTAGGAGCATCAAAATTGATTATTAAGCCTTAACCTATTTCAAGTTTGTCTTTGTCAAGATGCAGATGAATTAGGGTTTCATACAGTCAACAAATCAGGGTTTCTAGGGATTGACCAGTCAAGGTTGTGGATTGATCCTTCAAATAACAAGTATCTATATCATGAAGGATATCACATGTGATAAAGAATGAGTTCAATTTGAGGTTGTCACCAAGAGAATGGAAGCAGTGTGGTGCAAGAACCCTAATTAGGGTTTCTTGTTGGAAAAGTCAATTGTAGTTTGACTTTTGGTCTAGAAGGTTTAACAATGAGGGATTTGTGTTCCATGATGCCCATATTACCCAATGAATTCTACCCAAGAAGTTTCAAGGCCTTAGGCAACCCAGAATATCAACAGTCGATTCGAGGATTTTTAATTATCCGGTTCGACTATCAAGAAACTCAACTCATTGACCATCAGGGTTTTCATCCAAAATTGAAGTCAACCTTGTTTCCAAAATCATTTCACATCTAATTATGAAATTTTGTGTAGATTTAATCAAGAATTTATAGATAAATTTCAAATCAAGAAACAAGGGTAAGTGAAAAAATCCTAATTTTGATCAAACTTCAAATGGTCATAACTTTCTAACCATATATTCAAATGGAATGGTTCAAAGCTTGTTGGAAAGGTATTAAGGAGCCTTACAAAATTGTCCTACTTACCCTTGAGAAAAAATGAATGTATTTGGAGTTATGAGCTCATCAAGTTGTGAAGGGTTTTAAACACTTAGAAATTTCAAGGTTTCTTGACTTGTAAGCCAAGAATTCGGCATTTTCACAACGGATTTTGACCTAGTTTCAAGTGGAATGGGTTCCTAACTCAAACATAAGTATTATAGTACCTAATAAGGGATTTATAAAAATTACAAGTGGGTTCCATAACTTCTCAGGGTTAGGGAGAACCAAAGCTCACAAGTTGGCAAAAACTCACTGCTGCAAAACTAGTTCAGCATGGATGTCTTGATTCCAAAGCTTCTCAAATCAATTCAAATCAAGTTTTAAGCCTCATTTGTGATCTTAAAATTGCTAATGGAAGTGTTTAGCACCAGATCCCACGAACTTGGCACAAGAATTGAAGAAAAACATTGTTTAATGCAAGTTGCAAATGTGACTAGTGAAGAAAGAGAAAAATGGTGGCTGCCCGCATCAAATCACCAACTATGCTGCAGCCAGTCACTTCTTATCCTCTCAAGCATGATTAAAATGACCTCTAGGGTATAGAGAAGCTCTTGTTAGGGTGACTTGAGGTCAGTAATGAAGATTTGCATTGGTTTCTACAAGATTTCCAAGTTTAGAAGGCCAAAGTTGGCATTTTGTATCAATCTTCCCATGCCTCTCACTCAATACTCTTGGATATAAACAGAACCCCATTCTCACATCAAAACTACACCAGTTCCATGCTAGAAACCAGCTAGAACTCTCTCCCTCACTCAATCACCAAGTTCTTGCAAGTTTGCACTAAGTTTCCAAACTTCTCCAAAATCTGTTTTGCAAAATCATTTCCAAAACCATTTTCAAACTCAAAAAATAATTCAAACACATCAAAAATGATGTACTAGAGCTGTCCAAAACCTCACATTATCCAGAAAACCATCCAAGAAAGAAGTCAACTATCAAAACATCATTTGTTGACTTTTCTGCATTTTGGAAAGAAACCATCAAACCACTGCACTTCCTTGAGTTCAAAAACCACTCACACCTCACATATGACCTATATAAACAATCCATGATTGATTCACAATTCTGTAACAAGATTTGAGCAAGTTTTCTTTTGAAATCTTTGGAATTTTTGGTGATTTCTTCACTAGCAAGGCATTCTGGCCACTAGCTTACTTGAAGGCTATTTTGAGCACCTATTCACCATCATTGAAGCATTTGCAGACTATTAAGGAGCTTGTAGGATCTCTGACTTTCTTATTTCTCAAGCTTGCATCATAAGGCTACAAGAGGTAAACCTACAACTTGCATTTTTCATGCTACTTTGAATTCTAGCTATGTTTTTTAGTTGAACATTGTTTAGACATGTTTTGTGTATGTTATGTATCATGTATGAACCATTTCTTGCAGCAAAATATGTATTTTCGGGACTATCAAATTTTAGGTCACAAACTAGGTCCAAACTTGTCACATTTTGCATAATGATTCCAATCTGCCAAACCACTCGTGTATTTCTTGTTTTATCTTGTTCTAACCTCTATATATTATGCATATGTGATGTTTGTACACTTGTTTCACAAAGCACACCACTACACAATGTTTTTCATGTGTTCTTGCATTTGGTGTCAATGATGCTATCGGGTTTTCTTGTGAGTTCATGGTATGGAAAAAAAATTGTACCATTGAATTCCTTGTTCAAAAACACACAATTTTCACTTTTGTTTCACCTAATTTGGTTAATTTTTGACGGAGATCCACTCTTCTTGCAAATGGCCTTAGGTTGTCTTACCTTGCCTTTACCTAGTTTTGCCCATTTTGTGCACCAACTTCCCATGATCATAACTTGCTCATTTTTTATGATATTGATGCCATTATTTTTTAAAATTTCTCCTTAACATGTCTATTTTAATTGAGTTAAGAAATAATTCAAGGATTTTTATCCTAGAAATACTTTGGTCGACTTGAATAGCATGTGTTTTAAAGGTTTTTTTCCATGGTCTTCTTGAACTTCTTCAACATGCAACTTGATTTTTCTTGTGAGAATTGTCTTGTATGATTCATATATTTTTTTTAACATGTTTAAATGTTCAAATTTGTTTGATTCATTGCCTTTCTATGTTCATGCTTGCTTTTGTGAATGCATACATGTGAAATTGGCCTGTTGAACTTCATCTGTGACCTATACCATGATTCTTGATGTTGTAACCTCTTGAATATGTTCATCGTGTCTCATTCTACTTGTTTATGTGTCTTGTTAGAACCATAACATGTTTAGGGTTTTTTATTTCCTTTGTGAATGCTTGAATGTGAATGGTATACCTTGAACTTATTTGTGATTCATAACATGATTCTTGATGTTGTAACCTCTTGAATATGTTTTTCATTCCTTGTTCTACTTGTTTGTGTGTCTTGTTAGAACCATAAAATGCTAGGGTTTGATTGTTGACTTGGTTGTTACCATGAAACTTGCTTAATTTTCCCCGTGAAGTCATGAACAAATACTTGAATTGTTTTAACATTTCTTGTGTTTTTTCTTGTTTGATTGTTATCAATACATGTTTAAATGGTATTATGTTGTTACATTTGATCTCATTTGATCCTTATAACATGCTTGCTTCAAGTTGTAACTTGTTTGAATGTTATAGATGAACTTGTTGTTGTTACACATGTTCTTTACTTGCATTGATGGCTGTTACCTCTATGTCTTTATGTTAATTTTGACTATTGTTCATATTGTTGCACCCCAAAATTTGACCAACAATTATTTATTCACTGAGTGTTTGAAAGTTGATACATTCATCAGAAAGTTCAAGAGATCCCCAGAAGAGTTGGGTGAAACCAGGGTTGTGTGCTTCATAGCTTGAGAGTTGTGGGTGCTCCTCAGATGATTCTGAGACTTCGAGAATAAACTTGATGTTTTGAGAAAGCCTATGAGATGCCTGGAATGCCATCATGAAACCCAGAGAAGTCATTGTGCAAGATTTCAGGAGATTCAACCATGAATGACAGAATTAGGGTTTTGACTGGGTCAACCCTAGGATAACTGAAAATTTGGAGAAGGTTGAGACTTAATCCAAGGGCCATGAGATCATGGAATGATGCATAGAGATGTTATAAGGGTGATTCCTAGACCAACTCATCATGATTGAGGAGTTTGAGAAGTTTCAAGTCAGGGTTTCCAAGGATTGTCAGTGAAAAAACCCTAATTTGACCCCTATCTTCCAGGCAGTTTTAGCTCTAGATGTGATTGATATCTCATCTTCCCCACAACATGAATGTTGTATAGCTTGTTCTTAGCTTTAATTTGAGTGGTGGAAGTCCTTGATAGGAGTTGCAGAGCTCAAGTTATGGTTTTGACAAATTACAGGTCAGCAGAAGTATGTGAATCTGGGTCCTTAAAAGTCACCCAACTTGCAGACAACTTTTGCCCTAGTAGGATGATTCCTATGATCTCTTGGTCAACATGAATGTTGGAGGGAATCTTCTTAGCTTTAATTTGAGTGGTATAAGTCCTTGATAGGATTTGTAGAACTCAACTTATGGTTTGAACAAGACAGGGGTATTTTGGTCATTTGTCAGTTATAGGTCATTTTAAGCAAAGGCCATATCTCCTATTTCCAAGCCTCAAATGGAAAAACTCAAAACATGAAAGTTGTTCAAAATGTGATTTTAAGTCTAGAAAGAAGGTCATGAATTGTTGGAAAATCTCATAGCATGGATTTGCATGATTGGTCAAAAATGAACTAAAAATGGCATATAACTTAATTCAAGTGAATTTGAAAACTGGTTTGGAAGATCTAGAAATCCAAAATGGGCCATCCAATATATCATTTTGATTGGAAACATCATTTTGAAAACATTGGTTTAAATAGAATTTTGATTTGAGGCTTTAAAATGGGTGATGCTTTGTTAATTTGAAACTTGCATTATAAGTCACCTTTGGAAATTTCAACACAAGGCAAGGAAAAGCATTGTATTTGCTCATATCTCTCCAATATCTCTTATGATGACATTTTAAGGTCATTTTGCAAGACTTAATGCATGGTGCATGAGATATTCAAGTTACCATCACATGATATTTTCAACACTTTCTAGATCTTTCTAGATGAATCCAAGAGCTTCCATTGATCATTATTTAAAGAGTGCATGAAAGTGAATGAGGAGGTTGGTGGATATTGAAGAATTGAGTGGAGAATAGAGAGATTCGAGCTAGGGTTTCAAGGTGCTCCATTATTGCATTTCAAGATCAAAGTCATTGTTGCAAGCTTCCTCATCCAAGAATTGTGCAAACAGAAAGTTTATCTTCATTGGAGGATCATTGTGAAAGAGAATCAAGCCTTGAATCGTGCTCAAACATCACACACCATAGCTCTTTGACAGGTCCTTTCTCTTCTCTCTTTCACCTTAATTATGCATAGATAGATCACATGTTAGGTTTAGAATGGCTAGGCTAGACTAGGTGATGAAATTCTGAGAAATAGAGAGCAATTCGAGGAGTTCCATGGCAGGGCATTGAATCTTTAATTGGCAAGAACTAGCTGTTTAGGGAGTTTTAATTAGCATGGATTAGGTTAGATTAACTAGGGTAGCATGTAGAACAAGTTCAGGCCCTTAGGTTGAAGCTTTACCATGGTTGATCTCAGATAAACATGGTGGAACCATGATCTTAAGGTCCTCTGTTTGAATGATCTAGGGGGAGTTAATGAAAACTACACGTAAGGTTGGATTCCTCGTGTTTAGTAGATCACTTTTGCTTTTAGAATTTTTGAAATTCATCAATTGTGGAGAGAGAACGAATCAATGGAAGTTTGATGCATGAATTCTGGGTTCTGAAAACCCTAGGGTTTCGTTTGGGGACGATGGCTGTCCATCGTTGGATTAGTCCCCAGGTTTGACTAATTCCAGTCATCCAACGGCTCGGATTGAATAACGAAACGGAGGGAAAATTCAAAAAAACTGAAACGTCGTCGTTTGGATTAGTGAGCGCGTGTGGGCCTAGCTCAGAATTCTATCCGCACCCCCCTATATCTGGCCCACTTGTATTTGAACTGGCGCGCCTTACTTATCACACCCCCATCCCCTTTATGTTGTTTTCTTTTATTTTTTATTCTTTTAATATTTTCTGGTTCTTTGAAAATTCATATAAAATAGGAAATTTAATATTTTTTACTTCTTGTTTTTTTCACATGTTAATAAACCTGTCTAGAAAAATATAGATAAATAAAATGTCCATTTTATTTTCTTTTCATATTTTTAATGAATTTTTATTTTAAATAGCTTTTATAATGTTTAGTTTGATATCATGATTTTGTAGATTTTCTTTTAGGACCTTCCCTTAGGGTTTTTAATTCATTCTTTTTTGTGTAATTAGATATTGAACTATAGTTCCCCATAGGATTTATTTCTAGATTTTTAGATTAAGATTTGATTAGTTTAGTTGAATTGAACTTAGGATAGTCTAATTAGGGTTTAGGTTGTGCATAGGTGAGGAAATTCATTTTCTTTAGATAGTTTTGTCTTGATTTTTGGGTAGAGGCATATGTGGATGTTATGGATAGATATTGTAGACCCTTGTGAATAATTGTTAGATTTTTCCCCCTTGGTTTAGTATTTTTAGGTATTTTCTGAAGTTGCCTGATGATTTTGTCTATTCTGTGGTTATCTGTTCATCTCTGGGGTTTATTGTGGGGAATTTGTTGTGGGGCTTGTGTTGTCTTGAAGATCTTGTTGGAGAGCATGATGAAGAGAAGATTGTAGATCAAGACTCAGAGACCCAGAGCTTGGCTTATTCCCTGTCTGTGAGGTTTGAGATCCTGAAGTTTGAAGGAAGTTCATGGTACTTTCCTGAGGAAGGCACTATGGATGACTTTCATTCTTTCTTCTCACCTCTTTCTTAAGTATCCAGTGATGTTGGAGCCAACTTGTGAGTTTAATTTCTCCTGAGGAGGAATGTAAACTGATCACCTGTTGTTGAGCCATATGGGATACAACTCCTAAGTGGAAGCCTCCTAGTACTTTCCTGAGGAAGGTCCTATGGGTCTGTTCACTTAGTTCCGTTAGTTTATCTAGGATTTCTTAAGTATCCAATGATGTTGGAGCCAACTTGTGAGTTTAATTTCTCCTGAGGAGGAATGTAAACTGATCACAGTTGTTGAGCCACATAGGATACAACTCCTAAGTGGAAGCCTCCTAGTACTTTCCTGAGGAAGGTCCTATGAGTCTATTCACTTAGTTCCACTAGTTCAGATAGGATTTCCTAAATATCCAGTGATGTTGGAGCCTGCTTGTGAGTTTAGTTTCTCCTGAGGAGGAATGTAAACTGATCACAGTGGTTGAGCCACATAGGATATGATTCCTGAGTATACACCTCCTGGTGCTTTCCTGAGGAAGACACTATGAGTCTGCTTACTTAGCTCCCTGTCTTTGGTAAGCTTGTTCTGAAGCTTGAAGGCTGGGATTGATTTCTTTTGGTTAGGTTTTGCTTCAGGGCTTTGCTTAGATTTGATTAGATTCTGTGTTAGGGTTAGGATTAGAGAATAGATGATTCTTTCTCAAGTGTGTTTGTTTGCCTGATGGCACTTCATTTCCTTTATCTGGTTATTGCTTGATAGCATGTTGCTTATCTTCAGTATGATTACTGTTATTTCATGACTGGCTTGAGGTTGAGACGAGCTTGTGGAGGCTGAAGCCCCACACACATTTCCTCCCTCACTTGCATTGCATGCATTTTACTGTTAAAGCTGATGCTTTTGTCTGTTTTGGTGTATCATTGATATGATCCCTTAGGACTCTCATTTCCTCTGATGAGGATTTGATGATAGACTTTTAGGTTGAAACCTATGCATGACAACATCTAGGAGTTCCCTGTTCAAACCTCAACCATAGGATGAATCCATGGCATGATAACAGTAGGACTTGATAGTCTCCCTCCTAGTCGGGCCTGTTCTCTTCTCATCTCAAAGCAGTTTAAGATACAGTAATCATGAATGATTTCTTTCGTACGTTACGAGCCTTAAGCTATCTGAGGTGGGATGTTTAGTATGGTACCCTTTGGGTGACATGCGACGCATTCACTCTTAGGTCATAGTCTCTAGTGCGGTTGAGATCGCAAACGCAATAAAAAAGCACTTCTTTCAGGAGATAACCCGTAGTTTCCCGAACTACGTTTGCTCTGATCTTTCATACCAGATGAAAGTACGTAGGCATAGGATGTGATATCCTAGCGAGCAACCTTCAACCTTCACCCGTAGTTAGCCGAACTACGTTGACTCTGATTTCTCGTTCCAGACGGGAATACGTAGGCATAAAGCGCGACGCTTTGCCGAGTCATTTTTCTTTTCTTTTTTCAGCCAGCCTTGATAGGTAGATAGATTATAACTAACCCGTCCAAGTAAACAAACAAGCGAGGATCCCGTCGAGTACGACGGACGTGACGGGTGCTAATACCTTCCCCTTGCGTAACCGACTCCCGAACCCAGACAATGGTTGCGACGACCTTGTCTTACCCTTATTCGTCAGGTTTTTCCGATTGTTTCCTTTCCCGCTCCGAGGGATAAATAACGAAAGGTGGCGACTCTTCTGTCATGCCGGCACCTTATTTTTCGCGCAAGCGACACATATGTTGTTACATGTTCTTGCTTATTTATTTAACTTTTTTAAGCCTTCACCAAGTGATGGAACTTTTTAGTTCTCATCCAGTTGCCTCATCTTTCTCCTATTCCAAAGGAAATTTCTCCATTGACCCCCAGGTTCATAGATAGCTCATTACCCTCCCTTTGACTTTGTTAAGTCATATTGAACCATAGCTTAGTTAAGTTAGAACCTACTAGCCATTAGACTTTTCTTATGTCTAAAATACACACCTTTACTAGGAGTGTTCTTCGACTAGAACCCTAGGTTAGAGTTTGTCTACTCTATGTAAGGATCATTGTCATAATTACTTACTCCCCTCCTGGCTTTTGTCAAAGTCAATCCCGTCAAGTGTACAACTTAGAATAGAGAGTTTTGTTAAACTCTATACAAGCATTGTTATGTTTGTTACCCTTTGAACCTTGAGCATAATCAAGTGTTCATCCACCCTCAGTGAGATGAACTACGATTGCTCTAATTCTATCCTAGTTAGGATACGTAGGCAGAAGATGTGATATCTTTGCGAGCAAACTTAGAAGCATCAACCCTAGGTCTTCACCTCAAAACCCCAACCTTGATCCCAAACCATAGTAAGTAGTATAGCATACAAACATACAAAAGGTTCCTGTAGAGTACTACAGATGTTTAGGATGTGAAACACCTACCCTAAGCATAACCAACCCCTGATCCTCGAATCTCTTAGCGTTGTTGTTACATCGCGCAAAAGGTCTTTCTTTCTTTAACCTTTCTTTTGGATAAATCAAAGTCCGATTGTAAATTTAATGAATTAAGATTCAAGTTAATCAATAGCTTGACATCTGATTCTCACCGTAACAAGGAATATTACCACAAGGAAAGATTATCGACTACCAGTTACTGGGTAGAGAACTGACGGTACCAAACCAAAAGAGAGACAAATGTCACCTGCTACCTGTTATTGGATAGAAAAATAAAGGCAACGAGATCGGGAGGAAGGATTGCCTTTTACCAATTACTGGGTAAAACAAAGGATAACCAACCAAAAGGGGTGAGAAATATTACCTACTACCTATCATTGGGTAGAAAAATAAAGGCAATATACATAAAAGGTGAAGAAATATTATCGGCTACCCGTCACTAGGTAGAAAATAAAGGCAATGAACTCACGAGGAAAGATTATCGACTACCTACTGTTACATTGCTGCAAAGGAGGGGCCGGCAAGGACAGAAGAGTCACCACCGTTCATTATTTATCCCAAATAGAGGGAAAGGAAATGACCAGAGAAAACCTATGAAAAAGGGAGCAGACATGTCATCGCAACCAAATCTCGGGTTCAGGAGTCGGTTACGCAAGGGGAAGGTATGAGCACCCCTCACGTCCGTCGTACTCGACGGGATCCACACTTGTTATTTATCTAAAAGGGTGTTGAACTATAAGGCTGGCCATAGGGACGAAAGAAAAGAAAATAGACTCGATAGAGCATCGCCACTCTATGCCTACGTATTCCCTTGTGCAATGGGAAAGTCAGAGTGAACGTAGTTCAAAAAACTACGGGTGAAGGTGGGGAAGGTTGCTCGCCAACACATCGCCGTCTTGTGCCTACGTATCCTCGTCTAGTACGAGAAATTAGAGCAAATGTAGTTCGGGAAGACACGACCACAGGTTGGTTCAAGTGTTTTAAACCGAGTACGGATAAACCTTAGTTCTAGCAGTTAGGTGTATGCAGCTCAACCATTAGAGACTTAGGCGTTACTTGTTTGCGGTAGAACCAAGAGTTAACAACACTCTCTTTATGAAAAATATTTTCCATTAATCCCGAAGGATAAAAAGGTTTGATGTTTTTTTGTTTTGTGTTTTTTATGACAAGAAGTGAATTGAGTTATGGTTTAAAACTCATGTCGCACTAAAGACTATGACTTGAGAGCGAATGCGTCGCATATCGCCCAAAGGGAATACGCTAAACACTCTAGACAGTTGATAGGAGGCCCCCAACCATCATTCCTCAATTACTTAAGGCTTGTAGAGAACGATACAAATTATTCTTTATTAAGTGTTTTGAATTGTTTAAGAGACGAGAAGAGAAAGACACAGACTAAAGGGGAAACTGGAACCTAATGTTTTCATATACAATGCTCCTAAAGTTGGGATGAAAGGGAATGAAACTATCCTAATGTTATCATACAAAGGATTGAACGCCTAATGTCTCTCCTTATCCCATCCTAAACGGAGGGACTAGGAATCCTAGGGGGATCATGGCACAAGGCCAAGTAAACACTAAATAACTCAATCACAGATGAAATAAGAAAGAAAGGAAGTTGACTTGGACTAGTCAACAAACAAGGAATAGAGGGAGGAAAACATGCAATGAATAAGTGACAAGCCACAAAGTACATTAAATTGTAAGATCAATTAAAATGGAAAACAGAAAATAAAAATGATGAAAAATAATTTAACACATTAAAATACGAGAATATGATTTTTTTTGGATTTTATGATATTTAAAACTATTTTTAAATAAATAAAACAAAATAAGAAATAACTAAAATAAAATAAAATAAAAAAAGAAACAAAAATAAAATAAACAAGTAAATGCAAGTGAGGGTTTTAAAGATGCATTTTTGAAGTCATGGTTCAGAACAGAGGCATTTAAGATTAATGAAAGATGTGCACATGTTCCAAATACACTGTTAAATGATTCCAGGTAGTAAGCAGATCCAAATTCACATTAAATCAACACATCATACATGAGTAGCAACAAGGATTCATGACTTACAAATGGTGCTTTATGAACAAGCAGCTGTGATGGATCCAATATCCCTTACCAACATCACCAATGTCATGAACTTACATTTCAGTATAATATGAATTCAGACAGTTAATGATTTTTAAAAGATTCAAGCTGAAATTGATGGATCAATGAGTTGACAAACCCAAAACATAAATTGGACAGCAGATCAATGCATCATGTTTCAACAACACTTATGATGAGTTCCAACATAATGCATTTACAAAGACAAAACATACATATAAGACTCAAACTGATAGACAACAGTAGTTTGGTCATCACAATGCCAACATCCAATAAGGTTCATTTCAACAAGTAAACAAAAACTATCTTTCAGCATAAAATTAGTCCAAACAGTTTAACATGGAAATGTCAAGCATCAATTCATTAGAAGTCCCATGTGACAAAACATAACCTCATGACATCAAGTTCATGCATTATGTTTCAACAGCATACATCAAGGGTATAACAACAATGCTTTTACAAAACCAACACATACACATATTGACCTAAACTGCAGCCTAGCAAAACTTGTTTGCCTAAACAAGAATTAACAGTTTTGCAACAAAAACTTCTAACACACCAATTAACAGAAGCAGCTTGCAAATTCAAAATGACAATGTTGTACATCTAACAACAGCAGGCTCAATATCAAACAAGATTCAAATCATTGCTTCAAATGAAAGTTATAAACTCCATGATAGCCAACACAAACAATTTTTAGCATGAGAACCAAGTTCTGGTAGCAGTTAAAGTAAACTAACATGACAATGTCAACCATCAACCAAAACATATTTCATATGATGCTACATCCTCATGACAGCAAACACAAACAAGTTCAACATGCTCTAATGATATTTCAACTCATGCATATAAAAGAGGGAATTTGAAGACACCTACCTCTTGTAGACTTCCCAAAGTAAGCTAGCAGCCTTGAGTGAGCAAGATATCCCTCCTTTAATGCAAGTTTGAAGTTTCTTCCTCTTGAAGTAATGAATGAGAAGTGATGACAGTCCTAGCAAATGATGTTCTAGCTGTTCTTTAAGGACTTGGACAGTTGGTACAACATAAATGGATGGTGTTCAAGGTGTCAAAGAGGTCCAAATTGTTCTAGGCAGTGAGTTTCATTATCTTATGCAAAAAAGTCAAACTTTAAGGTGTGAGAAGTTGACTTTTGGTGTTATGGTATTTTTGGCCAAACTAATGGTTGGAACACCTTCTAATAATGGTTTTGAGATTGTGGGGATGATTTTAGGTTGGTTGGATGATTGGAGAAGGTGCTGGTATGAAATTTGCACAAGGCAGTTTTTGTGGTTTTTGGAGGAGTTCAAAGCTCAAGTTCTGGTTTCTTGCAACAGTGGTGGCTAGGGTTTTCTAAGGCTTCTCCGTAGCTTAAATATGAAATGGAAGGGTAAAATGGCAAGCTTTACTGTGGTGAAAATTGGATGGACAGATTTGCATTTTTTAATGTTTTTTTTTTGCATCAATGGTGTGTGATGAACAAGGACAACAACTACTAGGGCTATGCAATAATGGACAAAATGATAGTTGCTTTTTGTGTCTGCTAGCAACTTAATGGAGAGAGGCATTGTCTTGTGGCAGTTTTTGGTTTATCACTTGTTTAGGCAATGTTATTTGAAAATGAACAAAATGGTACATTGAGTGTTTGGCTTATTTGGGAAATGTTTGGTGTGCTCCAGGATCAGCATCATGCGCATGGCTTGAGGAGTGAAGGGGCTGGATAACTGAAATGCATAAACATGCCAAAATGTTACATAATATGTGTCTTGAAAACATGTTCAAACCCTCAACTTTGGGGTAATGGAACTTGGTGCACAAAACTCCTTTGGCTTAGATCTTGTGCTCAAATGAAAGTGTGCATGGAATAAAACAATTCTCACGTTGAACTCATCTTGATTTGAGGATTGGAAGACCATGAAAAATGATGTTGAAAATCATGTCATGCAAGCTGCCCATAAATAACTTAGAAAAAATTCTAAGTTATGGGTTTTGGCTTATTTTTCCTCAACTTTGAACTTCCATAACATGAGCTTCACAAATCATATGGAGGACTTCTAGGACTTTTTGGAAAGCTTGGAACATGATCTATAACTTTCATATGTGACCAAATTTCATTTGACATAAAGAAGGTGCTGAAAATTGGCTTGGAAAAGAGGTGCAAAAATCTGTCCAATCTTGGCAATGTTGAAATCATCGAAATCCTCAACTTTGATTGATCATAACTTAAGCTCCATGTATCATATAATTCTGAATTGGTACTCAAAATAAAGCTTGAAATACAGGGAATAACTTTGATGTTTGACCCAATTCCATTTGAAACCTTGATCATGAAGAAAAATGGCCTTGAAGATAGCTGCTTCAACCAAGAAACTTTCCATAAATGGAAAGTTTCTAAAACCCTAATTCCCTAAAATGGCAACTTTCAACAATTCTTGATTTTTCATGATTCCCTTGACGTTTCTTGATCAAATTCCATCCATTGGTCATATTGAACTTGAGGAACATGATCTTGACCTCAAAAAGTCAGGAGTTGACTTTTTCACGGCACAATTGACTTTTTTCCCAAATCTTTTGATTTTAAATTGACTGATCAATTGAAGCTCTTCTGATTTAAAATTGATGATCAATCTCCCATACTTAAACACATTAGGACATATGGAGGTCCATGGGAACAATTTTTTCCTCAAGAAACAAGTTTATCCTAATTAAAAATGAAACCCTAATTTCTTCCTTTATGCCTAGGCATTGGTTAGATGAACTGAGTGACCATTTCCACTCCACTATAACCTCTGAGGTACTCAACAAGCTCCTACCTCATGCTTCTACCAATAATGAAACCTCATGGATCCCCAGACAATCCTCTGATGGTTCTTTGATAATGAGTTGTGGCACACCTCTCCTCTCTAGGAGCTCTGATAACTTCATGATAACAACACCCACTTGATGACTTGTACCAATGCCTTTGCTTGAGCTTGAAACCAACAAAGCTCTCCTCTTGGAGGGTACACAAACAATCACTTTATCCCCTATAAGAACAATGCTATGCAAATGCAAGATGCTAAGATGCAATGAAACATAAGCCTAAGATTAAGAAAAGAGGTTGGTCAAATTTTGGGGTACAACAGCTGCCCCTATTCAAACGACTTAAACCTGAAGGGATGAAAAGCGAACGACTTTCAGACATTAAAGGTAAAAGACGATTGAATACCACAGGACTCGGAAATTTGCCAACCGCAAAAGTAGAACTGCGAACTTGTCATTGGAACAAAGTCCTTGGAAATAACTACATCTGGTAGTTGCAAAGACAATGAGCTAACTCATTACCAATTAGAAAGCATCGACATCAAATCGGTAAAAGCATCTGACATCGCCGTCAGGCCTCGACATCAAGTCGGTAAAAGCATCTGACCTCGTCGTCAGTCATCGACATCACGTCGGTAAAAGCATCTGACATCACCGTCAGGCCTCGACATCAAGTCGGTAAAAGCATTTGACCTCGCCGTCATTCATCGACATCATGTCGGTAAAAACATCTGACCTCGTCGTCACTCATCGACATCAAGTCGGTAAAAACATCTGACCTCGCCGTCAGTCATCAACATCAAGTCGGTGAAAACATCTGACCTCACCTTCAGTCATCGACATCAAGTCGGTAAACATATCTGACCTCGCCATCAATCATCGACATCAAGTCGGTAAAAACATCTGACCTCGCTGTTAGTCATCGACGTCAAGTCGGTAAATACATCTGACCTCGCCGTTAGTCATCGACGTCAAGTCGGTGAAAACATCTGACCTCGCCGTCAATCATCGACATCAAGTCGGTAAACACATCTGACCTCGCCGTCAGTCATCGACGTCAAGTCGATAAACACATATGACCTCGCCGTCAGTCATCGACATCATGTCGGTAAACACATCTGACCTCGCCGTCAGTCATCGACATCATGTCGGTAAACACATCTGACCTCGCTATCAGTCATCGACATCAAGTCGGTAAACACATCTGACCTCGCCATCAGGGTTCGACATCAAGTCGGTATAAGAATCTGACATCACCGTCAGGCCTCGAAATCAAGTCGGTAAAAGCATCTGACATCTCCGTCAGGCCTCGACATAAAGTCGGTAAAAGCATTTGACATCGCCGTCAGGATGAAGAAATTCGTTGGGGAAATATGAACTTGAATAAGTAAACTCTGTTGGGGAGGATGATAAGATGAACACATCTGTCAATGATTCTTCTGGAGGTCTGGATACCATACAGGCTTGAGAAATAAACCGATAATTGTTGGAGATACACCTGAAAACAAAGAGGTAACAACTTGGCTTATGTTTCACATGCACATGTTTGAATATGGCGTAATGCTCCATACGAAATGGAAATGCTACGCGTTTGGGAGGATGCTATGCACGATGCAAATGCAAATGAACCACTTTAGTAAAATAAATGCCAAAGAAGGGAAACCAAATTCCGCTGGGGGAAGACTAGGCACACCTAGTGCAAACGGACTCATGTTGGGGAATACAAGCCTTGGATGGCCTCCGAGAAAACTTCTGGGCAAAACTGCTCTGCTAAGCACAAATCCACTCTGCTGGGGATCAAAATCAAACTCTGTTGAGGAAAACGTCCCGGATGGCCTACCAGAATACAACTCTTCTAGGGAACTAACAACTCGGCTGGAGACAAAAACTCCACTCTATCGGGAAAATCAGCCCTGAATGGTCAGCCAGAATAACTCTACTGGGGAAACACAACAGATTGTTGAGGAATAACTCTCTTCTGCCGGAGATTGAATCCGCTATCTGCTAGGGATAATGTGCAAGATTTACTGGGAATTTATCCCAAACTTTCTCTAATGAGGATGGAGAATAACAATCTCTGAGTCAGTCCCATTCTGTGGGGAAGAAAATTAACTCCGCTGACTTTGTTGGGGATTAGATAAGGAGGGAATCAGCATCGACCTCTTCTTGGGGAAAATAAGAAATAAACTCAACAATAACAACTTCCGCTTGGGGAATGAGTCAATGACCTAGACTCTAAGGGGAAAGGAGCCAGTCATTTAGACTCTGTGGGGAAAACGAAATTCTGAATTCGTTCCACTGCTGAGGATAATCCCACGCCTACTTGTTGGAAATGATCCTACTCTGCTGGAGATATCAATCTCGACCTGCTGAGGATAACCTTGATCACATGTAATCCCAACCTGCTGGGGAGATATTTCTAACTTGACATCTTCACCTTGGGGGGGATAAAGACATGGCAGCTTCACTGGGGACAGCTAGATGTACCAAGTATGATTGGGCTTTAGGCTTTCTGTGAAAGGTCAGGTACAACTGACGTTGAGAAATGCTCTATCTGGATACAGGTTTGATGTGGGTCAGGGGATAATTTCTATGACTTCCTGACCTTCGTCTTGAACTTGAAGGTTGACTGAACCTGCTTAAATAACTCTGATAAGCTCTGAAGATATGGAGAGGAATGTGTCTTTTTTGTTTCCAATTTTTCCCCAGCCTGTGGGACTTCTGTAAAACCTTCCTCGAAAGGAAACCTGAAATTTCTGTACCCTGATGGTTTGATACGGACTGCTTTAGCACTTTGAACCTCAAAGAGGTACTTCAATTTAATTTCCTTTTTGGATAAGGATAGTTGTTGTGCTCTTGGGGTGGCCTACCCCGACCTTGAAATGACTTTGCCCTTGATTGGCTAATTTGGAGAAGTGCCTCTGACTTCGAGATATTTATTGAATCTCGACCTGATTGCCCCAGACTAAGGAACCTTAGGAAATGGCGCCTTTGACTGGCCTTCAAGAGATTTGATGAATCTTGACATGGTTGCCCCAGATTAACTGAATCTTTGAATGACTGACTCCTCTTATGTGATCTTTTGGCATGTCCCTGCATGACGGAGCTCTCAGGAGCTTTGCATCTTATCTCGATCAAACTTCGCATTGTAGAAGCTCTCATGATGTCAAGTGCTTACTCGCAAGTAAAACAATTCATTTTACAAATGATAATATTAATGCAATGCATATGACAGTTTTGAAATCCAAGTCTGTTCACTGGAAAAAAGTTGTAACATAGTGAATGAATCACTTATCAGAATGTCAATATCAATACCCACAAGGTAAGAAGAATCCTTTTAGGAGTCAGTTTCGACGCGATCTTTACCGAAGTATGCTTTCGAAACAAATCTACTTCAATTAGGACTTTTGAAGGTGGTAACTTGGTCAGGTTCACGGTTATAGAAAGAAAGGATATAAGGCTCTAAGTTTGTTTTAACCCTCTCATCCTCCTTGGTGTTCTTCAATCCTATGTTCAGCTAATTCAACACAAGCACTCACCTCTCAAAGGTTGAACGATAGGAGTGATAGTTCAGGAAACCACAAGCTTTTCAGAGTGACAGTCACTTGCTTTTTGTCTTTGGTGTCTGGAATCACACGACTTGTTCTATATCGTTTTTCTGATTTCCCTATTTTTGCCTGGACTAACTCTTTTGAGTTTCTTTTGATTTCGAAGTCCAGCGGGATGCCCTAATTTTTGCTTAAGCCACTTGTTTACAAGTTATCGACTTAATGGGCTTCTTGTATATTTTTTCTTTTTGGGAACAAACCGTGTGATACTGGCTTGTCTACTTGTTTGACAGGGTTGTGACTGACTAACTCCATTGTGGTTTTTTTAGGTACGACCTCTACAGGTGTGATTGATCCTTGAACGGGAACACTCCTTCTGCAATTTGGATGTTCGATCAAATTAACTGACACCTACCCTACCCTAGGTTAAAATTAAGGTTTTTTCGTTTTCAGAAAGAAACTCCTACTACTAGGCTCAAAGGGGTTGACAAGGGATTATCTTCTTTATATCTCCGGTGTTTAGGTATTTGAAACAATGCATGTACATCATTAGCAGAGGTTTTATTCAAAAGCATACAATCGGAAGCTTTGCGTCTTTTCAACTTCGTCATCCTCCCTTGAATTTCGCTTAAACAAGCGTTTGACATCAATAAAAAGCATTGAGTGAACACGAATGGATTTAATCAAAACATGCATATTCATTTCATTTTCATTATCAATAAAAAACAAACACGTTTTACAAATGAAATTTGCACTTAAACAGGAAAGAAATTACAAATGCAAAGAAATGACATGATAAAAAGATTCCAGCTTCTAGGAACTGGGCTTTCAAATCCGGATTTGCTGTTGAATCAACCATCTTCAGAATTGCTTGTCAAAGTCGGTCTGGCACTCTTCTGAGTATCTGCCCTCCATAAATTCCTCCATAACACGAATCGATGAACCCACATGACCGGGTGAAGGAGGATTTTTGATTTGGATACCCTGAGGTGTGATTGAGAACATATTGGAGTCCAGCAGAGTCTGGACCTTGCTCCTAAGCACCTTACAGTCTTCGGTTGAATGCCCCTGTGCCCCAGCATGGTACTCACAGTGGGCATTGACATCAAAACCTGGCAGATACGGAGGAGTCTCTGGATTAATCTTCTTTGGCACCATCAATTCACCTCTGATCAGATCTAGCAACATCTGACTGTATGACATTGGTAGCCGAGTGAAATGCCTCTCTGGCTTCTTTGGTATTTGTCTGGCATACTGACGCGGATGATGACGGTATGACTGTTGACTCCGAACACTCGAAACGTCTAGAAACTGAATCTGAGGTATCGGGGACTTTCCTTGTTCGAGTGCTTTCATCCTCAGGCTTGGCCTAGGAACAGGAAACAACTGTAGGCATGGAGATTCTAAAATCATAGATTGCAAGACACACTCCTGACCTGATGCGTCTTTAGGGGAAAGAATAGGAACATCCACCTCTTTTGCAACGAAGGGAATAAGACAACCTGGTACGCTCACGCCTCCCGGCACGAATTCAACTGCCTTTGAATCAATTAAGTCATGATCTTTGTGCTTAAAAGCTTTGCAGTTCTCGACATCATGCCCCGGTGCCCCAGAATGGAAATCACAATGGGCACTTACATCATAGCCTGGTGGTGGCTTACCAGTAAGTGGAGCCAGAGTCCGAAGTTCAACCAAACGAAGTTGAAGCAAGAGTTGAAACAACTAAGTATAAGTCATAGGGATCTGACCGAAGATTCTATCGGGCTGCTTCGGCCTCTAAGCTCGCCTGCTAATCTTAGGATTGCCCTGGGGAACAGGAGGTAACTGCTGACAGGGAAATTCTGGAACCTCCAGTCATGCAGAAGATCTTTGAGGCATATCACGCCTTGGGTGAGGTTCCACAGGTAAGGGTGGAATAACCAGTTCTGGTGCAACTTCAGGCACGTGATCGCCCTTCTTTCTTAGCACATTTCTTATCACTTCTGTGATGAGGCTCATCTGAGTCTTCAACTGATGAACTTCTTCCCTTAGCATCTTCTGATCCAAACACAAAGCTTGCATGTCCACCATGAATTGTCCCATCTGGCTTCGGACTTCCCTCAACTCCGCGTTCATTTGCTCCATAGTCATCTTTTGTCTTCTCTATAAGTTGATGTCTGAAACTCTAGTGGAAAAACCGGATCAAGACAACAAATCCTAGCCTCGAACACCTGATATGCAAATGAAATGCAAATTCCATTCAATGCAATATGAAATGCAACAAACATAATATCAAGGTTGTCGTGCTATTGACGGAGACGAAACAATGCTTCGCTTTGGCGAGAAAACCATACAGCACTAGTACAAAGGATCCCACTGCAACTGTTCATACGATAAGACAAACGGGTAGGATGAAGGTCAAGGTTTCCTTCAAAACCCTCCCACTCACAGGCATGAACTTATCTCCAATAAGGTCTGGCATCCTATGTGGTCATCAGTGTCACAGACTTTCGAGAAACGATGATACGTTCACCATTTCTAGTTTGGCATCATTGTCTCACAAAGGCGGCCTCACTTAGCTGACTCCCAAGTGATCGGTCTCCAGAGTCGACAACTTTCAGATCCAACACCCTTTCTGACCAACGCACAAGATAGGATGTCTTCAACAGAAAACCTCGTCTGAACGGGAATTTCATGAAGACTAGTGCATGCCTAACGTGCAGGTCCCCACTACTCTCCACTCTAATGCTAGGGTTATCCTCAAGCCTAAGTTTTGCCTTATCACTCAAAGAAACACCCCCCCCCCATCCCCCAACAGCACAGCAACAGATAATGTATATAATGCTGAAAGTAAAATGCAACAAAGCAATAAAAATGCAAACACATATACACATATATACACACCCAAAGACAAAACACACAAGCTCTAGGGTTGACTCGCATAGGGGAACAGTCTCTCCCCAGTAGAGTCGCCAGCTGTCGCATCGCTGCGAGGGAGGGGCCGACAAGGACAGAAGAGTGGCCACCGTTTGTTATTTATCCCAAAGAGAGGGAAAGGAAATGATCAGAGAAAACCTATGAAAAATGGAGAATACAGGTCCTCGCAAACAAATCTTGGGTTCGGGAGTCGGTTACGCAAGGGAAAGGTATGAGCACCCCTCACGTCTGTCGTACTCGACAGGATCCACACTTGTTATCTATCTAAAAGGGTGTTGAACTATAAGGTTGGCCATAGGGACGAAAGAAAAGAAAATAGACACGATAGAGCATCACCACTCTATGCCTATGTATTCCCTCGTGCAATGGGAAAGTCAGAGTCAACGTAGTTCGGAAAACTACGGGTGAAGGTGGGGAAGGTTGCTCGCCAAGACATCGCAGTTTTGTACCTACGTATCCTTGTTTGGTACGAGAAATCAGAGCAAACGTAGTTTGGGCAGACACGACCACAGGTTTGTTCAAGTGTTTTAAACCGAGTACGGTTAAACCTTAGTTCTAACAGTTAGGTGTATGCAGCTCGACCATTGGAGACTTAGGCGTTACCTGTTTGCGGTAGAACTAAGAGTTAACAACACTCTCTTTATGAAAATGATTTTCCATTAATCCCGAAGGATAAAAAGGTTTGATGTTTTTTTGTTTTGTGTTTTTTATGACAAGAAGTGAATTAAGTTATGGTTTGAAACTCATGTCGCAGTAAAGACTATAACTCGAGAGCGAATGTGTCGCATATCGCCCAAAGGGCATACGCTAAACACTCTAGACAGTTGAGAGGAGGCCCCCCAACCATCATTCCTCAAGTACTTAAGGCTCGTAGCGTACAACAAAAATTATTCTTTATTAAGTGTTTTGAATTGTTTAGGAGACGAGAAGAGAAAGGCACAGACTAAAGGGGAAACTGGACCCTAATGTTGTCATACACAATGCTCCTAAAGTTGGGATGAAAGGGAATGAAACTATCCTAATGTTATCATGCAAAGGATTGAACACCTAATGTCTCTCCTACTCCCATCCTAAACGGAGGGACTAGGAATCCTAGAGGGATCATGGCACAAGGCCAAGTAAACACTAAATAGCTCAATCACAGATGAAATAAGAAAGAAAGGAAGTTGACTTGGACTAGTCAACATGCAATGCAAACAAAGGATGCAAAGAAAAGCTGCAACAAACAAGGAATAGAGGGAGGAAAACATGCAATGAACAAGTGACAAGCCACAAAGTACATTAATTTGTAAGTTCAATTAAAATGGAAAATAGAAAATAAAAATGATGAAAAATAATTTAACACGTTAAAATACGAGAATATGATTTTTTTGGATTTTATGATATTTAAAACTATTTTTAAATAAATAAAACAAAACAAGAAATAACTAAAATAAAATAAAATAAAAAAAGAAACAAAAACAAAATAAACAAGTAAATAAAGTATTAAAAAGAAAGAAATGCCCCACCCAAGGCTTGAACTCAAGACCTTGGGGTTGCAAACACAAAACATGGCCAGCTCAGCCACTTCGCACATGTGAACATTATGGAAAGAAAAGAAGAAAAAATAAAACATGGAAAGTAATGAAAATAACACAAAAAACACCCTCGTTGAGGGTCGAACCGGGGATCAAGGCATGGCAAGGCACTTAAAGGCAAGGTTACAACCACTGGGGTGGCGATACATCCGTTGTATCAAGCCACCCCATTAATACATTTACCAAAACAAGGTGCACATGTTGGGCAAGCCAAGGCAAACATCAAGCGAAAAATACCAAAAACGATTTGATTCCAATTCACTCAAAACTCAACCAAATCTGATGAAACTTGAGTCAAACACACCTGATTTTTCAAGAGGATTACAATGGTCCAATCCAAATTATCAAATAATGCACACAAATTAAAACACGAATGTAAATGCAAGTGAGGATTTTAAAGATGCATTTTTTGAAGTCATGGTTCAGAATAGAGGCATTTAAGATCAATGAAAGATGTGCACATGTTCCAAATACACTGTTAAATGATTCCAGATAGAAAGCAGATCCAAATTCACATTAAATCAACACATCATACATGAGTAGCAACAAGGATTCAAGACTTACAAATGGTGCTTTATGAACAAGCAGTTGTGATGGATCCAATATCCCTTACCAACATCACCAAGTTCATGAACTTATATTTCAGCATAATATGAATTCAGACAGTTAATGATTTTTAAAAGATTCAAGCTGAAATTGATCGATCAATGAGTTGACAAACCTTAAACAGAAATTGGACAGCAGATCAATGCATCATGTTTCAACAACACTTATGATGAGTTCCAACGATAATGCATTTACAAAGACAAAACATACACATAAGACTCAAACTGATAGACAACAGCAGTTTGGCCATCACAATGCCAACATCCAATAAGGTTCATTTCAGCAAGCAAACAAAAACTATCTTTCAGCATAAAATTAGTCCAAACAGTTTAACATTGCAATGTCAAGCATCAAATCATTAGAAGTCCCATGTGACAAAACATAACCACATGACAGCAAGCTAATGCATTATGTTTCAACAGCATACATCAAGGGTATAACAACAATGCTTTTACAAAAGCAGCACATACACATATTGACCTAAACTTCAGCCTAGCAAAACTTGTATGCCTAAACAAGAATTAACAGTTTTGCAACCAAAACTTCTAACGCACCAATTAACAGAAGCAACTTGCAAATTCAAGATGACAATGTTGTACATCCAACAACAGCAGGCTCAACATCCAACAAGGTTCAAATCATTGCTTCAAATGAAAGTTACAAACTCCATGATAGCAAACACAAACAAGTTTTAGCATGAGAACCAAGTTCTGGCAGCAGTTAAAGTAAACTAACATGACAATGTCAACCATCAACCAAAACATATTTCATATGATGCTGCATCCTCATGAAAGCAAGCACAAACAAGTTCAACATGCTCTAATGATATTTCAACTCATGCATATAAAAGAGGGAATTTGAAGACACCTACCTCTTGTAGACTTCCCAAAGTAAGCTAGCAGCCTTGAGTGAGCAAGATATCCCTCCTTTGATGCAAGTTTGAAGTTTCTTCCTCTTGAAGTAATGAATGACAAGTGATGACAGTCCTAGCAAATGATGTTCTAGCTGTTCTTTAAGGACTTGGACAGTTGGTACAACATAAATGATGGTGTTCAAGGTGTCAAAGAGGTCCAAACTGTTCTAGGCAGTGAGTTTTATTATCTTATGTAGAAAAGTCAAACTTTAAGGTGTGAGAAGTTGACTTTTGGTGTTATGGTATTTTTGGCCAAACTAATGGTTGGAACACCTTCTAATAATGGTTTTGAGATTATTTGGATGATTTTTAGGGTGGTTGGATGATTGGAGAAGGTGCTGGTATGAAATTTGCACAAGGCAGTTTTTGTGGTTTTTGGAGGAGTTCAAAGTTCAAGTTCTGGTTTCTTGCAACAGTGGTGGCTAAGGTTTTCTAACGCTTCTCCTTAGCTTAAATATGAAATGGAAAGGTAAAATGGCAAGCTTTACTGTGGTGAAATATGGATGAACATATTTGCATTTTTTTATGTTTTCTTTGCATCAATGGTGTATGATGAACAAGGACAACAAGTGCTAGGGCTATGCAATAATGGACAAAATGATAGTTGCTTTTTGTGTCTGCTAGCAACATAATCGAGAGAGGCATTGTCTTGTGGCAGTTTTTGGTTTATCACTTGTTTAGGCAATGTTATTTGAAAATGAAGAAAATGGTACATTGGGTGTTTGGCTTATTTGGGAAATGTTTGGTATGCTCCAAGATCAGCATCATGCGTATGGCTTGAGGAGTGAAGGGGCTGCATAACTGAAATGCATAAACATGCCAAAATGTTACATAATATGTGTCTTGAAAACATGTTCAAACCCTCAACTTTGGGGTAATGGAACTTAGTGCACAAAACTCCTTTGGCTTAGATCTTGTGCTCAAATGAAAGTGTGCATGGAATAGAACAATTCTCACGTTGAACTCATCTTGATTTGAGGATTGGAAGACCATGAAAAATAATGTTGAAAATCATGTCATGCAAGTTGCCCATAAATAACTTAGAAAAAATTCTAAGTTATGGGTTTTGGCTTATTTTTCCTCAACTTTGAACTTCCATAACTTGAGCTTCACAAATCATATGGAGGACTTCTAGGACTTTTTGGAAAGCTTGGAACATGATCTATAACTTTCATATGTGACCAAGTTTCATTTGACATAAAGAAGGTGCTGAAAATTGGCTTGCAAAAGAGGTGCAAAAATCTGTCCAATCTTGGCAATGTTGAAATCATCGAAATCCTCAACTTTGATTGATCATAACTTGAGCTCCAAGTATCATATAATTATGAATTGGTACTCAAAAGAAATCTTGAAATACAAGGAACAACTTTGATGTTTTACCCAAGTCCATTTGAAACCTTGATCATGAAGAAAAATGGGCTTGAAGATGATCTTGACAATTCTTGATTTTTTATGATTCCCTTGAATTTTCTAGATCAAATTCCATCCATTGGTCATATTTAACTTGATGAACATGATCTTGACCTTAAAGAGTCATGAGTTGACTTTTTCACAGCACAATTGACTTTTTCCCCAAATCTTCTGATTTTCAATTGACTGATCAATTGAAGCTCTTCTAATTAAAATTGATGATCAATCTCCCATACTTAAACACCTTAGGACATATGGAGGTCCATGGGAACAAGTTTTTCCTCAATAAAAAAGTTTATCCTGATTAAAAATGAAACCCTAATTTCTTCCTTTCTGCCTAGGCATTGCTTAGATGAACTGAGTGACCATTTCCACTCCACTATAACCTCTGAGGTACTCAACAAGCTCCTACCTCATGCTTCTACCAATAATGAAACCTCATGGATCCCCAGACAATCCTCTAATGGTTCTTTGATAATGAGTTGTGGCACACCTCTCCTCTCTATGAGCTCGGATAACTTCATGATAACAAACTTGATGACTTGTACCAATGCCTTTGCTTGAGCTTGAAACCAGAAAAGCTTTCCTCTTGGAGGGTACACAAACAATCACGTGATCCCCTATAAGAACAATGCTATGCAAATACAAGATGCTAAGATACAATGAAACATAAGCCTAAGGTTAAGAAAAGAGGTTGGTCAAATTTTAGGGTACAACACCTGCCACTGGGTAGGGTAAACAAAACTCGACTACCTGTCACTGGGTAGGAGAAAAAAAACAAAGGTTGACTACCTGTCACTGGGTTGGACAAACATAATTTAACTACCTGTCACTGGGTATAAGAACGAAATAAAGGTCGACTACCTGTCACTGGGTAGGACAAACATACTCGACTACCTGTCGTTGGGTAGGAGAAAGAGGTATATTATCAGCTACCTGTCACTGGGCAGCTCAAATCACACAACAAACTTCTCAAATAAAGAGACAACCATTTGTTGGGGATGAAATATCAATAACTCTGTCGGGGATCTTCAAAAGAGATACGGGTAGGTTAAATCATACAACAAACTTCTCAATTAAAGAGACAACCATCTGTTGAGGATTTCACAAAAAACTTCTCACTGAGACTTCTTCCACAGAGATGTCATTTGATGGAAAAGCTGGTTGGATAAGGATCCAATATTTGACAATAAACTTCTCTGTTGATGACAAACTAGAAAGCTGCCATTTATTGCGAAAATACCAATAAATTCCTGAAGATTACACAAGCTTCTCAAGTAAAGAGGCTTCCACTTGTTACCAGTTGAGGTTTACCTTGCTGGGGACACACAAGCTGCTCAAATAAAGAGGCTGCCACTTGAAGTCGCACAAGAAATTTGAAATTCTGGTATGCAGATCTCAGATGTCCTAGACATTGATCTCTGCGTAACCATTACAAGGACAGAACACGAGCATTTTGATTTACTTTAAGAATTAACAGTGTCATGACATATGTTGTAACATTTGCAGACTAATAGAACAATTTATCTAACCATTTAAATTGAGCAGAATATTAAATGCAGAAAGATAAATAACACAATGAATTGTTAACCCAGTTCGGTGCAACATCACCTACATCTGGGGGCTACCAAGCCAGGAAGGAAATCCACTATCAGTAGTATCAATTTAGAGCTAAACTCCCCCGTTTACAACCCTTCACTTAATCCCTACCAGTGCAACTTCTACCTAGGACACTCCTAAATATAAGACACCTCTCACTCCCCCTCAAACACAACAGTGATAACAACAAATGAATAAGCTTTATAAGACACTCTTCAAAGACAATACTTGATCTTGCTTAACAGCTTCAATCAAGAATAATACACTCTTGCTTACAAGCTTTGAGTGAACAACTTACAACCTAAATATATCTACCACAATGCATCAAAAGATACAAAGGGTGACTTACAAAGTCACACACAAGAGACTCTCAAAACCCTAAACCCTTATTTTGCACCCAAGATCTTCTTGTTATGAATGCTTCTTCTTTAGGTCTAGCAAGTCCTTATTTATACTCTTCTAGTATGGGCTTGGACTTTAGCAAAAGCTTCCTCAGATTTGATCAAATCAAATAATTCTTCAAATCTTTTCAAAAGATAATTCTTCAAATCTTCTCATAATTAAAACCAACTCATATTTGATCAAATCAAACTCCGAATCTTCTCATAACTAAAACCAACTCAGATTTGATCAAATCAAATCAAACTCCAAATCTTCACAATGTAACTCTTCTGCAGAATCTTCTCCATAAAAATAGGAACAAATATTTTATAGTTTCCTAAAAAGTCTCAAAGATCCTTTTTATGAAATCCAATTAAATCTGAACTTTGTTCCTAATAGATCTCTTTGACCTGCGCATACTGATGAGGTATATCTAAGAAAATCTCATCAAACCAAAACACCTCTGTCAAGAGATATAAAGTAGCAGCGCCTGTTGTACTAGACAAAGATGTCATGACATTTGTCTCGACATCTTGTTTGAAACATATGACAGTAGTACTGTCATAATAGTTGATGAAGATGTTATAACATCTTACTTAACATCAATGTAGAATCATGTTTTACCAAAATTTAGCCAATCATAGAATCATGGAACTAACAAAATTACTAAGAGAGTGTTATCAAAACACTGCTGGGGAAACTCAAATCTTCCTCTTCTGATGGGGATTAATAATAGATTTCTGCCGAGGAAAATAAATCCTCAAAGTGGAGAAATAAATACCTTCTCATTATCCAGGTTTCACAGCCTAAAGAAATTCAAAATAACTGTTGTAAGATACCAAAGTTTAATCCAAGAACAAACTGGAGAGAAACGGTCAAACAAGACTCAACCTGATGAGGAAATATCTCACCGGGGTTAATTGCATCTAGATAAAAGCTGGGGAGGAAAGCTAAAATAAACATCTTCCATGAGGCATAAACTCAGCGGGTAATTAGAAAGAATATGCATTTTTTGCTTGCGGGTCGACACTCTAATGGAGGGAGGACACACACACACACACACACACACACACTCTGCGGGACAACAACACCAGAAAGCAAGGAAGCACCAACAAATATTCAAGATGCAAAATTCAACAACAACATGATATGCTCAACAAAATGCGCATGCAATGCATATGAGTATGAATATGCTGACAAAACTGACAAAGAGAATAAACAGAGGGTGAATGAAACATCACAACACCACTGAATACTCGGCTAATCTCAACAAAATGGAGATATCACTAGAGATCCTGCTAAGGATTTAAACCGAATAAATCCCGCAAGAGATAATCAAAAGCCATCATAGAAAAATAAGTCCTACTACAAGGCTCAAATCTCACTGAGGAGATGGAGATACTGCTTTGGGAAAAACCCAAAGATCAACCTTCAGTATTCAGCAATCCACAAAGAGGAAAACAACATCAACTCTGCTTCAAGGATAGAAGATAAACTGTTGGAGGAACATCAAGCTAAATCTTCATGACCCATCCTGGGGATAAGAATAAAAAAAATCAATCGAAATCCACTTCAAAAGAGATGTGGAGATATGCTGCGAAATATAATGGATCCGCTAGGGATTGTAATCATGTAAACAACTACACAAACTCCATTAGGGAATAACACAACTCTTTTAGGGATACAAGAAAAAGTTCTCTGAGGATTATCCAACTCGTAGAGAAACATCCCGTCCTTGTTGGGGAAAAAGAAGTTAACATCATAGCAAAAAGTCAAGTTGTGGGGGATTTTAAATCAATACCCAATACAGGTGAGAGAAAACCCGATAGGTGACTTGCTATATCAACACTTCTTAGAAGGCAGCAACATTATTCTCTACTTTGGAAATATCCAAAGTAATAATGCATAACCTCTACTGGGAAACATCTAAAATAAATATGCATAACCTCCATTACGAACCAGTAAGGATAAAGCTTTGCATGGGTATCATCATCAAGGAGAGGTGACCCTCAAAACTGCTCAACTGCCTGACTGTAACCTGGTTGGATGAAGGAAACATACTTAGCTGGAGAAGATTGGAATCAAGACGTAGCTAGGGAAAACAAAATAACACATCTGCTAAGGGAGTATCGACGAACTCTACTGGAGAAACCTCAACACAACTCTACTGGGGAGCTGTCAACAAATTCTACCAGGGGAGCAAGAAAGAACCATGCTGAAGAAAACATCAACAAACTCTACTAGGGGAAAGTATCAACAATAACAAACTCCACTGAGGATCAAACTAAGCTTTGCGCTTCGAGATTTTACCATTCTTGGAATTACTGTTGACATTCCTTTTTTATATTCATAAACCAAAGAAAAATGTTTCTATAATTTTCAAAATTTTAAATCAATTATTCATATTTGTTTCAAAAATCGTCATAAAAAATAAATAAAATAAACAAAATGAGAATTGCAAATAAAGAGACAAAGGCCCAAATTTTATTGATAGCATGGTAGTCCGCAAAAGGGCGTAACTCCAATGATCATTACAAAGTTTGAAAAATGGTAAGTACAATGGAAAGGGCTACACTGAAATACAATGACCACTAATCTCCCTAACAACTTTGAATTCCACTATGTTGAGACTTCAACTGAAGATGAGTGAAGTAAAGTTCTTGATAGGAAAAATTGCTTCAAGCGATCAAGACTGGCCAGATGCAGTTACTTGCCATAATCCATAACTTTTTCCTAGATTACCCTCTCGGTTTTTCAATCTACCGGGACAATTATTTCTATTTTTGTCTCTAATTTTTTCCTGGACTGCCCTTTCGGGTTTTCAATCCACCGAGACGCTGATTTTTACCTAAGTCGCCCTTTCAAGTTTTCAACTTAGCGAGTTGTTCTTTTATTTTTTAGGCGAAGTATTTCTTAACTGCATCAGCATTCACAGGAAGAATGAACTTTTCACCATCCATAGTTGTAATAATTAATGCACCGCCAAAGAAGGCTCTCTTAACAACATATGGGCCTTCATAATTAGGAGTCCACTTGCCCCTAGAATTAGTGGTAAAACTCGAGATCTTTTTTAGCACGAGGTCGCCTTCTCTGAACACACGAGGTCGAACCTTTTTATCAAAAGCTTTCTTCATTCTCTGTTGATACAATTGGCCATGACACAAGGTCTTCATTCTTTTCTCTTCAATCAAATTCAACTGGTCGTATCTACTCTGACACCATTCAGCCTCAGACAACTCATCTTCCATCAAAACACTCATAGAAGGGATTTCAACCTCTACGGGGAGCACTACTTCCATGCCATAAACAAGAGAGAAAGGGGTTGCCCTTGTTGAAGTACGAAAGGATGTACGATACACATGTAGACAAAAATGAAGCATATCATGCCAATCTTTGTATATAACAACCATCTTCTGAATGATCTTCTTAATGTTCTTATTAGCAGCTTCAACAGTCCCATTCATCTTAGGTTTGTAAGGAGAAGAATTATGATGCTCAATCTTAAACTCATCTCATAATTCCTTCATCGTCTTATTATTCAGATTTGACCCATTATCACAAGAAAACCAACATCAATATGCTTTTGAACCTCCTCTTTAATCTTTACAACCATGTCAAGATGACTTCTTCTCAAATTCTGTTTCACAGGTGAACATTCAGACTTCAATGGCAAACGGTGCTCCACAATATCAGTATCAAGACCAGGCATGTATTGATAGGACCAAGAAAACACGTCAACATATTCTCTAAGAAGCTCTACCATCCTCTTCTTAACATCTGACTGAAGCAGTGCCCCAATCTTGACTTCTTTCTTATCATCATCGGAACCCAAATTAACCAATTCCACTGGCTCTTCATGAGGATGAATGGTATTTTCCTCGAGCTCGAGCAATCGGGAAATTTCATTAGGAATTTCTTCAACATCCTTTTATTCCACTTCAAACATAGGGAACTCAAAGTTGGGAGAGGGTATAGGGTCATTGTTTTCAATGGTTTAACAAACAATATGCATAATGATTTTATGTTTGATTTTATAATATGAACAAAAAGTGAAAATATCATGCAGATAAAAGTGATTAACACATTATTATGTTTTTGGTTTTTTTTGTTACCATTTTTCAGAAATAAATCAAAAAGGGAAAACAAAATATGGATAAACGGAATAACATTTTATTAATGATGATAAAAGTTGAAACAAAGCCCTCACAAATTCACTTTCACCTTGAGCAGAGTGAAAGGATTTTTGAAAGAAATAAAAACAAATTACTTTGAAACATAAACAACAGTAGGAATGTCAACAGCGATCCAATTCTGGCATATCAATCCACGTGTCACAAAGTTGGGAGTTTCTTCCTCTTCATCTTCCTTAATGATGGCAGTGACTTCATACTCAGGTTCCTTAAGCTTCGGCCGAGGAGAGGAAAAGGGTACATATGCATCTTCTTTCTCAGAACCGTGTCCAGGATCTTCCAAATAGGGCTTCCAGTTTTCAGCAGGGAATGGAATCATCTTCAAAACCTTCTGAGATGTAATCTTCAGAGTCATCTTCAAGAATTGCAGCTGTAGAATGATCTTTAGAATGGATGAAAGCACTTCACAAAACCTCATGAATATTCTTCAGCTCTTTGCAGGTTGAACTAGGTGTAAAACCTAAACCAGCTTTATCTTTTTTCTCAGCAACTTCAATGACTCGGCCCCGTCCATCAGCTTGGCCACTCTTCAGCACATGTTGTGTATCTTTCAGAGAAGACATGGACACTACATTATTCTTAATAATAGTATCAACCACAGAAAGATCCTGGAACGGAGTTCCAACATCCTCGTCAGCATCAATATAAGAAAAATATGACAAACTGCTCACCAACATAGCCAGTTCTCCACCAACAACAACAAGTTTGCCATTCTGAAAATTTTTTAACTTTTAGTGGAGTATCGAAGTCACAGCTCCAGCTTCATGAATCCAAGGGCGTCCTAGAAGACAACTGTAAGCAGGACTAATATCCACTACCTGAAAAGTAATTTGAAATAAGCACGAACCTATCTTGATGGGGAGATCAACCTCTCCAATCATAGTCTTCCTCGAGCCATCAAAGGCTTTCACAACAACCCCACTGAATCTCATAGGAGTACCTTGATAAGACAATTTGGATAGAGTATACTTTGGCATCATATTCAATGATGACCCGATATCAACCAGCACATTGGATAGAGCGTCCTCCTGACAACTCATGAAAATATGGAGAGCCAAATTATGGTTTCTTCCATATTCAGTTAATTCTTCACCACAAAAGCTCATATTATTACACGCATTGATATTGGCAACAATGATATCAAACTGATTAACAGTCACATCATGATCTACATAAGCTTGTTCCAATATTTTCTACAAATATTCTCGATGAGCCTCAGAGCTCATTAGCAGGGATAGAACAAATATTTTTGACGGTACATTAGCAAATACTCGACCATTTCTGGTCACACGTCCAACATCTGCAATAGTCACAAATGAGGGAAGAGATCGAATGGGAACCTCTTTTCCATCCTTTAGCATAGTACCATTGTATTTGTAGGGAATAGCTTTATCTGATTCATATAGTATCGGACCAAGAAAACAGATGACCAAAGGTATTACAACAGATTTCTGACTATTGTAAGAAATTGCAACTCGCTCAGGGATGTTGAAACGTGGAACTATGACATTCACCTCATTCTCAACTTTATTTCTATTTGCAGTAACCTGAATCAAATTCTGATTAATCATCTCTTGTAAATCCCTCTTTACAATCACACACCCATGGGGGTTCACAGAACAAATTAAACAATCGGCATAGTCATGCTCAATATCATGGTATTCGTTCAAAGTAGCGTGCATCTCAACAAGCGACCTCTGAATCCAGCGAATATAAAAAATACGGTATATGCCAGGACACCCATATACCATATTGTTAGTCGTGTTACCATGCTTAGACAACAGATTTGATTGCACATTGGGATTGGTATCTTCAAAAAATAGAATACCACTTTTTATAAGCTTTGCAACTTCATATTTCAGAGGATAGCAATATTCAATATCATGCCCAGGAGTGCCCTGATGAAATGCACAACGGGTCTCTGGCTTATACCACCATGGAATATCTGTAGGAACATCTGACGGATCATGAGTTTGAACTAAATTATTCTTTATCAAAGACGGAAATAATTCAGCATACGGCATTGGAATGGGATCAAATTGCACTTTCCTCTGCACACGACTTTGTTGATTATTTTATTGTGTTTTCAGTTGGAAACATGGTTAATAATTTAAAGCAGCTTGAGCGGCAGGAGCGGAACTGATAACGGGTGTAACAATAGCTACTTGTTATTGACAATGATTGCATCTTCTAGATTTCTCTTGAGACATGACATTGGTTTCTCCGTCCTTTTTCTTAGAAAAACCAACACCAAACTTCTTCACACTTCTAGAACTACCTTCTTTTATCAGACGTCCCTCACGAAAAACTTCCTCTAATCTTATTCACATATTAACCATTTCCATAAAATCACTAAGAGCACTCGCACCCATCTTTTCATAGTAAAATGGACCCAAAGTCTTCAGGAAGATTTTGGTCATCTCTTTCTCTTCAAGCGGAGGGCTTATCTGAGCTGCAACCTCGCGCCATCTCTATGCGTACTCTTTAAAAGTTTCCTTCTCTTTCTAAGACATTGCACAGAGCTGATCACGGTCCGACGCCATATTCAGATTGTACTTATACTAACGGACACAAGCTTCTTTGAGATCAATGAATGTCTTGATTTGGGAACTATCAATCCCTATATACCACATCAGTGCTGCACCAGTAAGACTATATTGAAATTAATGAATCATCAACTGATGGTTGTTAGTATGGATAGACATCTTTCTAACATACATGACCAGATGGCTTTGTGGACAAGTGTTCCCTTTATATTTCTCAAAATCCGAAACCTTGAACTTGGAAGGAATCTTCACATTTGAGACAAGACAAAGCTCGTGAGCATTCTTTCCAAAAAAACTTTTTTCCTCTTAAAACCCTGATTTCTTTCTGCATCTCAGCAAACTGATCTTGAAAATTATCCATATGATCATCCAAACTCTCGCTCAGATTAGTGTGGAAAATTTGTTCTTCAACATAAGGCATAGTGTGAACTACGGGTGGTGGCACAGGTACAACAGTAGGAACAACTAGAATCTCAGCATTAGAAACAACATTAACCACAGGAGGTGGTACAATCATAACAGCAGGAACTCTTGGACCTTTAGAAGCAGGAGTTCGATATCCCTCTGGCACATAATTGAGAGGCATACCCCAAGGAACCCCATGAGGCATCTGATATTGTGAAGCATTAACCAGGGCCACAGAAATGGGCGTGATCCGATCTCAGAAATCACAGTCCTCTGCACATGAGAAGAAGGAGGCAGTGATGGCTGGTTATGAGCAGCCACCAGAGCTTCCATCACAGAAGTGAGTCTTTCCAAACTATTATTCAGAGTTGATACCTCTTCATGAAGTTCACAGTTCTCTTGTTGCAATTGATCCATCTTTTTCTTGAGATTAGCTCGAGTGTTGTAGTGATGCAACAACTTGGCTGAACAAAGACCAAAAGAAACAATAAGACACCTGGAAAAGGCAAAACACAATGCACAAGATGCAAATGAAAATGCAAAATGCAAACATTTCAATCAACTTTCAAGGATCTTTAAGATATAAAACAGTTACAAACATCATAAAGAAATAACACTTTTTGAAATACTAATAAACATCTCATTTAATTGAATTTTGGAAAGAGTTACACTTGGAAGTACAAGTTACAGAAGATCAAAATTCAATAAGAAAAAGCTAGGTCATAAGGAGCATCTGATGACGATCCGAGCTGATACTTCCTTTGGAGTCTCTTAATCTCTCTCTCATAGTTGTCTTTCATGGTGTTCTTATCTAACACGAGACGATCCAAAATACCTTTCCAAGCACCGGAAGTAGGAGGATATGATGATGAAGTAGTAGAGGAAAATAAATCCTCTGCATGTCTCTTCATAATGTGTCGCTCAAGCAACTCAATCAAGTCATCTTTCTCCTTCATCTGCTTTTGCAACTCTGTCTTCTCCTTGTCAGAAGCATGAAAGTTACTTTCCCACATCTCTTTTTCTTACTTTGTCTCATCCAAAACATCTTGAATATTCTTCACATCATCAGAAGAGACAACGAGTGGCGTGATGACCATTGTAGTTATGGGTTTCTCAAAAGGATAAGGTATTTTGAGCTCCTTAGCTCTCTTCTTCACCCAAAGCGTATAAGGTCCCGAGGCAATACAAACTTGTCTTCCAAGCTCTCCTTTACCCATCCTACGAATCTTAGTCCAAGCATTAGCCATTCTTCTCCTTAAACCAAAAGAGTCATTCCCTCCTTAAAAAAAAACCTCTAATAAAATATTTTTAGGCTTATCCTTCAACATATAACCAAGCTGACGGTGTGCTAAACTTAAGTTGAAGTTAATTCCACCTTGTGTTCCAAGAAGAGGAACATTGGAGAATTCCCCACAACTATCAATAACTAGACATTCTCATAAGCAAAATAAGACCAAGTAATGTCAGCATGAGTAAGGGACATGATCCTCTGAGACCACCTTAGATAATTCTTGTTCTCCCTAAAAGCATATGACCGTGGCAAGTGCAAAATAAACCACTTGTACAATATAGGTGTACAACAAACAATGGTACCGTTCCCCTTAGAAGTCCTACTATGGATGGAGAAATAGGTATCACCAAGTAAAGTCAGAACAGGGTTCCCAATCAAGAAAATCCTAATAGCGTTAACACCCACAAAGTTGTCAATGTTAGGGAATAAGACTAGTCTGTAGATAAGCAAAACAAATATAGCCTCAAACGCCAATGTGCTACCAGCATTAGCAAAACAAGTGGCTTTTCCAATCAAGAACTTAGAAGTTAAACCCTTGATGCCTCCCTTAAACATCATATTAGCATCTATATCGGATTTCGTCAAATGGGTGGCTGCAGCAATATCTTAGGGCTTAAGAACTTCCTCCAAACCAGTATAAGGAACCTTATCAGAAACTGGTACACCCAACAGATAAACATACTCCTTCAAGGTTGGCATGAGATGATAATCAGGAAAAGTAAAGCATCGGTAGACTAGATCGTAGAATTTCACAAGGGTGTTCATAATTTCATCTTCAATGTTGGTAGAAAGAACAAATAGAAGTCTCCCATGACGAGATATGAAGCATGCACGATCAACTACCAAGGACACTAGCTTTCTCAAATTTGTAAGATCGGGGGCTTGGAAATCGTACTTCTAAGTGTTTCTCCGTCCAATATCTGCGATGTTTGCAAAGGAAAATCTCTGAGATCCTCAAAAACTGACTCAAACAAAATGCCCATGAATGCATGAGTGCAAGATGCAACACCCACAAACAAGATCACACAAAGCACACGGGTTCAAAGGTTCGGCACGAGTATAGAGTCAAAGGTAAGAACCAACCCACAATGGTATGTACTAAGGTTATATCATCATCTGTAGAACAAGGTTCTAAAAAGTTTCCAGAGTCATAATTCCATCTTTTGGATATTATCGGCTTAAATGACTACTCGCCGGTCAAAAATATTCTCAAGAGAAACTCGACTGAGTATGGTATTGTGTAACAAGTAATTCAAGTCTACACCTGAATAGCCACCGCACCACATCCTAATAAGGCCAAGATGGGTTAAAGGGTCCTAAGGTCCTCAGCTTCACAGGCTTCCAGGTCAAAAAAAGTAATGTTAAATATGACTACTCGTAAGACATTAGTAATCCCAAAGGGGCCTCCACTGAGCGGGGGATCTCAAGTCAACTTAGTAAGGACTACTCCACGTAAGCCAACAAGACTATACCACCCTCCTATCATAAGTGTACTCAGGTCCGGGTATATGAATTATCTCACCACACAGATCACCAGGCACCCAAACAGAACATGCAATAACAAACAGATCAAATAAAAAGCAATAAATAAATCAAAGTAGGCTAAACACACTAAGAACTAGAGGTTCCCTAGCAGAGTCGCCACTTTTCTGTAGTGGGGAAATTTATGAGTGTAAGCTATTGATTAACTTAACTCAAAAAATTCAAGATTCTCCACCCCACTTTTATTTTATCCAAAAGGAAAGGAAAAACAGTGAAAAAAAACCTAAAGAGTTCTAAAACAAGAACAAACATAGAATGGATAAGGGGGTTGGTTGCGTGAAGGAAAGTGTCGCAACTGCGAAAAAACAACCGGCGAAGAAAACAAAAGAGTTTCCACTGAAAGTTATTTATCCCAATGCAGTGAAAGGAAACGATCGAAGAAAATCTAAAATAAAGGAGAAGACAAGGTAATCACAACCAAATCTTAGGTTTGGGAGTCGGTTACGTAAGGGGAAGGTATGAGCACCCCTCACGTCCATTGTACTCAACGGGATCCACGCTTATTGTCTAATGAAAGGGTGAGTTATCTAAAACCTACTGCTAAACGGAAATTGGGAAGGGAAAAGAAAAAGGAGACTCAATAGGATATCGTCGCCCTATGCCTACATATTCCCTCGTGCAATGGGAAAGTTAGAGTCAACGTAGTTCGGAAAACCACGGGTGAAAGGGAAAAGGGTGCTCGTCAAGAATTCGTCGTCTTGTTCCTACTTATTCTCATCTGGTATGGGAAATCAGAGCAAACGTAGTTCGGCTAATTAAACCACAGGTTGGTTATGTGTTTTTTATGGGTGACGTTAAGCTCCCATTCCAGTAGTTAGGGTCGATGCTTGTTTGCGATAGAACGGAAAAGTAACGTGCTCTTTTCTAAAAACGAGTTTGAAGAACAATCCCGAAGGAAAAAAAAGGTCTGAATTTTGTTTGTGACTTTTAGTGAAGTGAATTAACGGATTTGAGATTCACGTTGCACTAAAGACTATGATATAGGAACGAAGGCGTCGCATATCGCCCCTAGACGGGACGTAAACTAAACACTCTAGACAAGTAAGGAGAAACCCATCACTCATCATTCCCCATATGCTTAAGGCTCATGGCATACAATGTTCATCGTCTTTATTAAGCATGTTAGAATTGTTTTGAGACGAGAAGAGAAAGGACTCAAAGGTTGAAAAGAAAACAACTAGGGAAACTGAACCCTAATGTTGTCATGCAGAATGGTCCTAAGATTGGCATAAGAGGGAAGTATACCTAATGTTATCATACAAATGATGGACCTAAATTCAAGGTCAAATAGGGACTATCCTAATTATTATCACACAAACGATTGAAAGCCTAATGTCTCTCTTACTCCCAACTTAATCAGAAATTAAGTGGTACTAGAAATCCTAAGGGATCCTGTGAACAATCACAAGTAAACACCATACTAATCAATCACAAATTAAAACAAATTGAAACTTAAACAAGTCTCAAGAAAAGGAAAAGAAGAAAAAGAAATGAAAGATGAAGATGAAAATGCAACAAAGTGAACATACATGAAAGTTCAAAACTCAAAAGGCATCAAACAAGTAAGCATCTCAATCACACAAGGTAAACATTAACATCATGTCAAATAAACACGAATGTACTCACAGGTCAAACCATACCCAAGGATTTGAGATCAAAACCACTTGGCAAAACAAAGTGCCTACACATACACAAATGACTTAAGGTCCAACAAGAAGCAAAACCAATCATGAAACAAAGAGAGATGAAGTCAAAAGAGGTGAGAAACAAGGTACAGAAGTAGAATATCATATCATGTTCAACTTAATTCAAAGATCAAAGAAAGAACACAAAGAGGATCAAACATGGACTACATTAATGGCTAAGCACTCTTCAATAATTAACTCAAAACATACAAGTCAACACATGGTTCAAATAATGAAATTAGGTCAAAAACACAAGATGGGCATTAGCATGAAAAATAATATCAATCCAAATACCAAATCATGAGTAGCAAGAAAAGACACCAAGATTCAAGTTCAAAGCATGTATCAAAACTAGGCAAGCATACACCGTGATGAAAACAACTAATTAAGCAATGCACAAAGTGAAAGTTGATCAAGTAATACACACCATAGCATCAAGGTCAAAAGCATGTTCAAATGATACACATCATATCTAAATCTAAAACATCAACCAAACACAAGAAGAAACAAACTCAAGCTCGTGCACAAAAGGATAGGTAAATATCCCTCAAGCTATCCATAAGAGAAACAAATGATCATGTGAAATAAATGAAAAAAAGTGATCATGCAAAGAACCTATAAACATGAAGGTCAGAACCTTAAACAAGTTAACACAAAATTCATCAAGCATCAATTGGATCATTCAAGAAACATTCTTAAGAAACTAGGTCAAGACATGCTCAATGTCATGGTCAAAACAACATCAACTTGATACATCATCCAAAAATAGAAAAAATGATCAAATAAATTCCAATTAGAAGCTCAAACCAAATTTATATCCATTAAGAACAAATTTTCAAAATATCTCAAAAGGAATTGCATAAATGCATCACCAAATCAACTCATCAAGGTAAGCATAGCATAAGAATCGAGCATGCATCGAGGACTATTGAAAATCAAATGAAAAGTGACCAAAAAAACATCATCAAAGCACAACAAGACATCTAAAATACCAAGTAATCATATGTCAAAATATGGCAAAATATTGGGTCAAGAAGGCATGGCAAAAGTATCAAAAGATCAAACCCTAATCCAAGGGTAAACATGTCAAACCACTCTTAAATTAACTTCAATTAAAAATAGTAAAAATAAATGAAAAAGAAAATAAAAATTATGAAAAATAAGGCAACATCTCAAAGATTTAGAAACATATTTTTTTGTATTTTAAAAATTATTTTAAGTGTTAAAAATAAATTAAAATGAAAAAGGAAATAAACTAAGATAAAAATAAGAAAATAAACCATGGGGGTGCATCAGCAACTAACAACATAACATGGATTCAGAATAAACACGCTGATTGGCCAGAGAGCTGAGGTGCAGAAAGCAAGAAGGGACTAAGTCCAAGCCATGTAACATCAGAAACCAAACAAAAAAGACCAAAGGTGTTATGCACTGTTTCATTAAAACAGGTCACCACCACACTCAACGCCACATAAGGGACACATAGGCAGTCAACCCCACTCAGCGCTGCCATATTACAAGTAAACATCAGACGTTGGAGCTAGGGCTCTGGTCGTCTTCTCTGGTGACCCTCACCGAAGCAGTCTGAAAACCTCACCAAAAATCAAGAAACTTGACACCATTCTCAAGGGTTTTCAATGTTAAACACGAATATGACCTCAAAAATCATTTATATCCACTCTAACACCATAGAAAACGAGCATGGATCTTAAACGCATAAACTAAAACTTTCATATACAAGAACAACAAGCATATAATCATGTTCTACATTCAACCATAAGTCCTAACATGTGAATAATAAAGCAAATGGACTTGAAAAATGATAGAAACAAGCTTAAGAAAAAAATACCAAATATGAAGCTTTACCAACTCTTCCTTGAGCTCCAACACTTCACCAAGTTGTTTCTTTTCCTTGCTTGAACTTCAGGGGTGATGATAGAAAAAAAAACAGGATCCAAAATTTTGAGAAAAGAGAGGATTCAAAGAGAGGTAATTTTTAAGAGTGAGAGAGCTTTCTCGGATCTGAACTCTTTGAATAATGAGGTTGCCCCTTCTTTGTTAGGGTTTTAAGTTATATATGGTGGCTAAGGGTAGTTAAAAACATTTTATAGTGGTTAAAAGAGGTGGTTAATGATTTTGAAAAAAATGAAAATGGATGGTGGATAATGAACATGGCACGAGCAAGCATCATGTGAGGTGTATTGTGATTGTCCTTTTGATGAGTGGAATGAGAATGAAATCAGAGTTGTAGAAGAAACATCTCGGAGAGCAAGTTTCTATCATTTCCGTATTTGGCAACATTGTGAAATAATGTTCATGGGGTAAGAAAGAATGTGTGGCCATTTGGAGTAATGTTTGGTGATGTAATATGGTGGTGATGCACATGAATTTGGGGCAAAAAACTTGCTGCAAAGATTGGTTCAAAATGTGCCAAGAAGAGATAACCATATGATGCACAAAATTAAATCCATGTATGCTACTTTCATGAGTCATATCTTGATGAATTTTCCTCCAATTCTACATAGACTTAAGGATCTTGCTTTCTAGGATGTGTACCTACAACGAGTGCTTTAGATGTGCCTTATTCGAGCAAACTTTTTCTTGAACCATGTACAAATCATAACTTCTTCAGTCTCCTCCTATAGTCGGATGGAGAGTTTTGTTCTTTTTACTCCTACATCGATTCTTTGAATGAGCTTCATTTCTCCTCGTTCTGGCTGGTTCCAAGATCATGACATGATATTTTTTTGAAATAGATTATCAAATTGTGTTCTCTTGGGAAGGAGCGTTGTGGAGCCTCTCTTCAAGGCCGTGAAGCCTTTCTTCAATAGGATTTGAGTTTTAGTTCTGAAAAATGTTGAACAAATTATTTTTTGTCAAGGCTTGCTTGCAGCGTGTGAAAGCCAAGTAAGGTTTCATGTTGTGTATTCGGAACAGGGATCAGAGTCTCCACCTGATTGACCATAACTAAACTTGCCACTTGTGAAGCTCGAACTTCATCAGAATGTGAAGGAACTAACACTCTATGATCAAGTGTTATTCGGTTGCGGAGGAAGAGGAAGTAACCTGCTACTTAGGAAGTAACATTAACTTTATGTGCGACAGTGAATCTAGTAGTCTTGTATCCCCCCATATCTAATGAAGATATAAATCAGAATTCTGAAAATATTGAAGAAATAAGATTAGAGTTGAGTGGAGTTTAACTAAAACACAATATATATTCGTATTCAATTACGATTACTTGCTTTGATGATAGAGAAGAGTAACAAACTACAAAAGTCAAATAAGGAATGCAAATTTTTGGAATTCGTAGGAATCAAAAGTTGATTCCTATATACGGGACCACTGTTCATTCTTGGAACCAGAAATGAAATACTTGATCAAAGATGACAGTGAATTTCAAACTCCGATGCGGTGGAGTATTGGGTACTTACAAGGTTAGCACTCTAACGCCCATGTCACTATATGAAGAATAAAAGTGAATTAAAATTTTGTTTTGAAACTTTTTACCTCAATTGGATCATACTCTATATTTATAGAGAGATGGAAAAATAACAAACAAGCTATTTGTGTGTTGCTCTTAGCGGATAATTGTTGGATTACGGTTAAGATCTCTCGGGATCCCGAGAGTTTCTACCTCCAAAGATCAGAAAGGTTCTTGTAGGTTCGGGACCTTTAGTGAATGACAAGTTATACTATCATGATCAACTTAGATTTTTTGGGGTACTTCTGGTCGGCCCATAACAGGAAGTTCATTAAAAAAATCTATAACTTGAATTCAGAGGCTCTTTCTTATTGTAAAAATATTTTTTGTCAATACTTGATTCATAATCACCTCCTTACTGAAACATGGATGTGTCGTTACAAGGAAGGAGATTTGTCCCAAGAAAAACGATACCTAAAAATTGAGTTATTGCCTTTTTGCCAGGTGTAGCGGCGTGAAAAATATTTGAGGCATGCTCGAAATCAAAGAATTTACCATTAAAGTTTATTTGGAAAGGGAAAACATTGATAAAATCCTTAAAGAGAAAAAAGATGACCATCACAACCAAATTTACATTCGAGAGTTAGTTATGCATAGGGAAGGTATTAGCACCCTATGACATCCATTTAAGAAAATGGTTACCTCTAGTTAATTTTTTCAAATAATATTGTCAGTCTTATTATATTGATTTTCTCTTAATTACTAAACACAAAATAAAGCATATTTACAAGCAAAGGGAAAAAATTTTTGATTAATGTGCTTGAATAAATTTGCTAACATCTTGAACTTTTTCTTATATCTTTTCACCAAGGGCAAAAGAGTTTTTGGCAATGTCACAGAGGCGAACATTAAATTCAACAATGGTTTCATCCTCTTTCATCTTTAGATTTTCAAATTATGTCGCGGGGATTTGAAGTCTTGACATACAAACCTTTGAGGTTCCTTTATAAGTAGTTTCAATAGTTTCCCAATCTTTTTTTACACTGGTGCAAGTGTTAATGAATCTGAAGATATTCTTGAAAGCTCCATTGTAAATAGCATTAAGGGCACGAGAACTACCAATTGTTTCTTCATTTTCTTCCTTTGACAACTATTTTTCAGGCTTCAAGGTTTCAGTGTTGTCTTTAGATGTGATATTTAGAGGAGTCCATCCATTTATGAATGCTTTCTATGTCTTGTTATCCGCAACCATAATATTGTTCCAATAATAGTAGTTCATATCATCCAAAATATGTGGTTGATTCACAAATCTTCTTTATTTAGCATTGTCCATATTGAGTAGAAAGTAGAGAAATTCATAGAGCTCACCCAACCAAAATAGGACGTGTCTTCTCTAATGCAAATTGAAATTTTGTTCTACCTATGACATGATGTCAAATGCGATGTTGATACAATGTGTATAACAAGACAATACTACAACAAAGAGAATAAATGCTTAAAATAAATAACACAATGATTGTTAACCTAGTATGATGCATTATAACCTACGACAGTGGGACATCAGCCTAATGAAAGGAAATTTAATATTAGTAGTCAATAGTCCATGACTGTCTCATCTGAACTTTCCCAGTTCAGTGTTCTTTTTCTAATACTATACGTGAACTTCGATCCAAACTCTCTCTGAATATGAGATCCCTCTCACTTTCACTCAAACACTTTTCCACCAAGTGTTTGTTCAATAACAAAAGTATATGAAGGTTTGAATCACAATTACAATACAAATACTTTATTATCCCAACTTAGATAAATTACCCATGAATAAAGTATTATAGTCTAACACAAAGACTCAATAACAAATAAAAATGTCAAACTACATGATCGAAGATCTGAGTCTTCACATAGGAGAACACCTCCTTAAGTATCGACAATTGCCCAATATAAAAAGACCGATAGGGTTTTGGTGTGTAAACGGGTGGAAACCAAAAAGTGAACAAAATATCAATCTTCACAATGGTGATTATGAATCTTGATTGAAATAAATCATGATTAAAATATGAATACGATAAGAATAATAATTCCAAACTTGCTAAAACGAATTCAAGATAAATCTTTTTCAAATGAATATGCTCATTAAAATCACATTTATTATTAAACATAAAAGAAAACAATCTCAAAAACACGAGATATCCGCCATTAAAATTCGTGCACTAAATAAATTGCTCGAGATAGAATATCTAGTATGATATCATAAAATCTAACTTAACATGTTCTTTTCCACAAATACACCAAGAAACAATTCATGACATAATGATTCACACATCTTACTTATTATATATCCTACAAAATATTATCAATCACATAAATAACCTTGAAAATTTTATAAACTTAATAAACATTTTAAACTATCATCAATATTGTTATAAACAAATTCATTTCTCTCTCTCTATCTCTCCATTTTTTATTTTAAAAACTTATACCCATTATATATATAAAATATTTTAGTATGATTTTGATTTTTTTTTCTCGATTAACCCAACATTAACTTTCTATATCAAAATTAAATGTATCATTTAAAAATAAAAGAGAAAAGAGAATGCATGTAGACAGATGAGATGAGAGGAAAGGATGTGTCCAAGAAAGCTCCAAACCCAATATATTGATAACAATAATACTATTACACATAAAATGAATCCCCCACCTCTCCCTCTTTCTCTCTCTTCCTCCCTCTCTGTGTGCTGTCTGTATCTCAACCTAAAAATCGCTGTCTGTACCTATCATCATATCAGTACCATCCCCTCTTTCTGAATTCTCTGTCACCATGAGAGTGAGAGCCAAACTCCTCTCATCCAAAAATCCTCTTAAATCAATCAATGAATAAATAAATCTATTCCTCTATATACTCTTCTCTACTAGTGAGAGATAAAGAGATATATATAAGAGAAACACAAACACAAACAGAAAGAAAAATATTGACCCTTTAAAGCTATCTGTATTTTTATAGCTACACCTTTGCATGAATGATTCTATCATCACTACTTCCACTAATCTACCATGGATTTTCCACCTTCTCACACTTTCATCTTTCAAACTCATGAAGATCATCATCATGATCAACTTCATTCATCTTCAACTTCTCTCAACTCTTTCCCTTCCTTTCCACCTCATCAACACTTTCAAGGTCACACACAAAATCATGGTTTTAAATTGCAGTTACAGTTGCAGTTATCAGACTTCAAAGTCCGTTATATTGCGACCTGTATCACAATTTTAAACCATGATTTTATGAGTTTTTTCTAAACAAATTTTCATTTGTTAATGGTTATGTTAATATTTAGGGTTTGAACTTTAAAGTCAAAATTTCCATGTGTTTACTTTTGTAGGTGATGGTAGTAATGGTGGTCCATCATTCATGATGAAAAGATCCATGTCATTTTCAGGTATAGAGAACAATCACAACCACAATCACAATCACAATTACAACCACAACAACAAGTGTGATGAATTGATGCATGGTGATGAAGATCAATTATCAGATGATGAAGGTTACTCACAACTTGGTGAGAAGAAAAAGAGATTGAGTTTAGAACAAGTGAAAGCACTTGAGAAAAGTTTTGAGATTGGAAACAAACTTGAACCTGAGAGAAAAATGCAACTAGCAAAAGCTTTGGGATTACAACCTAGACAAGTAGCTATATGGTTTCAAAATAGAAGAGCAAGGTGGAAAACAAAGCAACTTGAGAAAGAATATGAAGTTCTTAAGAAGCAATTTGAATCTCTTAAGGCTGATAATGATGTTCTTAAGGCACAAAACCACAAATTACATGCAGAGGTAACCACTAATTATAATTATAATTATTAATTAATTAATTACTAATTGATGCTAATAATAGTACTAATCATGTTTAGTTAGTGTAATTAGATCTTTACATTTTTTCATTACTTTACATCTATAGTTTCTTTTTCTTGATTAGACTATTGAGAGATTGGTTTTGAAAAAAGAAGAATTTTGATTAAGATGGATGTTATTGGTTAATTCAATTAATTTAATATGTCTTAATCTTGATTTAAAATATAATATTTATATAGTTAAAAAATTTCAATGTTCAAGAAAAAGATAGATTCTGACTTGACAACAATATCCAAATGTGTATTATTGAAGATGATTCTAGTATTGAAATTAAAGAAAAGAAAGTTTTCTCATTTTGGTTTATTTATTTATTTTTCTTCAAATTTTCATATCTTTTACTCTTGACATGACTTTGATTTGATGTGTTTTTTTAATGGAGTACATCAAAGAGAAACAAGTTTTCCTAACATTAAAGGTTTTAATTATTTGGTCTTTTAATGCTCTTCCATGTCTCCAATTATGTTTAATTGGCATATATTTTCATATTTGAAATGAAAAAGTTTTTTTTTTAAATTGGATTTTTCTTTTATGCTAAAGTTATTTATTTATTTTTAGTTACCTTTAGGGAAAAAAAATTGTGATTATGAGATAAGATCAATAGTAGAAATTTTACTTTATAATTTCAAAAAATAAAGTTGAATTTTATAAGACTCTGTTCAAAAATATTTTTTTCTGATTTTTTTCATATATTTTTTTAAATTTATTAAATAATTAACGTATCTCTAATATGTATATCAATAAAATACATTAATTATATAATTAGACTATATAATAAATCTTAAAAACAATTTATTTTCAATAATATAGAAATTAGAGGGAATAATTATTAATTGCACCTTTATTAATAAATTATTATTTTATTTTATTTTTTAATGAGCTTTTTTTATTTTTGTATTTTTCTTAAGTTTTGGTACTTCTGGCCTATTAACTTAAAAAATAAAATTACATTAATTTAGTCAAGATTCCACATGGTGTTTAAGACTTTTTAAAGTAATTGATTTTGTCATTAACTTTCTGCTACCTTGATTGTTAGTTGATCATTCATAGGAATAGTCAGTGTGTCAGAATCCAGAACTGCAAATTAATAGTGATATGATATGTTTATTTTTCTTTTTCTATTGAGTACTGTTTTATATAACTATTCCATGTTGCTATGAAAAAGACAATCTAGCTTTTTATCATCTGATTATTACTTAGTTGTCCACATGGGTGCATATGAAGCTCTAATCAGATCAATATCTATATTACATGTGAGATCTATCAAAATCTATATACATACATTATAGATATCATTAAGGTTATTGATTAAAAGTTTTTGAGATTTCGATCGATACAAATGCCACATTATTTCGATTTATACAAATGCATTATTAGTCATGAATTTTTTTTTTGATTTGCACTTTCATGTTCTATTCTCAAAATTCTATGTCCATAATAATAATGTTACAATAGTGTGGATTAAAATTTAAGGCGTAACAAAATGGGATGGATTCGTCGAACACTATATTTTGTTTACTATTTTTGTAGAGCAGAAATATTTTTTGTAGAGCAGAAATTTTTTTCTGTATTTTCTAATATGTTTGCCCCTTCTAATATATCCACCCCAATCCATCCTTTTTTTCGACATTAACAATCTTTTTTAACATTTAGTCTTTAAACGTGCGAGACTTGACCTCATTTTTTTAGGGTAGACCATGTTTTTAAACTCGCACCCTAACTTATGCCTATTCTCTCTCTTTTTGTTTTGCCAACTTTTGTTAGGCAAGTTTAAACGGAGTGTGCATATTTGTCTGTCGTTCCTAATTGTAACGGTGTGATTTTTTCTTAGTAGAAAAACCGTGTGATTAATATTGTCAGCATTCTCCGTGATACCGTTCTTTCGTTACTGTTTTGTCGTAGCGAATCAACCATTTTTTAAAACCTTGCATATCATTAATAATAACCAACCATTTTGTAAAACCTTGCATATCATGATTTAATAATATCTATATGATACATATATAAATGAAGACCTTACTATATATGCTATTTGCAGTTACAAACTCTAAAGAAAAAGGATTGCTTTGAAAATGGAAAAGCTAGTCTCAAGAAAGAAAATGAAGGTTCATGGAGCAATGGAAGTGATAACAGTTCAGATATGAATCTAGATCTTTCTAGAACACCAATGATGAACAGTCCTGTTTCTTCACAAAATGGTAAAAGTCTTATACAATCTTCCCTTAAGCCTACAAGCATGACACAGCTCCTTCAATGCTCCACAAGATCTGACCTTCAAGATGAAAGCTTTTGCAACATGTTTCACAACATTGATGAGCAACAGAGTTTATGGCCATGGCCTGATCAGCAGCAGCACCATTTCCATTAAAAGAAATGTATTTTTATCCAACGTCAAACCGGAAAAAGTTGCATTATAGTGAACATTAGAGTTCAAAGTTCTTTACATTCATGTTGTCAGAATATCGGTGTACGCTTTTAGATGATCTGAATTATAATTTACTATTTTTAATCATAAAATAAAATTTTATATTTTTGTTAAACTATTCGATTTTAATCGAACGATCATTGATGTGTTGATTACCTGAATGTGAGATCCCATTTATGAATATTTTAGGGTTAAAATGAGAAGAAAGTTGATTAGGCTTGACTCAATTTTTTTCTTTTCTTGTTTCAATTATTGTTGGTGTAGATTGGTGTATAAAGTTGAGACAAATCTACATGAAGAGGTGATGAACTTTTTAGTAGTGCAACTTCTTTTCCAATACACTTCATTTTTAATTTTGCAAAATATATTATTAATTTATGTTTGGTTGAAATAAAATATTTAAAAATCATACAATTATTATTTATGTTCCTCTATAGTGGATTTCCAGCTCTGTCACATATACTATGGTCCACATGATAAAAATTGGATTCTCTGTTTTCATTCTTTTAAGTACATTTTTTATATCATGTTGGTGCATTGGAATCATATCATATCATGGAAAATTGCATGGAAAATAAAGTAATTATTTGAAGAAAGTTCATCTAACTTTAGAGGTATGTCATTTTATAGGTTGAAAGAAAGAGCCAAATATAGCTAGCTTAGAGTTTAAAGTGGTGGGGTTTGAAGTAGTAGGATTTGAGCACACAAACCAAGAGGATTTTAAAAAAAAAATCACCAAAATTAAAAAATTAAAAATTAAAAAAAAAAATCAAGTAATAATCACTCAAAACTCACACTACTGCTAATACTAAAACTCGAAACTTGATGATGACATTAAGTTTAACAATATCGACTTTGACCTGTTAAATTATGATTTATGCACGAAAATTCTAAAAAATTTAACATAAAGTATTTGATCTCAAATTAATGAAGGAGGTTGATTATTACTACATATTATTGCATGGAATAGAAATGAGTAATAGTATTGATGCAAAAATTGATGGAAACTTTTGCCAATTTTAATCTGACAAGAGAAACTAATTGAGTCTGTATCCTGAGGAAGATCCATGTGATTCTACTGCCAAAGAAAATGCCTCTCTTTCTCTCTCTTAGCTATGCTTTGCATTCTAAAGTCTGTCTTTACCAAATGATGTAGAATAATATGTTTGCTTAAAATAGTATATTATATTAGTTATTGTTTGAATTAATTATTTGTTGATAATAATTTTTTCTTAAATGCAAATATAAGAAAGTTATAGAATTTTTTACACAATTGCCACAAGCTGAAATTAAAAACACCAAATTGCCACTAGTTGAAAAAAATTTACAGAATTGCCACAACTTCTTTAAGGGTTCGTCCTATGGTTGGACGACCCATTGAAAGGCTTTTTGACGCAGCAAGGGTTCGGCCAATGGATGGCCGACCCTGCTCTATGTCTTTTTTTTTTTTTTTTTTTTTTAATTTCAGAATTAAAATGAATTTTTTTTATTAGTTTTTGTTTTTAATAGAGTTTTTTATATTTAAATGATTTAAATAATATTATATAATAAAAAAAATAATTTAATTATTTTGAAAATAATTTAATTATTTGTAATATAATTTTTACATTATATAATTAATTATTAAATATTAATAATTGTTTTTTACATTATATAATTAAGTATTAAATATTAATAATTGTTTTTTACATAATCTAATTAATTGTTTTTTATATATTAAAATTAGTTAAATGATATTTTATATTACCTAATAAGTAATTTAATTATTTCAAATTATTTTTATATATACAAAATGATAAATAATTATATTAAATAATAAATTATATAATTAATTGTTTAACTAAATAATTAGATAAAATAAAAAAAGATATTTTATTAATATTGATGAGTGGAGAAAATACATCATATTTATCTACGCAAATGACCGCCAGTTCCACACAATGTACTCTTTTTCACACGTTTCCCCCTGCCTAACTCTTGAGTTTGCCGTATTGGAGGTGATGTTGGAGGTGATGGGGTAGAGTCGGAAGTCAACTCTTCATTTTCAGGTTGACGTGATGTATCAAGCATGTCCACATCAGTAACCGAAAAACCTGGCCATTCCATGAGTTGATCATCCGTTAGGGTAAAGTTAGGGGCTGACTGGAATGGTTGGGTGAAAGTGGTTGGAGGGTTTTGTTGGATGGGAGGGTAATAAACATTGTCGGTGCGACCGGATGAACTTGGATGAGACATTGAAGGGTTAAATGTTTGGTGTTGTGGTTGGGGGTAAGAGAAATCAAAATTAGGCTGAGGGATCGGAGTGAAATGAAAAGAAGGTTGAAATGTGGCTTGTTCCTGATATTGTTGTCGATAGTAGTAGTTTGGTTGTGGGGTTGGGGTGTACGGTGTTGGTTGTTGAGAGGAGGTGGCAAAGAATGTAGTATGAGTGCGTTGATATGATGGTTGGGGTTGTGGTTGTGTTGGTTGTTGAGAGGAGGCGGCAAAGAATGTTGGCTGGTTGAATGAAGATGTCTGTGTTTCAAATTGTGAAGGGTTCACCTGAGGCATTTCTTGAGGCATGGGCGAAGAGGATCTTTGTTGTGATGAAGACGTTGCATACTGACGGGGGTCCTCTAGGAACTGACCTTGAGAAGCGTGCATAAATGGAATGGATAAAAACCATTGCATATATTCAGCACTATGAACACAGTTACCGTTAACCATGTTACCTCGTAGGGTCAAATTTGTTCTGTTTCTCCACTCGTTATTTTCTTCTTTATTTATATTGCGCCAATGATCTCCCCATGTATTAGGCATATCAGTCTCATGTTGTTGACGTAGACATCTAGGCTGAGGAGGGATATCTTGTTGAAATCCAAACTGCAATTTTACCCTATCAGCCTGATGCATTTCAACGATATGGAAACTGATAATTGATGTTGTAGCGCTCCAAATCTGGCTATCTTGAAGGACGCATTCGGGGTAGCTTGGGTATGGCCTCCAAATAAACTGTTACATAAAATATAAGTGTTAGAGTTTTAATACAATGGGTGACACATATTTAGAGAATGTTGCATTAACAAACTTACATCGTTAGCCCTTAATCTGTCTAGTGCGAATCTAAATCCTCGGACGTAGTGGCGAGGATTATTTTGATAAGCCATGCCTCTTCGAACAAATCTTGCAGTGTTAAAAAAAAATAATAATTTAGGGATGGAAACAAAAAGAAAATAAATGATAAAGAAAATGTAAACAAAATTTACCTTGTTGCATAAGGATGGTGTGCAGTGGCGGGAGACTCTGGAGCTATTAGTGGTATACGCCAATATGTCCAAACACTTAGTAGTAGAACACACCCACCAATACTTTTGACCCCTACCATACATGCTTTACACATATGTCTATATAATGTAGCCAAACAAGCAGAACCCCAACTATATCTTCTGCATTTATCTAAATCTCCAACTAGGGGTATCCAAGAAGAATGCATATAGTTATATTGGGTATGTCTACATCTTCACAAGTTTTATTGATAATTTTTTGATCATTTTGTTTTACTAATCATTTTGTTTAATTATTTTCAGGATATGCACTAACAGAGGCAACATTTAACTACTACAGGGGCGAATTACGAAGAACAGATAGAGCAGCTTTGGAGTGGATTGACAATATTCCCAGAGCGAAGTGGTCGAGGGCGTTTGACGGAGGACAGCGGTGGGGACACATGACCACAAATTTAGCCGAATCTATGAACTCGGTACTTAAGGCTACCCGAAACCTTCCTATTACAGCATTGGTCAAGTCAACGTACTATCGTCTAGGATCGCTGTTTGGAAAACGAGGACACGATTGGACAAAACTGTTGGCATCCGGTCAAACTTTCACGAAAAACTGTATCAAGGGAATGGCCGACGAGGCTATTAAATCTAGCAGTCATAACGTCATTCAATTTGATCGCGAGAGATTCTGTTTTATGGTTGCCGAATGCATTAACCAACGCGATGGCCGACCATTAGGTACTTTTAGCGTTGATCTCAGGAGAGGGTGGTGCGATTGTGGGAGGTTTCAGGCATTTCATTTACCTTGCTCTCATGTAATCGCAGCATGTGCCAGTATACGACAGGACCATACCATGCACATACCAGATGTTTTCAAAGTTCTAAGTGTATTCAAAGTATACAGCCAAAGCTTCCTTGGACTACCACACCAGCAAAATTGGCCAACATATGAAGGATTCACTCTTTGCCATGACGAGACAATGCGACGAAATAAGAAAGGGCGTCCAAATAGTACAAGAATTACAACTGAAATGGACGATTTTGAGAAAGAAAAGAGAAGATGTGGGATTTGTCGAGAAATCGGTCATATGCGGAGAAAATGTCCAAACGTGGCAGGCCCATCAAATCGGCCCGTCTAAAAATGTATTTTATCCACTCTTAAATATTAATAATATTTTCTTTTTTTATGATTCAATTTATTATTTTATATACTCATTAGGTAATATAAAATATCATTTAACTAATTTTAATACATAATAAATAATTAATTAGATAATGTAAAAAACAATTATTTATATTTAATAATTAATTATATAACATGAAATTAATATTATTTATATTAAATTATTTTTAAAATAACTAAATTATTTTTTTATTATTATATAATATTATTTAAATAATTTTAATATATCAAAAACAATTAAAAACACAAAATTATTAAAAAAATAATATAATAATTTCTGAAATAAAAAAAAACAAAAAAAAACAAAAAAAAAAAGCAGCTAGAGCAGGGTCGGCCATCCATTGGCCGAACCCATGCTGCGTCAAAAAGCCCTTCAATGGGTCGTCCAACCATAGGACGAACCCTTAAAGAAGTTGTGGCAATTCTGTAAATTTTTTTCAGCTAGTGGCAATTTGGTGTTTTTAATTTCAGCTTGTGGCAATTGTGTAAAAAATTCAAAGTTATACAATACAAATCTTTTAAGAATTACGCTCATAAATTTAAAAGACACAATATTGTATGTATGGTAATTTTAGATAAACAAGCGTTAGTTTTAAAAATGGTTATTTTGTAGAATTGACTCCTAAATTTTAGGATATATTGTGCGTAAATTTTATAAGTGATTTTTAAGTGTTTATAAGTTTGACAAATATACCATAAACTAAGTAAAGATACCGATTGACTTGGATATAAGAAACGTACTAAAATACATATATAGACAATGAAAGCAAAGTAAATACTTAAGAAATGATGTAAATGGTTTTAATTAAATGAATAAAAGATGTTGTACAAGATCATACATTGTCTCACAAATTTGTTTCTCTCTTCGACGTTGTTAATTTAAGTTTTATAGAGTTTTTGTATATGATTTGTCACACCTAATCCCCACGTAGAAACTATCTATATATATTAGTGAAGATATAACTGTTTTCGACAGTTGTGACTTGCATGCTCAACATGTAACCTTCTACGTGGTATTGGGGCTGATGGCTAACTTGTCTTCAACGTCCAAAATCTTTAGATGGTAGTTACTCGATCTTATCCTTTAGTAAGTGGTCATAGTGAAAGTCAATCGTCTTTTTAACATTTTTCAAAATATGCTTAGTCCCACAAATATGAAAACAAAAATGTCGAAGTTGACCAAAATTGGTTGAACCAAATATCACTAGGTAACTCCAAACCTGACCATATCTCTTTTCGACATTAACTTTCTTCATCGAACTAGCTATATCAAAAATATTGGCTAACAATATGACCCTTTAAACTTTTTGTAAATGATCAATTGATTTTGGTGATAAAAAGTCAAAAGTGTCAAACACAAATAATATGAATTTATGTTGATTGCCAAAACACGGTCTCTTATGTTTAACTATTTTGCTTGAAGCAACTTTGATGATTATTTGTCCCATAGTAAAATTCTTAGTCCTCAATCACACAAGTGGAGAAACCGCAACCAAGTGCACACGTGTGTGTTTCCTTTCAACCCACATGTACACCAAAATATATGTTTCCTAAGTATCGATCTTCCTCTCGTGGGTCGACCAAGAAGTTCACATATATCTTTTCTTCACATATACTCTCTTCCGCCTAAATATATAAAAAAGAGATCCCTAGCAAACATATGTCTGCATTTGAAACTTGGAAATTCTCTACATTAAAAGTGTACTCCTTAAATGTATTAACGCACACTGATGACTTCTTTGCAAGTGCACCAATAATATCGCAGTGATAAAAAGAGTATCGAATCCACAGGGACAACTATTTAACAAAGCAATAGTTGCACAATTATAAAAAGTAATAATTGGTGGGGGTTCAAGTTTGCATATGAAAATAAAAGAAGTGTTTTGACAATTTATAAAAAGTGTTCAGGTTTTTCCTAGAATCCCCTATTTCCCCAGTGTTGATGATTCTTATGATATTTTTCTAGGATTCTTGTTGCCATCATCAGAATCTATTATACTTACTAAGCACATAAAACCATAATTGTTTCTTCTAGGTATGACTCTTAGGTGACTAGGTAACCTCTTGGAGGATATGTTGGTGGTTTAAGGAGAGTGTATGTGTCGTAGAGAGTTGTTCCCTGCTACGGTCCAAGAGGACTAAGGCGAATGATTGCTTTGCAATTAGTATAAGCAAACTGACAGGTAATGATATTCATATTTGCTTTTGGTAGGATGTGTGAGAGGACAAGGAAACATTTTGTGTGCCCTTTGAAATATTTTTCCTTATTTATGAGTAGAAAACTTAGGTCTTTTTTTTATGGGGTCTTGGACTGAGGATGTCTAGTTGTGCAGTTTCAAGTGGAGACGAAGATTGTTGATTTGGGAGGAAGTTGTTTTAGGTCAGATGGTTGGATATCTAACAGTCCTGGTTGTCATAACCTAATTTTTAAACCTAATATTCCACCTTATTTTCATCATTTTCATGACATCAAGCATCTCATGTGTGTGTCTTTTATTTATTTCTAATTCCATTGAAATACAAAAATATGTGTCTTGCTTTGCTTTGACTATAAGCTAGGGTTTTGGCACCACGAAGTTCAAGAAGTTGATCAGTCAAGGACTTGTGTGATTCTCAAATTTTTCAAGCTCCCAATTCATTCAACATGATCAAGAGTGTCCCTTCATCCACAATAAAGTGCAAGATTCCATCAATGTCATTTCATCAAGCCTCAAGTCATATAATATACCAAATTAGGGTTTGACCAAAGACAACTTAGAGTTGACTTTCATCTAAGCATGAACTCATCCATCAAGACATGATTCAAAGGCCTCAAGTACATCACTTTGGTCCACTCATATGTTTAGATTAGTTCAAGAGGCTTGATCCCTTGATAATTGAAGAATTATAGTTCAATTGAGAAAAGTCAACTATTGATCAAAGTCAAAGTTTGACTTTTAGGATTTTTGGTCAAACATGACTTCTCAAGTCAAAGATCATGAAAATATGAATTTTGATTGGATTTGATCATGATTAATCAAATAAATCATTCAAAGATCAAGAATTCATGAAATTAGGGTTTTGGAAAATTTTCTAAGTACAAATTCTCATGGTCGAGTGACCTACTTTCCAAGATTGTAACTTCTTCCTCAAGTTATTCAATGGAGACACATGAGACATACTTTGAAAGATGACATTTGATACTAAAATTTGATGAAAATTACAAGTCAAAAGCTATCTTGAAGTGGAAGTTATTGATGTCCAAAGTTAGGGTTTCGAGTTGTGTGAAAATCTAAAACACTTAGAATTTTTTTTCTAAGTTTTCAACATGGTTAAGGGCATGACTTTGAGGATTCCTTGTGAAACATTCAAGCCACCTATTTTGATGCTTGATATCTAAAATTAAATACCACATTCCATACTTCATTTTGGTGAAATAATGGATCCAAAAGCCCTCACCAATTGAAAGTTATGATTGCCCAAAGTTGGGATTTTGTCATGATCAACCTAGTTCCAAATGAACCAGAATTTCACTAAGTCCCTAGTCAGTTTGGTCACACGAGTTTGGGACACCTTTAGACAAATTTCCAATCCTCTTCCCAAGATTCTATCAACATGAAACTTGTATTATCATAGGGAATCTTCAATTTGGTATCAAGTTTCTGCAGATTTGATCTTCATTCATTAAAGAAAGCCTTGATCCAATGTGCCATGTTGGACTGCATGATGGACAATGTTTGAAAAGTGATTTTTGATCTTTGCTTGTCCAAGAAGCTATGAGAGTTGATCTACACGTCAGAAGCAACTTGTACAATCTAAAGACCACTCAAGCAAAGTCAACTTGCAGCCACACTAGAAAGTAAAAGGCTAGTTGTACTTGCACAAGCTTTATGGAAAAGTGATTTTGTCCATTGAACCATATATTTGCTTTATCCCAAATTCTTGAAACTTGTTGCAGGTCACTTCCCCTATAAATAGCACCTCATTCATCAGTTATAAAGTGACAACAAAAAAACATCAGAAAACTTTAGCAAAACCCTTTGATCAAAGCAAGAACACTTGAATCATCTTCAAAGTGTTCTTCACATTTTCACAAAATCACAACTGCCAAAACTCACCACAACCTCCAAACCCTCAGATTTTCCACTCAAACACATTACAAAGGCACAATTTAAGTTTCTCAAACACACCATAACCCCTTATTCCACTCAGAACCAGAAATCACTTTTTACAAAAATCCATTGTTAACTACCAAGCCAAAACTTCGAATCTCTTTGTTTTTGCATTTCCTTTCCACTCCAAAACTTCAGACACTTTCCAAATACATCATAGAACTCATCCATATCATCAAAATTAGTCTTTAACACCTCAAAAATCAAAGTCACCTTTCAACTTTCTTCCTAAGCAAGTTGGTTCGAGCAAGAGAATTGGGGATATTTGAAAGTAAGTTGAGCATTCTAACATCTTTCTGGAAGTTCATTGAAGCTAAAGACATCATCAATCATCATCTCGAGTTGCTTTAAAGGTGCTTTGGAAATTCTCCAATAGGTAAGTATTCTGACATTCCAAACTCCATAATGTAAGCACCATTTGCATCCATTCAAGTTACCATTCTATTTGCCAAAATGTGAGGATTAAAATCCACATGCTTGTGTTCATTGATCATGCTTATATGGAATTTAATTTATGTTTGAAAAATTAGGGTTCTTTTGGTTTTTTTCATAATTCATGAGCTATGTTCAATATAAATGAAATTGGTTGCCATATTCATGTTTCTTGTGAAAATCTAAGTGAAATGGTATATTAGGTTGCTTGATTTGGTGCAAAAATGAGAAGATCATATTTTCAAAATTTTTGAACTTGAGGAAGAAGATGATTGTTCTATACTGGACCGACACTTGGCTAACAGTCGAGCAGGCCCAACCCCACATCGGGTTAGAAGGCCCAAAAGACCTAAATCGCCTCCTCATCACGCATGAACCTTTTGGCAGTCGAGCAGGCACGTCACATCTGCTAGGCACACTCTCTCTTCTGCCCAACCGTCGAGCAAACCCTATCTAGCTCGGGGGACTCCTCTGACCTCCCCCACGTTCTCAACGTCTCCCCTACGCGGAGACACGTCATCAGGTAACTACTTGTGCCCTGATTATTCGGTCCTCCACCTTCCGGATAGCACGGAGCAATTACACTAGGGAGAAGACCACGTGATGGTCTTCTTGAAGCCATGTCAGCCCTAGCAGTTACCAGCATTGGGCCTGGCAACCAGCCCAACGCAAAGTAACCGTTGGCCCTACGCTGGGGGCATACTATAAATACCCTATTTCACTATAGGGTCAGGTAATCTCATTCTTACTTTTGTTTATGTACTTGTTATCACTCTGCCCGACTCTTACTTTGGCATCGGAGTGTGTTTCAGGTACACCCCATTCATTCTCCCCAGCAATCAGACAGGTCAGACGTGTGGTTGGCCAGTGACCCCTTCTGATCAGGTGAGACCAGTGGCGTCGTCAGTGGGAAACTAAAGCTTCCCCGTTCTTCTGAGCAATAGAACCAAATCTTTTATCAACTTCTGTGATCATGGCCAGCCCACACCACGACGATGCTATCCACAACTTCGCCTTCGAACCGCTCCCCAATAGTGTCGATCATGGTGTGCCCGTCAACGACCATGACGGCAACATTAGGGATGGGCGGACAACCTCTCCTTCATCTGACGACGCGGCCTTCAACGTCGCCCTACGAGCAAGGAACCCAGCTTCCTTCTAGCCTGTCCCTACACCAGCAGGTGTGGATCCGACGATGAGTGCCCTCTTCGCGGCCATCAACCAGACCAACTTGATGTTGTTCCAGCAGAACGAGCATATTGGGATGCCAGAACAGGATCGTCCATCTCGCTCTCCTCCGTGGAGACACCACTGTCCTGCCCGGAGCCTTTCTCCAGTAATGCGTGAGACACGACCAACATCTCCCCCGCGGAGATCCCAGCACGAGGGTTCCCAGAGCCCCTCCCCCGTCAACAGGGGCATCGGCCACAATTGGAGAGGCCCCAAACCGTGGCCTCTAAGAAGCGCGAGAGGTCACCTCCCCGGAAGGAGAGGCACTACCCGACCCCGAGGAAGAGCAAACTTGACGGTCCGAGTAAGAGGACGAAGGGTCGCAGTCAGTCCACTCGATGCAATCTTTCTCCATCGCGCTCCCTTGTTTAAAGTGACGAGGACAGTCACCGGACTCCCTTGTCACATGAAATCATGGAGACTCCCATCCCCTACGGGATGGAGAAGTCGCCCGCCCTTTCCACCTATGATGGCACGACGGACCCAGACGACCATATGGAGGACATCGAAGCCATGCTCGACTACCGGAACGTCTGAGGAGCCATCAAATGCAGACTCTTCCTGAAAACTCTGAGCAAGGGAGCCATGGCATGGTACAAGAGCCTGGAGCCCGAACCCATCATCTTATGGAGAGTGCTGAAAGATCTTTTCTCGCAATACTTCACGACATCCCGGCGCCATCCAAAGACGGAAGCAGCCCTGGGCGCGATCATCCAAGACAGGGACGAGTCTCTTAGGAATTATATCGAGAAGTTCACCACAGAGGCAGTCCAGGTAACTAGTTCCGGCGATATGAAGCGATACCTCATGGAACAAGGGCTGCGTCGCGGCTCCAAGTTCTCTGAGGTCATGGCAACCCACCGATCAACCACCCTCCAAGGCCTCCTCGAAAAGGACCGAGCATACATCTGGTTCGATGAGACCGAAGCTTCCAATTCCTTTCGAGACTCTCGGAATCGCGAAGCTTCCCGTGGCACTTGGAAAGAAGAAGCACCAGCCCCCCCGGTGCAGGGGAGATTGATGACGAGATGATCATCCTCGGGAACCCCGAGATGTGGGGCCCTGCAGGCCTATTCACTGAGTACACGGACCTCAACGCTTCCCGCGAGCGCATCTTGGCCGAGTGCGCCAATTTAGAGTTCGTAAGGGGAATTGTCCGTTTCCCTAAACTGGCACCTCCCAAAGCTAATATGGACAAGTCCAAGTACTTCCGCAACCACAGACATGTCACCGAGGATTGCATCCATCTCAAAGATGCAATCGATATACTCATCAAGAACGGGCACTTGAAGAGGTATACCATGGGAGGAGAAGCCCCTTGACAAGAGGCCCACGAGGCCAAAAGGGTTGAAGACATGCCTCCGCCCGCCAACGACGTCGAACTGCAAGTGGCCCTCAACATAACCCGGTCCAAATACTTTTTCTCTCTAAGAGAAATCAACTTCCCTGTCAGGCTCAAGCTGCCCGAGGAACCAATACGCCCTATCAGCCCATGGGAATACCTCTCCGCCGCGATGGTCATTTCCGGCGGGGCCCCAAAAAACTCTATCGGGTCCGTTAAAAGGAAATTCGACGAGCTGATGAGCAAGAGCTCCAGCAAGATGAGCACCCTCGATAAGTTCCACAATCTGTCTAACCCGATCACTTACTACCTCGAGGAGCTTCCTGGGGAAGCCCCCAACGCCGCCATTCCTCTGCTGATCCGGGAACAGATGGCGAATTTCGACGTCCGCCGCATCTTGGTTGACGAGGGGAGCTCAGTGGATATCATGTACATCCACCTGTTCTCGACGAGACCAATCTGACTCCTTACATCGGTTCCGACCTCCAAGGGTTCAAAGAGACAACGACGAGGCCATAGGGGTATGTGGAACTCAAGGTCGTCTTCGGGACAAATGAAATGGCCAGGGAGATCAACATCCGCTTCTTGGTCGTCGAGTGCCCATCACTATACAACCGCATCTTAGGCAGGACGACCTTGGCGGACCTTACCGCAGTGCCATCAACGGTTCACCTTAAGATGAAGTACTACACCAGGCGGGGAGGTGTCGTCACCCTCAACAGCGACATAGAAGCAGCCCGACGGTGTTTTGAAGCGGCGATGAATAGCCTCAGCACCATCGGTCCTTCTCCCAAGGCGATCAAGAAACCTCCACCCGTCGAAGAGCAGAAGCCAAAGGACCACGTCGATTCCGTGGACCTCGATTGCCGCTTCCATGGTGAACAGGACCAGGAATTAGAATCCGAGCATGCTCCTTCAATGGTCAACGAGCAGCCTTCCCATCCAACATGCCCCATTCCAGACAGGGACTTCGAGCTCGTGGCCCTTGGCGAGGATACGGGAAGGAATATGAAGATTGGAGCTGGACTGCCCGACCTGGCGAAGAAGCAGCTGAAGGCTTGCCCCATGAGAACGCCAACCTCTTCACCTGGAGTGCTTTCAAGATTCCCGATCTCGACCCCGAGGTCGCCTGCCATCAGCTCTCCATCATCCCAGCTGTGAAGTCCGTAGTACAATATAGGCGTAGGAAGTCCCCCTAAAAGTAGGCGACTATTGAAAAAGCTATAAAAGACCTCCTAGAGGAAAATTTTATTTCGGAAGCCCGGTATTCAACCTAGTTGTACAACGTTGTATTTGTCAAAAAGAATAAAGGAAAGTGGAGGATGTGTGTTGATTATACAGATCTTAGTCGAGGATGTCCCAAGGACGCCTATCCCCTCCCCAATATCGACAAGCTCGTTAACAACTTGGCGGGCTTTAAATTATTGTCCTTCATGGATGCGTATTTGGGATAAAATCATATCCCCATGGCTGAGGCCGACAAACAGAGCACGGCGTTCATGATCGAGTCGGGCAACTATTACTATAATGTAATGCCCTTCGGTCTGAAGAACACCGGCACCACCTATCAACGGATGATGAACAAAGTCTTCCGAGGAGAGATTGGCGACATGCTCGAAGTTTACATGGACGACATGATCATTAAATCGCGCACCGAGGTTGAATACACGGTCCACCTTAGAAAGGTCTTCGAAACGGTAAGAAAGTGCAGGATGTGATTTAACCCGGAGAAGTGCACCTTCAGTGTACGGGCAAGAAAGTTCCTCGGATTCTACTTGACCGAACGAGGGATCAAGGCAAACCCAGACAAGTGCCGAGCTTTCTCCAAGTTTATAACGCCGAGCACGAAGAAGTCAATCCAGTCATTGAATGAGATGCTCACCTCGCTATCCCGATTCGTCGTTAAGCCCGCGCAACATGCCCTCCCATTCTTTAAACTATTAAGGAAGGAAGCCATGTTCGAATGGACGGACGAATGCCAGCAAGCCCTTCTCCATCTCAAGTGTGTCCTCTCAGAGCCACCAGTTCTAACGAGACCGGACGTCGGGGAAACGCTCTACCTGTACCTGGCCGTCTCCACCGAGGTCTTTAGCACCGTACTGATCTAGGAAGCTCCCGACGGACAAAAGACGATTTATTTCACAAGCAAGGCCCTCCACGGCTCCGAAGTGAAATACTAGAAGATCGAGAAAATCGCCCTGGCCCTCATCAACGCGGCCAGAAGGCTGTGACACTACTTCTTAGCCCATACTATTGTGGTCAGAGTCAAGGAGCCCATCAAACAGTTGCTCGATAGACCAGACATGTCGGGGCGCATGTTAAAGTGGTTGTTAGAACTCTCCGAGTTCAACATCCTCTACGAAGGCAGAAAAACACTCAAGGCACAAGTCCTGGCTGACTTCATCACTGAGATGACACCCACTGCAGAACCGACTTCCGGGGCTCACAAGTGGACCATCTTAGTCGATAACGCCTCGAGCTCGTCGGGAAGTGGCATGGGCATCATCTTGGAAAGCGAAGAAGGAACCATGCTGGAAGTATCCCTTGCCTTGGCCTTCTCGACAACAAACAATCAGGCCGAGTATGAGGCATTTTCTTGGCCGGACTCCGCCTGGAGAAAGACCTCGGAGCCAAGGAGATAAAAAATTTCATGGACTCCCAGCTGGTCGCTTCCCAGGTCCGAGGTGAGTATCAAGCTAAGAACGACAATCTTGCTGAGTATCTAGCCCTTATAAGGGAGCGGATGAAGAGCTTTGACTCTGCCAAAGTGCAGCACGTTCCCCGTGAGCATAATACCCGAGCAAATGTCCTCCAGAAACTGGCGAGCACGAAGAAGAAAGGCGGGAACAAATCTGTTGTCCAGGAAGTCCTCACTCGGCCAAGCACGGAGAAGGCAAAAGCGATGCTCGAGGTCAACTCCATTGGGGACAGCGACTGCTGGATGACCCTGGTGCACACCTACCTTAGCGTAGGACGTTTCCCCGATGACACGAAGGAGGCCAGACGGTCAAATATCGAGCTTGTTCCTATGTACTATTCGAAGACAAGTTATACCGAAGAGGCTTCTCGATCCCCCTCCTCAAATACGTTGATAAAGCCCAAGCCCCGAGCATCTTGCAAGATATCCACGAGGGCGTCAACGCACAACACTTGGGGGAGAGGTCTCTTGCCTAGAAGGCCCTGTGAGCAGGATACTATTAGCCCACGATGCAGCAGGACGCTAAGGAGCATGTGAAGAAGTGTGACAGATGCCAACGACACGGGGACATACACCTCGCCCCTTCGAGCGAGCTTAAGTTGCTCTTGTCCCCATGGTCGTTCACCTGGTGGGGATGGATATCCTCGGTCCATTCACTGTGGGCTCCTATCAGAACAAGTACCTGATAGTTGGCGTCGACTATTTTACCAAATGGATCGAAGTCGAGGCCCTCGCTAAAATCAAGGCATACAACATACTTTGCTTCTACAAGAGCAATATCCTCGCTCGTTTTGGCATTCCCTTGGCCATCGTGACCGACAATTTGACGCAGTTCACTGACAAAAATTTCCAAAACTTTATGACCAAGCTCGGAACAAAGCAGCACTTCACGTTAGTCGACCACCCGCAAACGAACGGCCAGGCGGAGGCTGCAAACAGAGTTATCATGCGGGGCCTGAAACGATGGCTCGGGGACACCAAGAAGAGATGAGTCTAGGAGCTCCACAGCGTACTCTGATCTTACAGAACGACTCCCCACTCAACCACCGGGGAGACCCCTTTCTGACTAATCAACGGGACTGAAGCAGTGATCCCGACAGAAATAAGGGATCCGTCCCGAAGAACTGAGTCCCCCCTTGAGAAGGAGGCCAACGACGAGGCCCTCATAGATGAGCTCGACCTAGTCGAAGAGATCCGTTCAAGGGCAGCTTTTCGCGAAGCCACACTGAAGCAGAAAATTTCCCTTCGCTATGACAGCAAAGTCATAAAACGTGAGTTCCAGGTCGGCAACCTGGTCTTGCAAAGAAACCAGAAGGACTCGCACGAGGGAAAGCTCACTGTGAATTGGGAGGGCCCTTACCGTGTCTGGGATAAGACGGAACACGGGGCCTACTACCTCGAAAATTTACACGGGGAGGAAATTGCTCGACCATGGAACGCTGAGAAGCTCAAAAGATACTACAGTTAGACACTATCCGCGACGATCAGCCTTGCGACCGCGGGAGCGCGACCTGGTACAAATGCGTCTCCCAAAACCTAAGGAGATGACAAGAGCCTGCCTTTTGTGTGTGCGAGCAGAATGCTCTGTCCGACAGGGACCCCTCAGCTGAGCTCCACCGCCGCCGTACCAAGATGGCATAATGCCCAGCTCGCGATGGGATGTTCATGTTACGGAGAGAGGGTCGTGATCGCAGCCCCCACTTCGTAACCAACCAGGTAACAACCCTAGTCACCCGACCAGTTCCCTACACTACCGGCACAACAGATAACGTCGAGCTACCACTCGCACAAACTCCTAATCTTCAGCGTGATCATCTCCTTCTAGGTCGAGCTGGTCCCCCTTGAAAGGTCGCTCCTCTTCACCGTCTGGTCCGCTGGGCACCATAATGCGA